>BJKM01000547.1:0-163681 GCA_015082035.1 Chaenogobius annularis
TGTAATCCTCATTCGTCCAGAGTGTTCCCATTGTAGAAAAAGATTCAGTTGTAGTCATCTGGACTCTGTTTTAGAAAAAAACAAAAAACGTTTCAACTGGACCCCAGAGCGCTGTGCATCTTCATCTTAAAGCCACAAACCACTCTATTGAAGACAGTGAGGTGGAGAATTCTGAGCAGGGAGAAAAGATGGTTTGAACAGAGGAAGGTTAAGGAGGCAATCTTTTGTTTAAAAAAGAGAATCCTTCATTGATATCGGATGGAGGTTTAACGATTCAACCTTCCAGTTGTTTATTAATGGTCTGCTGAAACCTGGAGACGCCGACTGAGGCATTCGGATGCTAAATAGGTCACTCAAGGTAGGCAGGGAACAATAGAACAATAGGCCCATCCCAGTTTCAATGGGCCATTTAGCAGGAGGTCCCGCCTGTTGGGCGGGGCTCTCACAGAGTAGGATATAAACAGGAGTTCTCAGACTGTTTTCTCTGATTGAGAAATGACTCTTGATGAGAGTTGAAACGTTTTTGTTTTTTCTAAAACAGAGTCCAGATGAAACAACTGAATCTTTTTTCTACAATTCAAAAGGCAACTTATCTGTTAAATATACACAAGGCAACTTATTCTGTAAAATTACAAAACGCAACTTATCTCTGTAAAGTATACAACACATACTTATCTCTCGTAAAATATCACAAAACCACAACTTTCTCTGTAAAGTATACAAAACACAACTTTCTCTGTAAAATATACAAAACGCAAATTTTATCTCTGTAAAATATACAAACACAACTTATCTGCTGGTAAAGTATACCAAAAGACAATTTATCCTCTGTAAACTATACAAAAAACACAACTTATCTCTGTAAAGTATACAAAACACAACTTATCTCTGTAAAGTCTACAAAAGGCAACTTATCTCTCTGTAAAATAACACAAGCACTTACTCTGTAAAATATACAAAACACAACTTATCTCTGTAAAATATACAAAATGCAACTTATCTCTGTAAAATATACAAAACACAATTTATCTCTGTAAAATATACAAAAGGCAACTTATCTCTGTAAAATATACAAAAGGCAACTTATCTCTGTAAAATATACAAAACGCAACTTATCTCTGTAAAGTATACAAAAACACAACTTTATCTCTGCTAAATATACAAAACAAATTATCTCTGTAAATATATCAAAACAAACTTATCTCGTAAAATATACAAAACCAACTTTATCTCTGTAAAATATACAAGAAGGCAACTTATCTCTGTTAAAATATACAAAGGCAACTTATCTCTGTAAAAATATACAAACGCAACTTAATCTCTACAAAGACAACTTATCTACAATAACTTACTAAATATTACAAAACAAACTTATTTCTTAAAAGTATAACAAAACCAGAGCGATATATATCGATGCGTCATCCACAATCGATACAGAGTACACACCACAGTCTCATACAGTATATATCATTATTTTCGACTGTTCCACACTCGTAGTGGTTCCAGCTGCTCGTGTAGTACCCTTCTGCTCTTTTCGTTGCCCTTGACCAGACTCCATTGAGGTCTTTATCCTTCTCATACGATCTCTCATGTTTTATTCAGAGCTGTATCTGTTCTGGACCGGTCCTCTGTCTGCCGCCTGTGCCCAGACCAGCTCCAGTCGCATCAACCATTTAAGAGTCGTGTTCGAACCAAACTTGCAATTTCCCAGACACCAACTTTCAATTACAGACAGACATTCTCCTACGGCAACGCAGTGGGACCCTTCAGCCGCCATGGCAAGATCAGGTTACATATGTTGAATGCACATGACTTTGTTGACCTCTTACAGTTGAACGTATCGTACTTGAGTCCAGGAGCAGTAACGTTTATGTTGGGAACAAAAATCAATACTCAGTATACGCGCTCATCTATGTCCAGATATTCATCTTATGAAAAATGTATTGAGACACGGAAACAACTCATAAAGGGAGAAGTATATATATATATAATATATATATATACTAATATATTATATATATATATATAATATATATTCACACACACACACACACATATATATATATATAATTATATACTATATATATATAATATATATATATATATATATATATATTATTATATATATATATATATATATACAAGGGGCGGTACCCAACGTTTGCCATGTCATTAATTAAGATCACTTTTGTCCCAGCACAGGATTTATCTCAGCAGACACTTGATTACTTTACAAGAAACAAGTGTTATTTTATGTTGAATTTTTGATTAAGTATAGCAGAGGTCTGAACTACAGGGTTCGCAGGCTTTTACCTACAAAACATTGTGTTACCTGAGTAATTGCAAAAATTGATCAAATTGTAATTTTGTTTTGAATGCGATGAATCATTCGGATAAGTACTAATAAGTAATGAGAATATACTGTAGATATTCAACTTGTATTTCTGTTACTGTATGTCACAATGAACGTTCTCTGGATGTGAAACTCGTGTTTGTCCCAACATGTCTGCATTGAGTTCTTCATAACTTGTATCGTCTCAACTCTGTGTCCGAAGCTGTAAATGAATCGAACAAATGAGTGCGAGTCGTTTGAAAGCAGCAGTTTTACCGCCGCTCTGCTTTTTCAATCTGCCTCTTACAAACTCAACAGTTCAGTTTGTGTCCGCTCAGAACAAGTGAAACCATCGAACTTTCTGTGTCTGAAACCTTCCATTCTTCATGAAGATGAAAATACATAACATTTAGCAATCTCCATGGAGACAAGCGGGTGACTCCACCAAAGCACTTAAAAGGCTTGGAAGTGAATAAGTCTCAGAGAGAGACGTTTGGTCCTTCCAGACTGTGGAACATTTCAGACATTTTCATAGAGATGGACCCTCCACCGGAAAACTAAAGCCGGCCTGAAGAAGGCCAGAGGGGGGCCCAAACGTGGAAGAACTGATGGTGTGTGGGACATTTTAAATCCAAACGGTCAACATAGTGTAGGCCAAGGGAGAATATTGTATAGGCTTAGAATGGTTCATAGTATGGCATTAGTGGAGACACCAGGCCCAGATAATCCAGATCTGTGGAGAGGTGACCCCGCTCACAGGTTATACTGTATAGTGGTGGGCGAAATAGATCAGAATTTATCTTGATAAGAGAAGTCATCTTGACTGTGATTCGTTAAATCCACCTCTGTCACTGATTCAGAGCGTGACAGAGGCTGAAAATAGG
Organism: Chaenogobius annularis; assembly: GCA_015082035.1. Classification (NCBI taxonomy): domain Eukaryota; kingdom Metazoa; phylum Chordata; class Actinopteri; order Gobiiformes; family Gobiidae; genus Chaenogobius; species Chaenogobius annularis. The sequence goes on from BJKM01000547.1 coordinate 3,217, forward strand.
ATTAGAGTTAGGGTTAGGGTTAGGGTTAAGGTTAGGGTTAGGGTTAGGGTTAGGTTAGGGTTAGAGTTAGAGTTAGAGTTAAGAGTTAGAGTTAGAGTTAGGGTTAGGGTTAGTTAGGGTTAGAGTTAGTTAGAGTTAGGAGTTTAGGGTTAGAGTTAGGGTTAGGGTTAAGGTTAGGGTTAGGGTTAGAAGTTAGGGTTAGAGTTAGAGTTAGAGTTAGAGTTTAGGTTAGAGTTAAGGGTTAGGGGTTATGAGTTAGGGTTAGGTTAGGGTTAGGGTTAGAGTTAGGGTTAGGGTTAGGGTTAGGTTAGGGTTAGGGTTAAGTTAGGTTAGTTAGGGTTAGAGGTTAGGGTTTAGGGTTGGGTTGGGTTAGGGTTAGAGTTAGGTTAGAGTTAGGGTTAGAGTTAGGGTTAGGGTTGAGTTAGTTAGGGTTAGAGTTAGAGTTAGGGTTAGGGTTAGGGTTAGAGTTAGGGTTAGAGTTAGGGTTAGAGTTAGGGTTAGGGTTAGGGTTAGGTTAGGGTTAGAGGGTTAGAGGGTTAGGGTTAGAGTTAGGGTTAGGAGTTAGAGTTTGAGTTAAGGTTAGGATTAGAGTTAGGATTAGAGTTAGGGTAAGGGTTAGAGTTAGGGTTAGAGTTAGAGTTAGAGTTAGGGTTAGAGTCAGAGTTAGAGTTAGAGTTAGGGTTAGAGTTAGGGTTAGAGTTAGAGTTAGGGTTAGAGTCAGAGTTAGAGTTAGGGTTAGAGTTAGAGTTAGAGTTAGGGTTAGGGTTAGGGTTAGAGTTAGGGTTAGAGTTAGGGTTAGGGTAAGAGTTAGGGTTAGAGTTAGGGTTAGGGTTAGAGTTAAGGTTAGAGCTAGGGTTAGGGTTAGGGTTAGGGTTAGGGTTAGAGTTAGAGTTAGGGTTAGAGTCAGAGTCAGAGTTAGGGTTAGGGTTAGAGTTAGAGTTAGAGTTAGAGTTAGGGTTAGAGTTAGAGTTAGAGTTAGGGTTAGAGTTAGGGTTAGGTATTGTGTAGCCAAGAGCTGCACTAAATGGAGAATTACTGCTCACCAAACAAGCATATTGTCCATAGTATGAGATTATAATGAGATTTTCAGCACCAAATTGCCCGGGCCTAATATATCGACCCAAACTTCTAAAATGTCAACATCGGCCATGGAAAAAAAACATTTCGACCGATCTCTGGATCCTACCAGAACTTTTCAAACCCTTGCTGTCTCGTCCAGTGTCGTTCTTACCAAATCCCCCCTCCCCCCTCCCGTCCTGTTGCTTTTGCCTTCTTAACTTGATCTGTGATGTGTTTTGTCATGTCCTCGCTCTCTTTGATGTTCATGTCCTCAGTGGAGTGAGAGCCAAAGCCGCGCTGGTCCATTGTTTAGCCTGCCAGGCATTTTACAGCCATTTAAAAATAGCACCGCATTCTATTCTTATCCTGATCCCTGGCGCGGCTTTGATGCTGAAAACGACGTAATCAGCTTTAGAGAGTTGTGAAAAAGCAGTAGACGAGTAGAAGTACAAAGTCGTGGTCCAAGACATTACTATAAGATAAAAAGTATTTCTCTCACGTAATGAAATATTGTAACTGGACATTACATCTGATTTATAAGTTGAAGTTAATTTAATTAGAAAGAGAAAAATGTGAAAGAATGCACAGACTCTAGAAGGGCTGCGCAACTCATTCAAGTTTAATCAAGACTGAGATTCAGTGATTTCTCATGTTTTTAATCCCTAAAAAACAACCAATCCTTTGTCAGTAATGCCACGTGCACACTGACTCCTGGACTGCGTTAGGGTTAGGGTATCCAGACCTAACCCAGACCCTAACCCAGACCTCGTCTAAAGACTTGGGATTCTCACCGGACCTCGTCTAAAGACTTGGGAGCCGCACCGGACCTCGTCTAAAGACTTGGGAGCCGCACTAAAGACGGACCTCCTCTAAAGACTTGGGAGCCGCACTGGACCTCGTCTAAAGACTTGGGAGACGCACCGGACCTCGTCTAAAGACTTGGGAGCCGCACCGGACCTCGTCTAAAGACTTGGGAGCCGCACCGGACCTCCTCTAAAGACTTGGGAGCCGCACCGGACCTCGTCTATAGACTTGGGGAGCCTATAGACCTCTCTAAAGACTTGGGAGCCGCACGAACCGTTCGTCTAAAGATTGGGAGGCCGACCTCGTCTAAAGACTGGGAAGCGCCACCGGACCTCGTCTAAAGAACTTGGGAGCCGCACCGGACCTCGTCTAGAGAGACCGACTGCACTTGGGAGCCGCACAGACCTCGCTCTAAAGACTTGGAGCCTGGCACGGACCTCGTCTAAAGACTTGGAGAGCCGAACGGACGCACGTCTAAAGGATTGGGAGCCGCACCGGCCTCGTCTAAAAGACTTGGGAGCGCAGCCGCACCGGACCTCGTCTAAAGACTTGGGAGCCGCACGGACCTCGTCTAAAGACTTGGGAGCGCCACCGGACCTCGTCTTAAAGACTTGGGAGCCGCAACGGACCTCGTCGTAAAGACTTGGAGCCGCACCGACACTCGTCTAAAGACCTTGCGACCGGCCCCCGCGATTGCCCGGACGTCTCTAAAGACTTGGGAAGCCGCACCAGACCTCGTCTATAGACTTGGGAGCCGCACCGGACCTCGTCTAAAGAATTGGGAGCCGCACCGGACCTCGTCTAAAGACTTGGGAGCCGCACCGGACCTCGTTCTAAAGACTTGGGAGCCGCACCGGACCTCGTCTAAAGACTTGGGAGCCGCACCGGACCTCGTCTAAAGACTTGGGAGACGCACCGGACTCGTCTAAAAGACTTGGGAGCCGCACCGACCTCGTCTAAAGACTTGGGAGCCGCACCGGACCGGATCGTCTAAAGACTTGGGAGACGCACCGGACCTCGTCTAAAGACTTGGGAGCCGCACCGGACCTCGTCTAAAGACTTGGGAGCCGCACCGGACGTCTAAAGACTGGGAGCCGCACGTCTAAAGACTTGGGAGCCGACTCGTCTAAAGACTTGGGAGCCGCACCGGACCTCGTCTAAAGACTTCTAAAGACTTGGGAGCCGCACGGCAGTCAGTGTAACAGGGCGCATTGATTTTAAGCACGGTTTACGTCTTAAGAACCACGGCTGGACCGGAGTTAGTGAACACCCCGCGTAAATACATGTGGTTGAGGAGTTTAGACAAATATTTGTCTATTTTTTATGTTAAATGACAATAATCAAAAGTCTTTTTATGGTAAAAATGTTAACAAAAATGAAATAGTCATAGTTGTAGTAGTAGTCGTAGTTGAAGTAGTAGTATATATGTATAATAATAAGTAATGTGCTTTACAGACTTGTCGAAGCCTCTCAAAGCGCTGCATTGTTGTCATTATTCATTCACTCTAAACTCAGTGTTGGTAAGTTACTACTGAAGTGACATCTGCCCTGGGGCAGACTAAAGGAAGGGAGGCTGCCAATTTGCACCATCGACCCGTCCAATCACCACCAAGCATTCACACACACACCACTGTCATACTAAGCAATGTGGGTGTCTTGCAGTAGTAGTAGTCGTATTTGTGGCTGTTGTAATTGTAGTAGTTGCTGTAGTAGCTGGTAGATAATAGTAGTTTGTAAGGATGAAACGGGACACAATTCCCACAAGATTAACACAAGATTAACACAAAATTAACACAAGATTAATACAAGATTAACACAAGATTAGGCCCAAAAACACAAGAGGTTTTGTCATAATAACATAGGAAACACACTGTTTGATCCCGTTCACAGTTTTGGCCTCATATTTTCTGGTGAATTGTATTTACTGCTAAATAATCCAAAGGTTCAGTTCACAGTGCACTTCTGAACCCTGTTTTGCCCTTTGAGACTGAAATATAAAAATGAATGACAAGAATCACATACATTTGTGTGTTGAGCGGTCTAAACTACACGCTAAGCATCTTTTGTACATAATAACCATGGAGCCGGGGTATTTTATTGTTCTCGGAATATGAAATGATGGCATTAAATTATTGCGATTTGCAGTGGGTCGCGGGAGCGTCATATCGACATATATGGAGACTTTATGGGAAAGTATATAAAGAGTGATATTATTAGAGGTCAAAGGTCAGTGAGGAGTCATATTGATGGTCGGGTGCTCCTCTGGGATCGATCAGATTCTGCTGAAGCACCACTTTTAGTCACTGCGCCTTTGGGAGACGCCTCGAACAGACTGACTCACCGTTTATATAATGTAATGTTCAATATATAACCGAGATGATATGGGAAGGAGGTGAGAAAGGGAAACATTCAGCATTTGTGAATTTCCTTTTGGGAGTTTTCTCATGAATATAATGTGTTTGGGTTTCAATTCTTTTGACAACTCTGCCACCTCAAAATTGCATCTGAAATAGTATCTATAAAAAAGAGCTCCACTTTCTCTACTACTCTACTCTAATCTAATCTAAAATAATCTAATCTAAAATAATCCAATCTAAAATAATCTAATCTAAAATAATCCAATCTAATCCAAACACAATTTTGACAATACATCTGGAATGTGTTAAAATAACATAGGAGCATAAAAATAAACCAGAAAAGGCAGAAATATCACTTTAAACCCTTGGAGATTACACTATAGCAATAGTTCTCAAGCTTTTTACACCAAGTAAATATTTGAATATTTGAGTAGATTTAAATCAGGTCTATCACGGAGCTATTTCAGGTCTAAATTAGGGCTAAACCAAACCATTAAGTAGGAATACACCGCAATAGTTTGAACAAAGAATCTACTCAAGGAAGCGCAATACTATGAATAAAAGGTACCACAGCTGCTATCTCTTCATTTTGAATAGTTCAATTCAAAACAATACACTCGATATTCTAATTTTGAATATTTTGGATCTGTCGTTCACGTCTAATTCCACTTTTTTTCTCTCGACATACTTTATTTTGGAAGACAACAGAGCCGAGATGCGACGAAAGTCCTCATAATATTCTCACCTTCACGCCTCTTTTCATCGCTCTCCATTCACCCTCCTCTTGTGCCCCCCCCCCCCCCCCACAACACCACCATCATGCGGACCATCACAAGACCGCTGTCCGCGCAATGATGAAGATCCACTCTAATAGAAAGTGCTTGGGCTCCACACATATTTAGAATTTATGGCTTTACCTCTGAGCTTATTGCGCCGAGCACCCAGGCATAACCGGACATATTTTTGTGCCCTGACAGCTCTCGTGTCACGTGGGTGTGTGGGTGCACGTGTGCAGGGGGGATCATAGGGGGTTGCTGCTCGGTCTCCTTGCACCGCCGGACAAGGTCAAAGTCACACCGTTTCATGAGGAGCACTTTCAGGGATGAGGAAGATGAAGCTTTAGTGTAGTAGATAACAGAATATACCAGATGAAGTTGGACCATGGAACTTGTGATGTTGTTACTGTTGATGGGGCAGCAGTCGAGTCACAGCGACGCCCTTGGCTTGATTTGCTGGTTGCCTTTACGGCGTTCGAGGATTTCGATGGTCAAATTTCAGCTGGAGATTGTATAAAACTCAATGGGCAAATCTTATTGTTTACCATCCTTCTTTTTTTTTATTGGGGATTGGGACCATCCATTTGCTATTGTAATCTTGTGTCTTAAAGTCTTTTTAACGGAGGACAAACGTGCATCTTTAGGTAATGCCACCGCTTATTTAAATGAAGAAAATGTCATGTATATTGTTTTACAAAGTAATATATATATATATATATATATATATATATATATATATATATATATATATATATATATATATATATATATATATATAATATATATAATATATATAAGTAATTACAGAGATATTAAGGTCACAAATGGACATTTTTGAGCTTCTAACCTTACCTGGAGTGGTGTTTATCAAACCTGCTTACAAGATCTGCTCTGCTTATTTCTCTGAGCCTCAGAAAACACTCAGTTTCAAATTTCAAAGAGTTGTGATATCAAAAGTAGAGCTGTGTCTCCTGTGGTTTGAACACCACTCATGACCTAACACACACTTGGTTTGGGGTTCGATTCCGCCTCCCTCCGATGAATACTCTTGTCGTGTCCTTGAGCAAGACAGTTAACCCGCCTCGGCCACAGTGAACGCGTAAACCGGTGTATGAACGTGTGTGTGAACTGGTGTGTTGCTCAGTGTTTTAAACTATGGGCAGTGTTAAATGTCGTAATATCAGGTGACCCCAAAAAATGAAGCATTCCAATCGAGTTTATACAAATGGCATGTCCCAGCCCCAGGAAACTCGGCCCTGTAACACTTTGGTAAAGAGAAAATCAATAAAAGAAATGACTAATTTGCCCTTTCACCTGCTTCGATCATTCTTCCGATTAGAGACGTTAGACTGTTTAAATCATGTCTCCTCTCAGCGCTCCCACGACACACTCAGGACACACTAAAGACATTTGCACCCCCCCAGGATCGAGATGTACTCTTGTGTCGAACATACACGATACTGAGGAGGAAACTGGGCCAATCCTCCGGCTCATAAAGAATAAGAGAAGACGAGCAGAGTCGGGCACTGCGGCGGGGCAGAGTGAAGAGGTCAATGTCAGTGTTCAGGAGCTCTTCCATCAATACTGAACTGCTGTGGCCCACACGCACAGACTAAGAGTGTTCAGTGGAGAAAGTCACTTGCACTGGAGCATTTATGGAGCTTTTTATGGGTGAGAGATGGAGTCTGACTGAGGGAAATTCTGGAAAACCTTCGACAGTTTAACAGAATTCCATAGTAGAATTTGTTGTTAAACTGTCAGAATTTGTTGACCAGGTTTATGGTTCATATGTCTGAAATAACTGGACTTATCTTTGGACAATAGCCTTTATTTATTATTCATTATTTAACTCTCCAAAGTTCAACGTCAATTGAAACGACTTTAATATGGCAGGTTAATAAGTAAATAATGATAAGGTTCAACATTTGTGGGTTTTCAGTTTGGATGGTTCTTTGTACCTGAACTCCATCTGAAATGACGAGATCCTTCAGTTCTAGAACCTGAATGCAACCTATTAAGGCAGAAGATGGACATTTGAAGTTTGCAGGTTTTAGCAGTTCTTCTCTCAAAGGTTCCCATGAACTGAATCCTTATTTTAAAACATCAATCATAAATGTAATATGTCGGTGTAATCTGTTTCGACTCTCATCCAAGAGTCATTCTCAATCTGAGAACTCAGGTTTATATCCTCCTCTGTGTAAGCCCCGCCCACAGGGCGGGACCTCCGGATAAAGGGAGAGTCCAGATGACTACAATTGAATCTTTTTCTACCATAAATATAATCGCTATTTTATTACATTTTTTTGCAAACCTTTACTCCACTAAGAGTACTATTACTTCAAACTAATATTACTCAGGTGGTAAAAGTATAGTTTGGGAACACTACCATGAGAAGTACTCACCTTTGTGCACAATAAATATGTGGTGCACCTGCGATATCGGCACTTTATTTTTGTAAATAGCAAAGAAACGTCCTTTCATTTTGGTGATTGCTTTCCGGCCCATCTCAGGAACAGCGAGTCGATCTTTTCTGGGAGTTGCTGTTTAATTTCACTGGGACGTCTGCCATCGTTTTTTCAAAAGCGTTTGATCATTTTGCCTCCAAACTCAGACAGCGCTGCCTCAGAGGATCAGAGCTATTTTTACCCTGCCAAGTTTTTAATCATTTTATTGGATGCGTCCCGCCACGCCAAAGGTAGTGGAGTGTCTAATCACTTGACTCCGAGCAGATCACTCCGTTATCGTTGTGATAGGCAAACGCATTTGATGTCATCATTTCAGAGGATTATAAATAACAAAATATCTGCATATGCTGCACATTATCATTTGTGTGATGGAGTTGGTCCAAAATATGAATCTTGTGGCTCTAAGTCCTTCCAAGTGACAACAATGACGCCTTTTTGATTGATTGATCAGGACTTTTCCTGCGCACTTTGGTCCATAAACCATCACCGGACTCATTCTGCGATCACCTGTGTCTGGCTTGATTAGCACGCACTTTCACTTCCTTTATTTACTTCCTCATTGGTCAGCTGTGATTGAGCAGAACGTGACATAGTTCATTTGTGCTGACAGGAATTATTATTGTTGTAACGTGGTGAAATGTGTTCGTAATGCAGATTTAACAGGAGGGACGGCGTTCTAAGCGCTGTAGGCGATATTGATTGGATGTATCCTGGCCAAGCCTCCCATCGATCTATTTGTGTCTTCCAGCGTGTGGCGCTGTGGAGAGAACTCTGACTGGCTCTCGTCTGCAGTATTAACACTGTAATTATCAATGGACAGGTCTATCACAGACGTACAGAGCCTATTATAAGGGAAATATACATATACATATAAATATAATATACAGATAGTTGAAGAAAACAGTACATTAAAGGTGCACTATGCCACTTTCCTCCACAAGCACTTTGCTGATTTACCATGTTAAATCATCCAAAAGTTTGAGTGAAATCTGAGGCAGCCTGAGCTTTAGAGCTGAGCACGCCTGACATGAACTCAGGGGTTCAGACTCTGCTAAGGGTTAGGGTCCTCTAGGTTATCCTCTAGGTCAGGGGTGGGCAGTTATTTTTCCTCGAGGGCCATATTGGAATCCAGGCGAGTGGCGGAGGGCCGGCCCGCGATCATTGGTGTAAAAAATTCTTATCGTTATAAGCACTTTTCTGTAAAATACTGTCTACTGAATCTATTATTCATTCATTTCATGTCATCTTTATTAAGGACACAAGTGCAGACACATGTTACAGCGTAAGACAGTTCAAAATAAGAGAAACTAAGAGTAAAACACATATGATCCCTGCAGGGAGGAGGGCCGGATTAAAAACAGGCGGAGGGCCTGATTCGGCCCCTGGGGCCGCAAATGCCCAGTTGTGCTCTAGGTCATCCTCTAGGTTATCCGCTTGGTTATCCTCTAGGTTATCCTTTAGGAGATCCCCTAGGTTACCCTCTAGGTTACACTCTAGGTTATCCTCTAGGTTACCCTCTAGGAGATCCCCTAGGTTACCCTCTAGGTTACCCTCTAGGTTATCCTCTAGGTTATCCCCTAGGTTACCCTCTAGGACAGGGGTGTCCAAACTTTTTTCACCAAGGGCCGCCTTTTGAAACTTATACGATGGGCCTCCACACCTTTTAATAAGACTTGGAACATTAATATTAGGTTGGTATAACATGTAGATGCTTGAATTTCTCCAATTTTACAGTAAAAAGTACTACTTTTTGTTGTTTGGACCAACTTAGCAGGAAGCCGGAGGGCCAACAAAAATTGGTCTGAGGGCCGCATTTGGCCCTCGGGCCGTAGTTTGGACATGCCTGCTCTAGGAGATCCCCTAGGTTACCCTCTAGGATATCCTCTAGGTTACCCTCTAGGTTACCCTCTAGGTTACCCTCTAGGTTATCCTCTAGGTTATCCTCTAGGTTATCCTCTAGGTTTGCTGTGGCACCCTTGCTGTGGCACCCTTGCTGTGGCACCCTTGCTGTGGCACCCTTGCTGTGGCTGTCCCAGAGACATGGGTCAATTGCAGTGGGTACATTTTTCTACAGAGACCGTAAAGTGTCCTTAGTTTAAATACACTTTAGGTTAAAACCATTTACATAAATACCAAATAAAACCTTGTGGGACCCTGCTGGACAAAGAAAGAATAGTGATTTGTTTTCAGTCCATTCGGCGGAGAGCGCAGACAGAGCTCTTGACCATCATTAGGTGACTTCCTGTAGATGACCACTGACTCTTGCATACGCAGCTCAAAGAGTACATACACATCAAATATATATTTGTACATAGATATACAGTATATATATATATATATATATATATATATATATATATATATATATATATATATGTTTATGAATTATATTTTAAAATCAGGATTCAGTTCACAGTGAATAATTCAAACCAAGAGCATTTGAGAGAGGACTGTAATATGAACTGAGATGAACCAGATTCCATGGTATAAAGATCAGAGAATATTCAGTACAACTTCATAATAACTTCACCTTCAGTAGATCTAAAACATTGACTCGAACACGATGGGACATTTGTGTCATGCTGAGTTCAGGCCGCTGCGTCCAAAGTGGCACTGGACGGCCCAGTTGGGCGCCTGGCGCTTATACGCCCAAAATACGCAGCGTCAAACGCTCAAAATGAGGGATTCGCGCCGTTCAAACGCTCTGGACATAGACTTTGAATATAAAGTCGACGCCCTGATGCCGCGTGAAATCACCTTAAGAGGGTCTGCCATCGGTTTCTCCATCTCCATGAAGATGTTATTGCCTGGTCTGGAATGTTACATAGTGCAGCTTTAAATAACTGGAACCCTTAGAGGTGCTGAATGGGACCATTGAAATTGCAGTTTAGATCAGGTTATGATGAACGCATTATGTGTAACATCTCCATCATACTCCGTGTTCTCCTGGCTCTGGTCTTCGTTCCTCGCTTGGGGAAGGTGTTCAGGGGATCTCCTCACACACGTCTGTTTATGTTGTGGATTTAGAGGATTAAAGGAGCGTTTGTCTGGGATCATCTGCAAATCTTAAAGGCACACACACTTCTGTAGCGCAGACACTTCTGTAGCGCACGCACTTCTGTAGCGCAGGCACTTCTGTAGCGCAGGCACTTCTGTAGCGCAGCCACTTCTGTTTAGCGCAGGCACTTCTGTAGCGCAGGCACTTCTGTAGCGCACGCACTTCTGTAGCGCAGGCACTTCTGTAGCGCGCACTTCTGTAGCGCACTTCTGTAGCGCAGGCACTTCTGTAGCGCAGGCACTTCTGTAGCGCACGCACTTCTGTAGCGCACGCACTTCTGTAGCGCAGGCACTTCTGTAGCGCAGGCACTTCTGTAGCGCAGGCACTTCTGTAGCGCAGGCACTTCTTAGCGCACTCTGTAGCGCACTTCTGTAGCGCGCACTTCTGTAGCGCAGGTAGCGCGCACTTCTGTAGCGCAGGCACTTCTGTAGCGCAGGCACTTCTGTAGCGCAGGCACTTCTGTAGCGCAGGCACTTCTGTAGCGCAGGCACTTCTGTAGCGCAGGCACTTCTGTAGCGCACGCAATTCCGTCGCGCACGCACTTCCGTCGCGCACGCACTTCCGTCGCGCACGCACTTCCGTAGCGCAGGCACTTCTGTAGCGCAGGCACTTCTGTAGCGCACGCAATTCCGTCGCGCACGCACTTCCGTCGCGCACGCACTTCCGTCGCGCACACACTTCTGTAGCGCAGGCACTTCTGTAGCGCACGCAATTCCGTCGCGCACGCACTTCCGTCGCGCACGCACTTCCGTAGCGCAGGCACTTCCGTAGCGCACGCACTTCTGTAGCGCAGACACTTCTGTAGCGCAGACACTTCTGTAGCGCAGACACTTCTGTTGCGCACGTAGAAGGTTGTGGAGAAGGTATTAGCAATGTCCACAGAGCTTATTATCAGTTGCTCTTACTTAATCTGTATCGGCCATGAAACAAACCGTCACCAAAACCAGTACTTTTTGGCATTGAAGAAAGGCCAGTTTATTTGTATTCAAACCTGCTCTCATTTGCATAAACACTGTCAATATTCCAGCCTATTAAGAGCCAGCAGTTAACGACTCTAAATTACTCTAAACTGAAGCCATTTCACACTTCTGGATTCGGCTCTTGCAAATGATAAATGCAGGAGTGTAATTAATGAAGTTAAATCAAGTTTGTTTGCAAAGAATCAGTGACAAAAATACAGCTGAACATTAAAAAAACATTGTGAATTCCCCTTTGCACAGACGTGACTCATAATGCTGCCTTAGAGAACTCCATTCGTCAACTCCCTCGATACGTGTTAGTTCTGTCTACACGGCGCATCCACGATGAGTTAGTGAACGCAAGTTTGTGAACGTTTTTGTGAACGGCCACGGCTCGGTCCGGACTCCCGGGCCGACTCCCGGGCCGACTCCCGGGCCGACTCCCGGGCCGACTCCCGGGCCGACTCCCGGGCCGACTCCCGGGCCGACTCCCGGGCCGACTCCCGGGCCGAACACGGATCCACCCGGAGGCGGTTTGTGAACGCTTTAACGACAGTAGAAGCAAACAAACTTACTCTTTTTTGATTTTTTGTTGTTGTTGAGGTTTGTTTCTGTTCATGGAAGTGACATTGACGGACAGTGACGGACAGTCCGGCCGTGACATTGACGGACAGTCCGGCCATGTCCGACTGTGACCTTAAAGCTTCAGTCCCTGGACAGTCCGGCGCTCTTTAGCAAACTCTTAAGTGCACTCATTCACAGAGCGATTCAGCAGCACGACATGGGACTCTGGTGGAAAGAAAGTGATTTTAGGAATCGAGTAACGTACAGTAATTCTTATTCTTTTGTTATTTGAGTAATCTATACATTTTTATCACAAATAAGGAGCGTCTGCTTAAGATAATAGATTTTGTTCTTAATTTCACATATGTCTCCAACTTCCCAAATGTCCATGACGAGTGCATCTGCCACTTTTCACAGTCGAGCTGAAAGTGATCTGATTATGACTTTATGGGCTCGATTATTCGTTTAAATGACATATTTAATGACTCGATTATTCGTTTAAATGACATATTTAATGACTCGATTATTCGTTTAAATGACATATTTAATGACATGTTGAATTGCAGCCGTGTGAATCTGCGGTACACGGAGCGCACGCTTGTGCTTGAGCTGCATAAGAGCACTTTGTCAGACTCGGATCAGCTTCCACGCCATAAATAATATCTCTGTCATTATGAGTGTCTGGAGCGTCTGCAGAGCCTCCAGGGGCAGATTTAAGCTGCTCTGAGCGTTAGCTGTCGCATTCCGCCGCGCTCTGCGTCTGACCTCTGCGTACATCGTGGTGTGCATTGCACGATGTACGCAGAGGTCAGCCGCGCTCTGCGTCTGACCTCTGCGTACATCGTGGATGTGCACGATATACGTGTTGTGTCCAGTTTAAGGCGCCAGCGCTGGACACTACTGTTTACTACTTTACAAATAGTGCCTCGTTAAGGGACATTCGAACGCAGCGCTTTTCATTAGCTTTGATTAGGACAAAACGAATCAAATATTGAGACTGATCAATGCGATTACATTTTTGCCATAATGCACAGCTCCAGTTCAATCAAAGTTTGTGTTGTTTATGTTCAGAAAGTGAATATTGAAAGTATTTTTTTAGCCACATGCCCAGCTTTGGCGTACATTATTTTGATTGCAGCTTTTGGTTCAGATAATGGACTGTGTGAAAGGAGATTTTGGCGGCTCAAGTGTAATTAAATATTGATAATGCGCAGAGTGGAATGTGTGTGCGATGACGAACTCCTCCTGTTGGCAACACTTGTTTTCGTAAAGATCAACCGAGTTCTTTTCCAGTTGATACTGCCATTTGAGGTTTTGAATATCCAGAGCAGCTGATAAACTACGCCGAACCTTTTCATATTTCCTGGCCGTGTCCAACCAGGAAGTAACAATATAGATCATAAAAGAACGTGTAGTTTAATATGTCGAATGGACTTATACTTGATCCAAATGAACTGCTTCTACATGTTTACTTTGCCGTATGTGCCGCACCGATAAAGCGAGTTTGGAGAGGAATAAATCCTCTCATGACATATTCTGTTTATCACGCTCACACCCTTGAAGCTGCAGAGTAAACACTGGGAAATTTATGGCGCTGCTAAATAAATATACTCCAATGCTCTTAGTAAATAATTAGACTTGAATAAAAATAGATATTGGATTTCGCAAAATTTCAATGTTCTTATTAAAACCGTATTCAAAATAAATACAAATAACTTTTCCCAGTTCAACAGTTCAGCCTTCCGTTAAAAGGAAACAAACCCAACTACAAACCCTTTTCTGTGCAGCTGCTCGGGACAGAGAGTCTTCTGTTCTCGGGACAGAGAGTCTTTTCTGTGCAGAGAGCTGTGCTCGGGACAGAGAGTCTTTTCTGTGCAGCTGCTCGGGACAGAGAGTCTTTTCTGTGCCGCTGCTCGGGACAGAGAGTCTTTTCTGTGCAGCTGCTCGGGACAGAGAGTCTTTTCTGTGCCGCTGCTCGGACAGAGTGCGATTTTCTGTGCCGCTGCTCGGGACAGAGAGTCTTTTCTGTGCCGCGCTCGGGACAGAGAGTCTTTCTGTGCCGCCGCTCGGGACAGAGAGTCTTTTTCTGTGCAGCTGCTCGGGACGTCTTTTCTGGACAGAGAGTCTTTTCTGTGCAGCTGCTCGGACAGAGAGTCGGACAGAGAGTCTTTTCTGTGCCGCTGCTCGGACAGAGAGTCTTTTCTGCTCGGACAGCTGTGCCGCTGCTCGGGACAGAGTCTTTTCTGTGCCGCTGCTCGGGACAGAGAGTCTTTTCTGTGCCGCTGCTCGGACAGAGTCTTTCTGTGCCGCTGCTCGGACAGAGAGTCTTTCTGTGCCGCTGCTCGGGACAGAGAGTCTTTTCTGTGCAGCTGCTCGGGACAGAGAGTCTTTTCTGTGCCGCTGCTCGGGACAGAGAGTCTTTTCTGTGCAGCTGCTCGGGACAGAGAGTCTTTTCTGTGCCGCTGCTCGGGACAGAGAGTCTTTTCTGTGCCGCTGCTCGGGACAGAGAGTTCTTTCTGTGCGCTGCTCGGGACAGAGAGTCTTTTTCTGTGCAGCTGCTCGGGACAGAGTCTTTTCTGTGCAGCTGCTCGGGACAGAGAGTCATTTCTGTGCCGCTGCTCGGGACAGAGAGTCTTTTCTGTGCAGCTGCTCGGGACAGAGTCTTTTCTGTGCAGCTGCTCGGGACAGAGAGAGTCTTTTTCTGTGCAGCTGCTCGGGACAGAGTCTTTTCTGTGCCGCTGCTCGGGACAGAGAGTCTTTTCTGTGCAGCTGCTCGGACAGAGTCTTTTCTGTGCAGCTGCTCGGACAGAGAGTCCATTTCTGTGCCGCTGCTCGGACAGAGAGTCTTTTTCTGTGCAGCTGCTCGGGACAGAGTCTTTTCTGTGCAGCTGCTCGGGACAGAGAGTCTTTTTCTGTGCAGCTGCTCGGGACAGAGAGTCTTTTCTGTGCCGCTGCTCGGGACAGAGAGTCTTTTCTGTGCCGCTGCTCGGGACAGAGTCTTTTCTGTGCCGCTGCTCGGGACAGAGAGTCTTTTCTGTGCAGCTGCTCGGGACAGAGTCTTTTCTGTGCAGCTGCTCGGGACAGATCTGCATTTCTGTGCCGCTGCTCGGACAGAGAGTCTTTTCTGTGCAGCTGCTCGGGACAGAGTCTTTTTCTGTGCAGCTGCTCGGGACAGAGAGTCTTTTCTGTGCAGCTGCTCGGGACAGAGTCTTTTCTGTGCCGCTGCTCGGGACAGAGAGTCTTTTCTGTGCAGCTGCTCGGGACAGAGAGTCTTTTCTGTGCGCTGCTCGGACAGAGTCTTTTCTGTGCCGCTGCTCGGGACAGAGAGTCTTTTCTGTGCAGCTGCTCGGGACAGAGTCTTTCTGTGCCGCTGCTCGGGACAGAGAGTCTTTTCTGTGCAGCTGCTCGGCACAGAGTCTTTTCTGTGCAGCTGCTCGGGACAGAGAGTCTTTTCTGTGCCGCTGCTCGGGACAGAGAGTCTTTTCTGTGCCGCTGCTCGGGACAGAGAGTCTTTTCTGTGCCGCTGCTCGGGACAGAGAGTCTTTTCTGTGCCGCTGCTCGGGACAGAGTCTTTTTCTGTGCGCCGCTCGGGACAGAGAGTCTTTTCTGTGCCGCTGCTCGGGACAGAGAGTCTTTTCTGTGCAGCTGCTCGGGACAGAGTCTTTTCTGTGCCGCTGCTCGGGACAGAGAGTCTTTTCTGTGCCGCTGCTCGGACAGAGTTTTTCTCGCTGCTCGGGACAGAGAGTCTTTTCTGTGCCGCTGCTCGGGACAGAGAGTCTTTTCTGTGCAGCTGCTCGGGACAGAGAGTCTTTTCTGTGCAGCTGCTCGGGACAGAGAGTCTTTTCTGTGCCGCTGCTCGGACAGAGAGTCTTTTCTGTGCCGCTGCTCGGGACAGAGAGTCTTCTTTCTGTGCGCTGCTCGGACAACAGAGTCTTTTCTGTGCCGCTGCTCGGACAGAGTCTTTTCTGTGCGCTGCTTCGGGACAGAGAGTCTTTTCTGTGCCGCTGCTCGGGACAGAGAGTCTTTTCTGTGCAGCTGCTCGGACAGAGAGTCTTTTCTGTGCAGCTGCTCGGACAGAGAGTCTTTTCTGTGCCGCTGCTCGGGACAGAGAGTCTTTTCTGTGCCGCTGCTCGGGACAGAGAGTCTTTTCTGTGCAGCTGCTCGGGACAGAGAGTCTTTTCTGTGCCGCTGCTCGGGACAGAGAGTCTTTTCTGTGCCGCTGCTCGGGACAGAGTCTTTTCTGTGCGCTGCTCGGGACAGAGAGTCTTTTCTGTGCAGCTGCTCGGGACAGAGTCTTTTCTGTGCAGCTGCTCGGGACAGAGAGTCATTTTCTGTGCCGCTGCTCGGGACAGAGAGTCTTTTCTGTGCAGCTGCTCGGGACAGAGTCTTTTCTGCTGTGCAGCTGCTCGGACAGAGAGTCTTTTCTGTGCAGCTGCTCGGGACAGAGTCTTTTTCTGTGCCGCTGCTTCGGGACAGAGAGTCTTTTCTGTGCAGCTGCTCGGGACAGAGTCTTTTCTGTGCGCTGCTCGGGACAGAGAGTCATTTCTGTGCTGCCGCTGCTCGGGACAGAGAGTCTTTCTGTGCAGCTGCTCGGGACAGAGTCTTTTCTGTGCAGCTGCTCGGGACAGAGAGTCTTTTCTGTGCAGCTGTGCAGCTGCTCGGGACAGAGTCTTTTCTGTGCCGCTGCTCGGGACAGAGAGTCTTTTCTGTGCCGCTGCTCGCGGACAGAGTCTTTTCTGTGCCGCTACTCGGGACAGAGAGTCTTTTCTGTGCAGCTGCTCGGGACAGAGTCTTTTCTGTGCAGCTGCTCGGGACAGAGTCATTTCTGTGCCGCTGCTCGGACAGAGAGTCATTTCTGTGCAGCTGCTGCTCGGGACAGAGTCTTTTCTGTGCAGCTGCTCGGGACAGAGAGTCTTTTCTGTGCAGCTGCTCGGGACAGAGTCTTTTCTGTGCCGCTGCTCGGACAGAGAGTCTTTTCTGTGCCGCTGCTCGGGACAGAGAGTCTTTTCTGTGCCGCTGCTCGGGACAGAGTCTTTTCTGTGCCGCTGCTCGGACAGAGAGTCTTTTCTGTGCAGCTGCTCGGGACAGAGTCTTTTCTGTGCCGCTGCTCGGGACAGAGAGTCTTTTCTGTGCAGCTGCTCGGGCACAGAGTCTTTTCTGTGCAGCTGCTCGGGACAGAGAGTCTTTTCTGTGCCGCTGCTCGGACAGAGTCTTTTCTGTGCCGCTGCTCGGGACAGAGAGTCTTTTCTGTGCCGCTGCTCGGGACAGAGAGTCTTTTCTGTGCGCTGCTCGGGACAGAGAGTCTTTTCTGTGCCGCCAGCGCTCGGACAGAGAGTCTTTTCTGTGCCGCCGCTCGGGACAGAGAGTCTTTTCTGTGCAGCTGCTCGGGACAAGAGTCTTTTCTGTGCCGCTGCTCGGGACAGAGTCTTTTCTGTGCCGCTGCTCGGACAGAGAGTCTTTTCTGTGCCGCTGCTCGGGACAGAGAGTCTTTTCTGTTGCTGTTGCAGCTGCTCGGGACAGAGTCTTTCTGTGCAGCTGCTCGGACAGAGAGTCTTTTCTGTGCAGCTGCTCGGGACAGAGAGTCTTTTCTGTGCAGCTGCTCGGGACAGAGATCTTTCTGTGCGCTGCTCGGGACAGAGAGTCTTTTCTGTGCAGCTGCTTCGGGACAGAGAGTCTTTTCTGTGCCGCTGCTCGGACAGAGAGTCTTTTCGTGTGCCGCTGCTCGGACAGAGTTTTTGCTGCGCTGCTCGGGACAGAGAGTCTTTTCTGTGCCAGCTGCTCGGGACAGAGTCTTTTCTGTGCAGCTGCTCGGGACAGAGAGTCTTTTTCTGTGCCGCTGCTCGGGACAGGAGAGTCTTTCTGTGCAGCTGCTCGGGACAGAGTTCTTTTCTGCTGCAGCTGCTCGGGACAGAGAGTCTTTCTGTGCGCTGCTCGGGACAGAGTCTTTTCTGTGCCCGCTGCTCGGGACAGAGAGTCTTTTCTGTGCAGCTGCTCGGGACAGAGAGTCTTTTCTGTGCCGCTGCTCGGGACAGAGAGTCTTTTCTGTGCCGCTGCTCGGACAGAGAGTCTTTTCTGTGCCGCTGCTCGGGACAGAGAGTCTTTTCTGTGCAGCTCTCGGGACAGAGTCTTTTCTGTGCCGCTGCTCGGGACAGAGAGTCTTTTCTGTGCCGCTGCTCGGGACAGAGCTTTTCTGTGCGCTGCTCGGGACAGAGTCTTTTCTGTGCCGCTGCTCGGGACAGAGAGTCTTTTCTGTGCAGCTGCTCCAGAGAGTCTTCTGTGCCTGCTCGGGACAGAGAGTCTTTTCTGTTGCAGCTGCTCGGGACAGAGTCTTTTCTGTGCCGCTGCTCGGGACAGAGTCTTTTTTCTGCTGCCGCGTGCTCGGGACAGAGTCTTTTCTGTGCCGCTGTCGGGACAGAGAGTCTTTTCTGTGCCGCTGCTCGGGACAGAGTCTTTTCTGTGCAGCTGCTCGGACACAGAGTCTTTCTGTGCGCTGCTCGACAGAGAGTCTTCTTTGTGCCGCTGCTCGGGACAGAGAGTCTTTTGGTGCCAGCTGCTCGGGACAGAGTCTTTTCTGCTGCGAAGAGAGCTGCTCGGGACAGAGAGTCTTTTCTGTGCCGCTGCTCGGGACAGAGAGTCTTTCTTCTGCTCGGACAGAGTCTTTTCTGCCGCTGCTCGGACAGAGAGTCTTTTCTGTGCAGCTGCTCGGACAGAGTCTTTTTCTGTGCAGCTGCTCGGACAGAGAGTCATTTCTGCTTGCCGCTGCTCGGACAGAGAGTCTTTGCTGCTGCAGCTGCTCGGGACAGAGAGTCTTTTCTGTGCAGCTGCTCGGGACAGAGAGTCTTTTCTGTGCGCTTGCTCGGGACAGAGTCTTTCTGTGCCGGCTGCTCGGGACAGAGAGTCTTTTCTGTGCAGCTGCTCGGACAGAGTCATTTCTGTGCCGCTGCTTTCTGGAGTCTTTTCTGTGCAGCTGCTCGGGGGACAGAGTCTTTTCTGTCAGCTGCTCGGGACAGAGTCTTTTCTGTCAGCTGCTCGGGACAGAGTCTTTTCTGTGCCGACTGCTCGGGACAGAGAGTCTTTTCTGTGCCGCTGCTCGGACAGAGTCTTTTCTGTGCCGCTACTCGGACAGAGAGTCTTTTCTGTGCAGCTGCTCGGAGACAGAGTCTTTTCTGTGCAGCTGCTCGGACAGAGTCTTTCTGTGCCGCTGCTCGGGACAGAGAGTCATTTCTGTGCAGCTGCTCGGGACAGAGTCTTTTCTGTGCAGCTGCTCGGGACAGAGAGTCTTTTCTGTGCAAGCTGCTCGGGACAGAGTCTTTTCTGTGCCGCTGCTCGGGACAGAGAGTCTTTTCTGTGCAGCTGCTCGGACAGAGAGTCTTTTCTGTGCCGCTGCTCGGGACAGAGAGTCTTTTCTGTGCGCTGCTCGCGACAGAGTCTTTTCTGTGCCAGCTGCTCGGGACAGAGAGTCTTTTCTGTGCCGCTGCTCGGACAGAGAGTCTTTTCTGCTGCCAGCTGCTCGGACAGAGTCTTTTCTGTGCAGCTGCTCGGGACAGAGAGTCTTTTCTGTGCCGCTGCTCGGGACAGAGTCTTTTCTGTGCCGCTGCTCGGGACAGAGAGTCTTTCTGTGCCGCTGCGGGACAGAGAGTTTTTTCTGCTCGGGACAGAGTCTTTTCTGGGACAGAGAGTCTTTCTGTGCCGCTGCTCGGGACAGAGAGTCTGTCTTTCTTCTGTGCAGCTGCTCGGGACAGAGTCTTTTTTTTCGGACAGAGTGTGCCGCTGCTCGGACAGAGTCTTTTTCTGTGCCGCTGCTCGGGACAGAGAGTCTTTTCTGTGCGCTGCTGGGACAAGAGTCTCTGCTGACAGAGTCTTTTCTGTGCCACCGCTCGGGACAGAGAGTCTTTTCTGTGCCGCTGCTCGGACAGAGAGTCTTTTTTCTGTCGGGACAGAGTCTTTTCTTCGCTGCTCGGGACAGAGAGTCTTTTCTTGTGCCGCTGCTCGGGACAGAGAGTCTTTTCTGTGCCGCTGCTCGGGACAGAGAGTCTTTTCTGTGCAGCTGCTGCAGAGAGCTGCTCGGGACAGAGAGTCTTTTCTGTGCCAGAGCTGCTCGGGACAGAGAGTCTTTTCTGTGCCGCTGCTCGGGACAGAGTCTTTTCTGTGCCGCTGCTCGGGACAGAGAGTCTTTTCTGTGCAGCTGCTCGGACAGAGTCTTTTCTTGCCGCTGCTGACAGCCGCTGCTCGGGACAGAGAGTCTTTTCTGTGCGCTGCTCGGGACAGAGAGTCTCTTTCTGTGCAGCTGCTCGGGACAGAGTCTTTCTGTGCAGCTGCTCGGGACAGAGAGTCTTTTCTGTGCAGCTGCTCGGGACAGAGTCTTTCTGTGCCGCTCTCGGGACAAGAGTCTTTTCTTCTGCTCGGACAGAGTCTTTTCTGTGCAGCGCTCGGACAGAGAGTCTTTTCTGTGCCGCTGCTCGGACAGAGAGTCTTTTCTGTGCTGTGCGCTGCTCGGGACAGAGAGTCTTTTCTGTGCAGCTGCTCGGGACAGAGTCTTTTCTGTGCCGCTGCTCGGGACAGAGAGTCTTTTCTGTGCAGCTGCTCGGCACAGAGTCTTTTCTGTGCAGCTGCTCGGACAGAGAGTCTTCTCTGTGCCGCTTCGGGACAAGAGTCTTTCTGTGCCGCTGCTCGGGACAGAGAGTCTTTCTGTGCCGCTGCTCGGACAGAGAGTCTTTTCTGTTGCTCGGACAGAAGTCTTTGTCTGCCGCTGCTCGGACAGAGTCTTTTCTGTGCAGCTGCTCGGACAGAGAGTCTTTTCTGTGCCGCCGCTCGGACAGAGAGTCTTTTCTGTGCAGCTGCTCGGACAGAGTCTTTTTTCTGCTGAGTCTTTTCTGCCGCTGCTCGGGACAGAGAGTCTTTCTGTCAGCTGAGAGTCTTTTCTGTGCCGCTGCTCGGGACAGAGTCTTTCTGTGCAGCTGCTCGGGGAGAGTGCCAGCTGCTCGGGACAGAGAGTCTTTTCTGTGCAGCTGCTCGGAGACAGAGTCTTTTCCTGTGCAGCTGCTCGGGACAGAGAGTCTTTTCTGTGCCGCTGCTCGGGACAGAGAGTCTTTTCTGTGCAGCTGCTCGGACAGAGTCTTTTCTGTGCCAGCTGCTCGGGAGACAGAGAGTCTTTTCTGTGCCGCACTGCTCGGGACAGAAGAGTCTTTTTTCTGTGCCGCTGCTCGGGACAGAGAGTCTTTTCTGTGCAGCTGCTCGGGACAGAGTCTTTTCGTGCAGTCTGCTCGGACAGAGAGTCTTTTCTGTGCCGCTGCTCGGACAGAGAGTCTTTTCTGTGCGCTGCTCGGGACAGAGTCTTTTCTGTGCCAGCTGCTCGGGACAGACAGAGTCTTTTCTGTGCAGCTGCTCGGGACAGAGAGTCTTTTCTGTGCCGCTGCTCGGGACAGAGTCTTTTCTGTGCCGCTGCTCGGGACAGAGAGAGTCTTTTCTGTGTCTTTTTCCGCTGCTCGGGACAGAGAGTCTTTTCTGTGCGCTGCTCGGACAGCAGAGTCTTTTCTGGCAGCTGCTCGGACAGAGTCATTTCTGTTGCCGCTGCTCGGACAGAGAGTCTTTCTGTGCAGCTGCTCGGGACAGAGTCTTTTCTGTGCAGCTGCTCGGGACAGAGAGTCTTTTCTGTGCCGCTGCTCGGACAGAAGAGTCTTTTCTGTGCAGCTGCTCGCCAGGTCTGTGCGCTGCTCGGGACAGAAGTCTTTTCTGTGCCGCTGCTCGGGACAGACAGAGTCTTTTCTGTGACAGCTGCTCGACAGAGTTTTCTGTGCAGCTGCTCGGGACAGAGAAGTCTGTTTCGGTGACAGAGCTGCTGCTCGGGACAGAGAGTCTTTTCTGTGCCGCTGCTCGGGACAGAGTCTTTTCTGTGCCGCTGCTCGACAGAGTCTTTCTGTCCGCGCTCGGGACAGAGAGTCTTTTTGCCGCTGTGCCCCGCTCGGACAGAGAGTCTTTTCTGTGCTGCTGTCTTTTCTGTGCCGCTGCTCGGACAGAGAGTCTTTTCTGTGCAGCTGTCGGACAGAGTCTTTTCTGTTGCGCTGCTCGGGACAGAGAGTCTTTTCTGTGCCGCCCAGAGTCTTTTCGGGCAGGGCAGAGATCTTTCTGTCGCGCTGCTCGGGACAGAGATCTTTTCTGGAAAAACGGTTACACATGAGGACATCAGCTACGAACAGGCCTGCATTCTGTACAATCTGGGTAATAATGAGTTTCATCATCATATTTGTTAGCAACTTCACTGAAATTTGAATAAAACTACTTTTATTTCACTTTTATTTCACTTTATTTCACTGTGGATGATTCCAGGAGCCCTCCATTCAATGCTGGAGCCATGGACAACCGGGTTTCAGAGGAGGTATTGCACCACACATACACACACACACATACACACACACACACACCACTATTACCTATACCTACTCAATTTCGTCGTCTATTTTAAAAAATAAACCCCTAGACTACCTTAGACCGTTTCTATTTTCTATTCTGAAAAATAACATAAAAATTTATTTTTAAATATATTATAATTTATAAACAACAAAAGCCGTCGCCATCCAACAAAAAAATTTATCAGTTTGATTTCATCTTAGAAAAAAAAAAAAAAACACAGGAGAAACATACATCATCGTACAACGCAAGCCCTGTTTCAAAATAATGATCGACCATATCCCACATCTGATATAACACGCCTGTTGTTTCTTTGAACCAGGTTTTCCCGCTGGGCGACCGCCCGGTTTATGACCGACCGCGGACCGCTAATCATATATATTAGCTTCCTAAATTTCTCCAAGTGAAATATGAGTTGAATCCTCCCTTGTTTTACCAAATAACACGCTCCTACCCTGAATCTGTATAATGTAGCCTCTTCGGACTATCGTCGGATTCTCCTTTCCAGTACCCTGGAATAGACCTTACCAGGGAGGCTGAGAAGTGTGATCCCTCTATAGTTGGAGCACACCCTCCGGTCCCCCTTCTTGAACAGAGGGACCACCACCACCGGTCTGCCAGTCCAGAGGCACCGTCCCCGACCGCCACGCGATGTTGCAGAGGCGTGTCAACCAAGACAGTCCTGCAACATCCAGAGACTTTAGGTACTCGGGGCGTATCTCATCCACCCCAGGAGCTCTGCCACCGAGG
This sequence comes from Chaenogobius annularis, assembly GCA_015082035.1. Classification (NCBI taxonomy): domain Eukaryota; kingdom Metazoa; phylum Chordata; class Actinopteri; order Gobiiformes; family Gobiidae; genus Chaenogobius; species Chaenogobius annularis. The sequence goes on from BJKM01000547.1 coordinate 26,416, forward strand.
AGTTTGCCAACAACCTCAGTGACTTCGGCTTGGGTGATAGATGAGTCAGCCTCCGAGTCCTCAGTCTCTACTTCCTCTTCGGAAGACGTGACAGTGGGATTTAGGAGGTCCTCAAAGTACTCCTTCCACCGTCCGACGACATCCCCAGTCGAGGTCAGCAGGTCCCCACCCGCACCGTAAACGGTGTTGGTGGAACACTGCTTCCCCTCCTGAGGCGCCGGACGGTTTGCCAGAATTTCTGTGGGGCCTGACCGATAGTCCTCCTCCAGGGCCTCCCCGAACTCCTCCCAGACCCGGGTTTTTGCCTCTGCAACAGCACGAGCTGCGGCACGCCTGGCCCGCCGATACCCGTCAACGGCCTCAGGAGTCCCACAAGCCAAAGAGGCCTGATAGGCCTCCCTTCTACCGCCTGACGGCATCCCTTACTTCCGGTGTCCACCACCGGGTTCGGGGTTGCCGCCGCGACAGGCACCTGAGACCTTGCGACCACAGCTCCGAGCAGCCGCATTGACAATGGAGGTCGAGAACATGGTCCACTCAGACTCAATGTCCCCAGCCTCCCCCGGGATTTGGGAGAAGCTCTCCCGGAGGTGCGAATTGAAGACCCTGCTGACAGCGGGCTCCGCAAGACGTTCCCAGCAGACCCTCACTATACGCTTGGGCCTGCCAAGTCTGTCCGGCTTCCTCCGCCGCCAGCGGATCCAACTCACCACCAGGTGGTGGTCGGTTGACAGCTCCGCCCCTCTCTTCACCCGAGTGTCCAAGACACGCGGCCGGAGGTCAGATGACACGACAACAAAGTCGATCATTGACCTCCGGCCGCCTAGGGTGTCCTGGTGCCACGTGCACTGGTGGACACCCTTGTGCATGAACATGGTGTTCGTTATGGACAGTCCGTGACTAGCACAGAAGTCCAATAAACTGAACACCGCTCGGGTTTAGATCGGGGGGGCCGTTCTTCCCAATCACCCCTCTCCAGGTGTCACTGTCGTTGCCCACGTGGGCGTTGAAGTCCCCCAGTAGAACAACGGAGTCCCCGGTCGGTGCACTGTCCAGTACCCCTCCCAGAGACTCCAAGAAGGCCGGGTACTCAGCACCGTTGTTCGGCCCGTAGGCCGACACCACAGTGAGAGACCTGTCCCCAACCCGAAGGCGTAGGGACGCGACCCTCTCGTTCACTGGGGTAAACTCCAACACATGGCGGCTGAGCTGTGGGGCAATGAGCAAGTCCACGCCAGCCCGCCGCCTCTCCCCGCAGGCAACACCAGAGAAGTGGAGCGTCCAGCCCCTCTCAAGAGGATGGGTTCCAGTGCCCAAACTGTGCGTGGAGGTGAGGCCGACTATATCTAGTCGGAACCGTTCAACCTCCCGCACAAGCTCAGGCTCTTTCCCCTCCAGCGAGGTGACGTTCCATGTCCCCAGAGTTAGTCTCTGTGTCCGGGGATCCGGTCGTCGAGGCCCCCGCCGTCGACTGCCACCCAGATCCCTCTGCACCAGCCCCTTACGGATCCTCCTGCAGGTGGTGGGTCCACGGGAAGACGGCCCCACGTCACTCGTTCGGGTTGCACCCGGCCGGGCCCCGTGGGGAAAGGCCCGGCCACCAGGCGCTCGCCGTCGAGCACCCACCCCAGGCCTGGCTCCAGGGTGGGGCCCCGGTAACGCCAATCCGGGCGACGTAACTGGCCTCGTTTTTTTTTTCATCATAAAGGGCTTGTGAACCGATCTTTGTCTGACCCGTCACCCAGGCCCTGTTTGCCTTGGGAGACCCTACCAGGGGCTTGAAGCCCCGGACAACATAGCTCCTGAGATCATTCGGGCGCTCAAACAAATAAATTGTTTAAGTAAAAACTTCAGTGTTGGTAAGTCTCGCCTGTGTGTGTTGTATGTATTTTAAGCAGAATATTCTTTTGTCATTCAGTTTTCTTTGCCTGATTTGTTGGTGTTTATTTTTGCATGGTTTGCAGTGCTTCGTTTGCATTGTTCTTGTTTTCATTTGTTAGTTGTTTGCTTAAATTCTGTTTAATTTGCTTAATATGCTGATTTAACTAGGCCTTGTTTAACTTTTGTGATATTTAATAAAACACAGCATTTTGAAGCTTGCACAGGTTGTCTTTAGACTCGTGGGGCAGGTTGGGCCAAGAAGTCTCATTTCACTGTAGCAGGTTCTAAACTGCAGACCGGCGTATATCACCGTTCATGCGACATGTCCGTCTTTGTATTCAGCCGCGTCTACATTCACTTCCTCATTAGTCTCATTTCTCTGTGAATATGAGTCTGATTGTAATAAAACACACAGCTTAAAACAGTAACCACCAATGTTCCCTCTAAGCTGCGCGTGTGTGCAATAGCGCACTGCTCCAAAGGTCTCTGCGCACAGAAAATCTGCACTGCGCACAAAATAAAAATCCAGCCTTAATTGAAAATAAACTAAACCCATAAAAATGTATCCAATGTGATTCAGTGAGTGAGAGGCATGGCTGGACTGGCATACGGGGATTTTCCCGGTGGGCTGATGGGTAAATGCGCTAGTGTGGGCCGAGCTGTAGAGAAGGCGAGCAGCGCCGCCGGACCCCATCGGCCCCTGCCTTAGCTGCGTCGGCCCTGTCTGTGGCGGATGGGTCAAATGCTGCAGGATCAGGAGGGTTTGCGTGGCCTCAGGCAGGAGCGCCCCCCTGTGTCGGAGAGCAGCACGGGCCACTGCAGAGGCGAGCACGGTGTATGCATGTGCGTGAGAGTGCGTGACCACTCGCTGCAACAGAGGACGTAGCAGGTGGAGACAAGAGGAGGAGAGCTCTGCGTCAGGTGGATGTATTATCACATGACACTTTGACCATGTGACTAGAACAACATGGTGAAGCGTCATGAATGAGGCTGAGCGCTGTGCGAGAGGCGTGAGCGCCCTGCAGACTGTGAATGAGCTTTTGGTGTCATACGTTTCTCCCTCTGAACAGTTTCAGTATTTATTTAAAGACCGTCCCGTGCTGGTATCTAGTTGAGGGTCCTTCACCTGATTTTCTCAGAATTGTTCCTGCTTTGCCGGAGGGTTCCACCGTCTGATATAAACTCATCTTTCTTTCATTTATCTGGTTAAAGGAGTTTTTATTGCCTCAAAAGGACTTGGTTACATGCTGTACAAAAAATGGGTGCTGATCATGAAATTAATACAAAAATTTATATAAACCAATATTCATCTCTGTTTGTATAACAAACCTATTGGATCCAGCTGACATTATATAGTAGGATATCAAACGTCTGTAAAATAAATAGATTAAATAAAACACACACAAACATGAAAATACCCCTATATTAAGATTTATTTTTTCCCCAGACCCCCCTGCAATAAATAGGACCCCCAGGAGTAAATATTACTTCCACTCCTGGGCCACTTTTTTCACCCAGTCCGCCCCTGCTCCACCGGTCAAGAGTTTTGTCTCTTTCATGGTAAGTGGATTAAATCGCTTAATTAAAAGTCATCTAACAGAAATGACTGCTGTAATTTGATTCTTTTGACAATTTGGACAGATGTGATACTGGCGTGACCACAGTGCACACGTCTGATGCTTACAGGGTCCCAGGGGCCGCTCAGGGAGATTGTGTGTTTGCTCAGACACATGAAGAGTTAGAGGGAACATTGCCTGAGGCTCAAATACAGAGTTCTGAAGTCCAGTGGGATGGTCATGTCATAAATTGTCTGTAAAACTTTATTGATCTCAGTCCAAAACTTGTGAACAACAGGACAATCCCAAAACACATGATAGTGGTTTGCCTGAGCAACTATGCTGGGGGAAGTATGGAGCTGGAGCACTATCCTCTGAGAAAGACTACTTTTCTATCAAACAATGTTTAATATTTAATTTCACTTGCAATTTGTTCATCTCTTTTCCTTCTTCTCATCCCACTTCCCCGACGGGAGTGGAGCAGGCACATCGAGGACCTGTGGATCCAGATGCTCCTCAGCTGCCTGGAGAAACGGTCTGCCTGGAGAAACGGTCTCTACTCCATATGAACTGTTCTTCATCAGCGTCGAAGAATTGGTTCTCCTCCTGAGTGGGTCCAGCTCCACCGTGTATCTGCAAATTGAGGCGCGTCCGCCTGTCCGTCCGAGGGAGACGGAGCTCTCCTTCACTGTGGAACTCCTACAGGTTTCTACTTTTTCCCAATGAGGTTTGGTAGTTTTTCCTGGCCGAGAAGGAGGGTCTAAGGACAGGGGGGCTTGGGACATCTGTCTAAGGACACGGGATTCTGGGACATTACCAAGTCCTTATGAACACTGTTTATTTTTCTACTGTTGTGATTTTGGGTGTTACAAAAATAAATTGAATTGAATTGAATTGAACTGACACCAATCCTCAGAAAGAACTGGATATATAAGACCCCTGGCTCACCACGTCCCCCTGCTGCACTCTGCATATACTTTCAATTTCCCACAAATCCAATCTCCCACATTTGACACATCGATGAGTAGATGTGTTTAGTCACAGTTTATGTACAAAAGCAGACAGCCATCAGGGGGCATACTGTATCCCCCACGCTGGTGGCTCCATCCTCTGTCCTGTTCATTTCTCTGTGTTTTGCATCTTCCTTAAGAGCACCTCTGCTTCTCCTGGTGTTCTGAGCATGTGTGTTTTATCTTCAAAAGTCACCAGAAGAGTCGCGGGGAAAGAGAATCCATGTCTCAGTTTTCTCTTCCTGAGCTCCTCACAGATGTGGTGGAACTTTTGCCGTTGTTGGCAAACCTCGTATGGAATATCTGGAGCGAAGAAGACACGCTTGCCTTTGTACTGGAGGTCTCCTTTAACCCTTGCAGCCTTCAGGACGCGTTCCTTCACATGGCCGTTGAGAAACCTCATAATCAGGCCGCGTGGTTTATCAGCTGCTGGTCTTGGTTTACCCAGGCGATGTGCTCTTTGGATTGTGATGAGAGGGACCTCAACTAATGACTTAATGAGGAGCTCGAGAAGGATCTTCTCCAAAAAGCAGTTTCTTTTCCTTCCTCTTCTTCTTCTATGCCCACAAGCCTCAAGTCTGGACGACGGGATCTGGACTCCAAATCCAGGAGCTTATTTTTCATGTTATTCTTCTCTGACTCCAGCGCCGTCACCCTGGCCCAGCGCATCCATATCAGTTTTTAATTTAGCGGTCACTGCCTCAGACACTGCCGGAGCTATGGTCGCTAACAACTCGGCTCTCAGAGACTCCATGGCACGCTGCACTTCGGATATCTGGCGCCACAGCCGATGACCAATTACGGTCTCTCCAGCTCTCAGGTTTGTTGTTCGCGGTGCTAACTTCGTTAGCTGCGCTAGCCTCGTTAGCTTGTGATGCAGACTGTTTTCCATTGGAGCCGTGGGCCGTCAGCTTTGTCTGTTTTGGTCCCGTGGCGTTACAGGACTTGTGTCTTCCTTGTTTACTCATCTCTCATCCTTGTTCTTTGGGATTAAGTGGGTCAAACAGTGATTTTAAAACCACGTTCTACTCAGTGCGTCACCATAACTGATGCAGATGATGTTCTATTGTATTTGACCAAACCAGAAGTATCCATTCCCAATGTGATGTATTTTCATCAAGAAGTTGGTCCAATGTCTGGATACAAATTAAATGTACAAAAAACTGAAATTCTCTCTTACCGGCGCCCTCCTCTGACCTTTAAATAGACTTACCCATTTAAATAGCAAACGGAATCTCTTACCTATTTAGGTGTGGTCCTCCATAGAGACCTAACAACAATTATGGAGACAAATTATATCGCTCTTTTTAAGACCATTAAAAAAGATCTTAAAAAATGGAACCTAATCCCCTTCTTAAATCTAAATCAAAGGATTAAAACTATAAAAATTAATGTTTTGCCCAGGTTTTTCTATCTGTTCCAGACTCTCCCAGTTTCCATCCCCAACGTCTGTTTGAGGAGTGGAATAAAACAAGATTTGTGTGGCAAAGCAGGAAATCTGAGTCCTGAATCTGATTTAAAACTCCACAATTATCAAAAGAAAAAGGAGGCGGGGTTTACCTTGTTTGAAAAATGACTTTATTTCAGCTCAGATCAGAGCGTTGCTGGTGTGACCCAGAATATGAAGCTCAATGGAAAAATATTGAGAGTAATGTTGTGCCGGGGGTTCCTGTACAGACCTTACTGGCAGAAGGAGCTGATCAAACATACAAACGAAACAAAGAGGTTCAAATCTTAAACTGGTCGGCTTCTGACCAAGGTTTTGTACCAAATAGAACTGACCTGAGATTCAAGGTCTGGATTACAAAAGGTATAAAAGTTTTTTACCAGATTGTAAAAGATAATCACATGACAAGCTTTGATATGTTAAAAGATTCTTTGACTTGGAGAAACAAAACTTCTATAGGTTTTTATAAATAAGAAATTAAACAGTAATGACCATTTTAACCCTCTTGTGACATGGTTTGGGAGGGGAGTCCACAGGCTCACAACTAGAGGAAATGTCAGAGTTAATGGCCTCATGCCCAACCGTTAAGGTTGACATGGGTGGGGTCATGGTTTCTTGTTTGCTGGACACTGGGTCTATGGTGTCCACCATTACTGAAAGCTTTTTCAGGGAGTACTTCGAGCCTTGGGGCCCTAATCGCCTCCAGTCCTGTCACTGGCTGCAGCTGCGGGCAGCCAATGGGCTGGAAATCCCGTATGTGGGTTATCTAGAGCTAGATGTGGCACTTTGTGATAAAGTGGTCCCCACCTGTGGCATTTTGGTGGTAAAGGATTCCCCAGGCCCTGGATCTTCAGTCCCTGGCATTTTAGGAATGAATATAATCCGCCGTTGCTACAGGGAGCTTCTTGGGGCCCATGGCCTCTCTCTTTTCGAACTGCCTGCGATAGTACAAGCACCAGGCCCTGTCATCGAGGCCCTACAGAAGTGCCACCGAGCAGCGGCTCGTGAACCAGGGCCTTTTACCGGTACTGTTAAAGTGCGGGTTCACAAGTGGTACAGATACCGGGCGGCTCTACAAAGCTAGTGGCCAGCACCTGTCCTGAACATTTTGCAGGTGGAGCTGTCCTGTTTGAGCCCCCTGACTCCGGCCTGCCAGCGGGATTACTTGTCTCTCCCTGTCTGGTGCGGGTTGAACGAGGAACTGTTTACATCCCTGTGGTGAATGTAGGGGTGGCTGATGCCCTCTTGTACCCTCGAACTAATCTTGGAGTCCTTAGTAGGGCTGAGGTGGTGAGTCTCCCTGCAGGGATCGCAGAGGTTAACACAGTCACCGCCACAGTGCGGTCCCAGGCAGTTGCCCGAGAAGAACAGGACAGATTGGATGCAGTGGATCTATCAGCACTGGATGCTGAGGAACAGTCAGAGGTCAGATCTTTGTTGCGGGGGATACCGGGCTGTGTTCTCTGCACATGACAGTGACCTCGGGCACACCAATCTGATCACTCATGAAATCCCTCTGCTGGACGATGTGCCTATCAGACAACGCTATAGGCGTATTCCACCATCAGAATATGAGGTAGTAAAGGCCCATATTAACCAGCTCCTCGATGCGCAGGTTATCAGGGAAAGTAGCGGTCCTTATGCTTCCCCCATCGTTCTGGTCTGTAAGAAGGACGGTAGCCTGTGCCTTTGTGTGGACTACCGCCTTCTGAACGGCAAGACCAGAAAGGACGCCTTTCCTCTTCCGCGCGTTGAGGAGAGTCTGGACGCGTTGTCAGGGGCCCGCTGGTTCTCAACCATTGATTTGGCCAGTGGATACCATCAAGTCCCAGTGGCGGAGCAAGAAAAGCCGAAGACAGCCGTTTGTACACCTTTTGGCCTCTTTGAATTCAATCGTATGCCCTTCGGCTTGTGTAACGCCCCAAGCACGTTCCAACGCTTGATGCAGAGGTTGTTTGGAGACCAACAATGTCAGTCGCTTCTGTTATATCTTGACGACATTGTTGTGTTCTCCTCTTCAGTAGCGCAGCATGTGGAGAGGCTGGATTTGGTCCTAGGACGCCTTCAACAAGAGGGGTTGAAGGTCAAATTGGAAAAATGTTCCTTTTTCCAACCAAAGGTCAAATATTTGGGGCATGTAATCTCCCAGAGGGTGTCTCGACTGACCCATCCAAAATCGAGGCGGTAGCCGAGCGGGGACGGCCCCAACATGTCACCGAGCTGCGATCCTTTCTCGGATTTGACAGCTATTATCGCCGCTTTGTGGAGGGGTTTGCCAAATTGGCGGCACTCCACCGGTTGGTGGCGACGGTTGGTGGAACCAAGGTGAAAAGAGGGTCCGGGAAACCTCTGGATGAGGTATGGACCCCGCAGTGTGAAGACAGCTTTGAGGCCTTAAAGCAGGGGTGGTCAAACTCATTTTGGGCCAGGGGCCGCTTTTCGACGCCCAGGCTGGGTCGCGGGCCGAACATAATGTAAAAAATAAAACAATAAAAAATATAACAAATGTTATATAGCTTAGTAATAGTTATATGTGGACACTGTTGCACAAATCTGCAGCAGGTGAAAGACTGAGTCCATATTCATGCAGCAGCAGGAACAGGAACATGGACGTGTGATATGATTCTGATATGAAATGTTTGTACCATGACATGTTAATATTCCTGCACAAACTCAATATGAGCTCACTATTTTTACAGTTTAAGCTTATTTTAGTGACAAATGATTCATGTGGTGAATCAAATGAGAGCTCAAAGCAGCTTCACTCTGTCATGTTCAGACTTTATTACACTCTGACCTGTGTTTTTACCTGTGGCTCAGGATCTGTCCAGGTTTTGCACTGGTTTGGATGTTTTCCTCACAGAGTTGTCAGCAAAGAAGTTTGTTTTCTTGTTGTTAGCTTCGCATTAGCGCCTCTTTTAGCACAGCTCTAACATCCACAAAACCGCCTCTTTTCTTTATTCCTCGTGTTTCCCACGATCTGCCCTGGGGCAGAGCGCTACAGGTCATCGCTGCCGGTGTGTTCGATTTTAAACCTGCTGCGATGAGTGTCGCTGGTCGCTGTCGTTTGTCGCCTCCCGTGTGTAGAGCCCAACAGCCCTTGCACACACACAGCAGCGAGGGGGAGGGGCCGCGGCTGCAAAGGATTGTGGGAATTGTAGTTCTAGCGATAAAAACGCGATATGTCTATTGGAAATGAATAATTATAAACTAGAAATGTTCGGCAGGCCAGATGAAAACGTCTGGCGGGCCACATCTGGCCCGCGGGCCATGCGTTTGACACATGTGCCTTAAAGGCTAAGCTGGTCTCTGCGCCTGTGCTCGCATATGCCGATTTCTCCAAGCCATTTATCTTAGAGACTGACGCGAGCTACAGTGGCCTTGGGGCAGTTCTTTCCCAGGAGACTGATGGGGGAATACGGCCTGTGGCCTATGCAAGCCGTGGTCTGCGGCCCACTGAGCGAAATATGACCAACTATAGTTCCATGAAACTGGAACTGCTTGCGCTGAAGTGGGCCCTGACAGAAAAATTTCGGGAGTACTTGCTAGGACATAGATGCGTGGTTTTCACTGACAACAACCCCTTGAGCTATTTGCAGTCCGCCAAGTTGGGAGCCCTCGAGCATCGGTGGGCCGCTCAACTTGCTGCCTTTGACTTTGAAATAAAATACAGGTCAGGACACAGCAATGGTAATGCCGACGCTCTGTCCAGGCAGTACTTGACCTCCTGGGAGATGGCTGCTCGTGTAATACCTGGCAGCATTGTCCCACTGGCACTTCAACAAGCAGTGGAACCTTGGGTTGTCACTCAGTCTTTGATATCTGTTTTTCCTGGTCGCTCCCTGACTGATATCCGTGCTCTGCAGGAGGCTGACCATTGTATGGGGGAGTTCCTGGTGTTTTGGAGGAAATGGGAAAAGCCCACTCCAGACGAACGCCGTCGGATTTTCCAAGGCCATGATTGTCCTCCTCCAGCAGTGGGATCGGTTGGTGGGGCAAGAAGGGGTGCTGTATCGTAGGCTATTCCGGCCCGATGGTAGGGAAGAATAACTCCAACTCCTCCTACCAGCCGCACTCTGGGAACAGACCCTGGGGATGCTCCACCAAGAACATGGTCATCAGGGTATTGAGAGGACCTCAGAATTGGTGCGCCAGCGATGTTACTGGCCCAGGAAGTCTACTGGCATTAAGCAGTGGGTACAGCAGTGTGAAAGGTGCCAGGTAGCAAAGGATTCTGCACCGGTGCCCCACAGCTATATGGGTCATCTACTCGCTTCACATCCAAACTAAATTTTGGTCATTGATTTCACGGTGCTCGAACCAACCCGTAATGGGATTGAGAACGTGTTGGTAATGACTGATGTATTCACCAAGTACACAGTGGCGGTCCCCACTCGAGACCAACGTGCCCCTACGGTGGCTCAGGTCATTACGCAGGAGTGGTTCTTTAGGTTTGGTGTACCCAGTCGTATACATTCGGATCAAGGGAGATGCTTTGAGGGTGCATTACTTCAACAGCTTTGTGAACTGTACCATGTGGAGAAATTGCGGACCACAGCATATCACCCTGCCGGGAACGGGCAATGTGAGCGGTTTAACCGCACTCTCCATAATCTCCTGCGAACTCTGCCACCGTCGCGGAAGCAGGATTGGGCTGCATGTGTCCCCCAAGTTTCTTACAACACACAACCTCACCAGAGCACTGGTGAGTCTCCCTTTTATTTGATGTTTGGGCGTGAGCCTAAGCTCCCCATTGATTTTGCTTTAGGTCATGTGCAGGAGCCCCGGCCCGGGACTGTTCAAAACTGGGTGACGGAACATTGCTCGAGGCTCCGGGTGGCCTTTGCTGGTGCCCGTGGGCGGTTGTGTACAAATGCTGATTGTAGAAAGGAGAGACATGACTGCCGTGTACGGGAGGCCCCTTTGCAGGTTGGTCAGCTCGTCTATCTCAGGGACCATGGGGCCAGGGGACGCCATAAAATTCAAGACATCTGGCGCCCTGCCTTGTACCAGGTCCTGAAGGTCCCTGTAGGGGATGGGCCGGTCTACACCATTGCTCCCGCGAATAATTTTCAGGCCACGGGTAACGTGCATCGAGATATGCTAAAGGCCCAGGCCAGGGCGGACTTTTCACTGGAACCACCCCCGGATAGAACGCCTGCCGAGCATTCGGGTAGTGACTGCTCAAGGGACAGTGACTCATGGTGTTTAGTCACTGGCGATTCAGGGACTTTAATCCCAGTGCGTTCCTCAGACCCTGGCCATTCTTGGGTCCCTGAGGATCCTCCCTCAGAAGATGCCATGACGGGAAGCAGTAGGGTTGAGGTGCCGCAACCTAGATCCAGTCAACCAGTCCTGCGTCGCACTACTCGCGCTACCGCTGGACAGCATTCTAACCTCCACCACCTCCCTCGTGTTCTTGGTGATCCTTCCATTGGCTGTACGTAAGGTTAAGTGTCCAAGTTTTAGAGCTGCTTGTTGTGTCGTCGGGGCGCCGACAAATCAAAGGGGGGTAGAATGTGACATGTCAGAGTGGTGGTACCTTTAAGTTGCTTTGGAGGCGGTTGCGGATCTTACCTTCAAATGTAGGTACGCGCAGCGCGCGCGACACACCCACCTCTTTGTCTCGAGTGGGCTTTGTGGTGGCAGCGTGGAGTGCCACAGCTGGACCAGGTTTGGGTCAAGATTGTCCCAAATCCCATTCACATCCTTCGTGTTAATAAGGTTAGTCCCCACGTTCCCTCTCGTGTCAAGCTTTTGGGACGAGCTCAACTCTTGTCTCCCGTTTAGGGCTTTACCAGCCTGGCGCTACTGTGCCCGCTTTTTTTCCTCTCCGCGTCAGGAGGGTGTGTGCCTTGGGCACGCAGTGCGGTTTCGGGGCTCTCCTCGGGTAAGTGCGCTCATTGTCCTGCTTGCGCGGCGGTCTTTGGGCCGCTGCTGATTTAAATTCTCCTACAGAGCCTAGGCTGCTGGGATTACGCCGCGATTCCCCCGCGGCTCTCCCCCTTCTTTTGCTGCCCGTGGGTGCGCACGCCTCTGTCGGCAGGTAAGATACCGATGGTTTACACCGTAGTTCTCACACTGCCTCCAGTAACGCCCGTGTGTCATTTCATAGGCACGAGGCGTTTGACGTGCAGCCGCTCTCCAGGCTGCCACCTCCTGTGAGAGAGGGGCCGTTGTTTTGTCCCCTTAATATTGCACACTTGCACACTCGCATTTTATTCTTGCAAAACTTAATATGATTAAAGCTGGACTGTGTATAGAGGCACAAGCGCAGGCACCACGCACTTTACACAAAAAGAGGTTCTAGCAAATAACAAATGGTTGCTGTGTCGTTACAACTTTAATTTGGGTAAATCCCGCCTGTGTGTTGCATGTATGGTATTTTGTCATTTAGTTGTTTTGCTGATTTTGTTTATTTTGCATGGCTTGCAGTGTTTGCATTTTTGCTTGAATTGCTTATTTTGTTAACATATATGTGTGTGTCCCAGTAATTTGCCACTGTACACTATTTCAATTTTTACTCGCTTTAACTTTGCTTGTTTTTACCTACTGTGATATTTAAAAATAAAATAAATGTATTTTGTTATCAATCCACCTCTTTATGGTCCAGACCTAGCGCGCCTTATTTTAGTTAAATCGGAGCTTTAATCGTGGTCCCAGGGCCTTATCCCCTGGGTGGCGTTGTTGGGATTATTTATTTTAGGTCTTCTATCCACCGCTCATGTCACACTGATTGAGATGTTAATCAAGGCTTATAAATCTGAACTTTCGAGGGGAATAATATCTAAATGATATAAATGCATTTCTAATCTGGACAAATAATCTACTAAACATATAAAAAATAAATGGGAGGGAGAGAGTGGTCTTGTTATGACGGACAAAGAGTGGGAAGATGTTTGTTCATCCCTGTGGAAGACTACAAAATCACATGTTTGGAGAGAGTTTTGTTGGAAGAATGTTTTTTTCATAACCCCATGTCAAAGTGCTCATTATTCACAGGAAAATTCAGACAAACAGAGGAACTGTGGCACCAGGAGGCAAACCACGATCACGTGTTCTGGGACTGTCCTGCTCTGCACTGAAGACTGTTTTTGACATTGCCATTCCACTCGATTTTGGAACTTTGTAATTGGGCCTAAAATCTCCTGCCATGGACATAGTGAATGGATACCTTGAACGTATGAAATGAATGATGATCAAGGACTGGACTGACATAATTGCAGGAATTAGACTAAGGAAAAAAAACATTCAAACTTAATTTGGAAAAGGACAAATTTGACCGACTCTGGATTCGCTGGGACTGTTTCTATACTTGTTTAAATGTTTAGTTGATGTTTGTATTTATTCATTTTTTGGATGAATGTTTTGCTCTCTGGTCATGTTATGAACTCAGCCATATTAAATTAGGATTTTGATAGCCCATTACAAGGCTGTTAGGATACAAAGAAGAATAGTCTCAGGTAAAACTGTAAACACCCATGTGGGCGGGGCTTACACAGAGTACGATGAATACCTGAGTTCCCAGACTGGATCCGCAGCTTGAGAATGACTCTTGGATGTGTCCAGATGAAACAACTGAATCTTTAGCTGGCCATATTTATTTAAAGTGCGAAACACATTTCAAATAGATGACATAATTATAAAAATTTCAGGGTTCTCTTTACGACGATGCTCTGCTTTTTTTCTCCCAGACGCCAGAGTCACATGTGCCGTGATGAGGAGAAAGTAATGAGCTGAGGGTCCATGATTGAGTGCACTATAAAGTTTGCTGAATAGGACAAGACTGTGATTGAGGAGTTAAGGATGAGTAATGAATAAAGTAAACCAGTCCATCCATTGTTCTGGCTGCTCTCACCTTGCTCAGAAGCACCAGTCACATCCACACAGGCCGGTGCTGTCACTGGAGGCATGGTGAGGTGTTGGCCAAGCAGAGGCTCACATCATCAGTACCTCCCATGCGTCCTAACTTAGAGGAAATCTGCTTGAATTAAAGCGCTAATGCGCTTATGAAAATGACTAAGCTGGTGCTGCCCGGTGGTCGAGTGGTTGGGGCAGCGGCACACATGTCGGGCTCCATGTGCAGCTGGCCACAGTGCTGTGGGTTCGGATCCCGGCTCCAACAATGTGCTGCGTGTCCTCCCCTCTCTCACATCCCCATTTCATGGTGGGCTGTCTATGGCTTTTGTATACTTTTGTATAAAAGTATACAAAAGCTATTGTAGAAAAAGATTCAGTTGTTTCATTTGGACTGTTTTAGAAAAAATGATACGTTTGGACTCTCATCCAAGAGTCATTCTCGATCTGTGAAACAAGTCTGAGAACTCCTGTTTATATCCTACTCTGTGAAAGCCCTGCCCACAGGGCGGGACCTCCTGATAATGGCCCGTTGAAACTTAACTGGGATGGGCCTATTGTTATAGACAGGCTTCTGTATTACAGACTGTATCCTGGGGAAGCCATTCCATGCATTTATGGACTTCCCAAAATTCACAAAGAGAATGTTCCACTCAGACCCATTGTGTGCAGCACTGATTCCATCACATACAATGTGGCCAAGCATTTAACAACCATCTTGGCACCATTGGTGGGGAACTCGGAACATCATGTGGAAAACACACACACTTTTGTGGACAAAGTGAAACATCTCCAATTGGACCCAGATGACCTGATGGTTTCTTTTGATGTTGCATCCCGACCTCTGAGGCAGTAGCAGCGGTTAGGACGAGGCTGCAGGAAGACCCACCTACAGGAAAGGACCAAACTGACACCTGAACACATCTGCAAACTTCTCGACATCTGTCTTAACACCACATACTTTTCAATTCCGGGGACATTTTTACAGACAGTCCACGGCTGTGCCATGGGCTCGCCCGTCTCTCCCATAGTGGCCAACCTGTACATGGAGCACTTTTGAGAAGAAGGCACTGACCTCCTTTTCAGGCATTTGCTCCAAGTCTTTGGTACCGTTACGTGGATGACACTTTCGTGACAATTAAGAAACAAGAGCTGGAAGCCTTCTCAGAGCACATCAATGCAGTGGACCGAACATCAGGTTTACAAGAGAAGATGCAAAGGAGAACCGCTTGGCCTTTCTTGATTGTTCCACTATCAGAGGAGAAGACGGGAAGCTCCAGATAAGAGTATATAGGAAACCCACACACACGGATCAGGACCTGCTCTTTGGCTCTAACCACCCACTACAGCGCCACCTGGAGGTGATCAGAACACTACAACACAGAGCACAAGAGGTGCCCACCAGCTCAGAGGGCAAGAGGAAAGAGGAAAAACACGTCCGGAATGCTCTCTCAGCCTGTGGATACCCGACTTGGGCTCTGAAACAAAGTGAAGAGAACCAAAAAGCAGGACAAAAGGGACAAAAGGGAAACAGAACCAAGAAGAAGGGGTGTCTCTATCCCTTATGTTCTCGGGACTGTCAGAAAAACGACAAAGAACACAAAGTCCCTGTTTATCTCAAACCAGGAACACGTTAAGACACAAACTGGTTCACCCTAAGAACAAGATGCCTACACAAAAACAGAGCAATGTAGTGTATTCTGTCCAATGCAGTGAAGAAAGTTGTAAAGAGCGCCACATAGTGAGACTAAACAGCCACTGCACAAGACGCTTTATCCAGCACAGAAGACACTCGAGTTCAGGACCCGCGGAGCGCCGTGCATCTTCATCTCAAAGCCACAAACCACTCTATTGAAGACAGTGAGGAGAAGGTTCTGAGCAGGAGAAAAGATGGTTTGAAAGAGGAGTTAAGGAGGCCATCTTTGTTAAAAAAAGAGAATCCTTCCTTAAATCGTAATGGAGGTTTAAGATTCAACCTTCCAGTTGTTTATAATGGTCGGCTGAAACCATGGAGACGCCCGGGGCATTCTGAAGTTAAACAGGCACTCAAGGTGAGGCAGCCAAATGCCAGGGAACAAAAGAACAATAGGCCCATCCCAGTTAAGTTTCAATGGGCCATTATCAGGTGGTCCCGCCCTGTGGATAAAAACAGGAGTTCTCAGACTTGTTTCTCTGATTGAGAGTGACTCTTGGATGAGAGTCGAAACGTATCATTTTTTCTAAAACGGAGTCCAGATGAAACAACTGAATCTTTTTCTCCTGGACGAATGAGGGTTTACACCGACATATACAAAAGCTACTCTTGTTTTCTGGTGCTTTGGCCATAATAGAATAGAATTCATATTTCCTTTGTTTATTTTACATTACAGACACATTATTGTGAAGTGTGCTGCTGCAGAGCACACCAGCACACACCGTGGTAAATCCTGGAGTCCAGTGTCATTGTAGCATTGTAGTCCCAGACCCCATGTTGGGAAACACAAGAGTGGAGAGTTTGAGAGTTCCCAACTCTATCTCTCTGCTGCCTCCTGCTGATGACACTGTGATAATAAAATCCTCCTGTGTGAAACCTGCAGGGTGACTCAGCTCTTTGTTAGTCTGTAATAGTCTGAGCAGCACCGCCTCAGGTTTAACAGGTGAGAGGACAGGTCACCTGCAGTAGTTGCACATTTGCTTTCAAGGTCAAAATGAACAGACGTGCCTAATCTCTCTCAGTCTGTTCCTATAATCGTTTTAGTACTGGTTTCCTTTTGACACACCTTTGCACACAAGATAATGGACCACAGCTAGATGTGTAAGCTCCTGCTATGACACAGGCACTTTGGAGTCAGGCCAGGAACCTTTGGATTAAGTTGTTACATAATCAGAGACAAATCTGACACAACCTGTCAAATGTACTCACAAATGTACTCGCATACTTACAATAATATCAGGTTCCTTTTGTTCTTGGGAACATGAGCAGGAGGAGGAGGTCTTCAGTCCAGTTATGTGCATCTTCATCAAACCCCAGTTCCAAGTGACAATAATAGTGCAATATTTGGACACTCGGGTCAAACACCTGCACCAACAGTGTGTTTCCCTGCCGTGTCCCACTCTCACTATGTCCAAACTTGATTTTGACAAGACATGCAAATCATTCAAATGATCAGTAGATGTTTAGTTCATGGATAGAATAGGAAATATGATGTTAATTCCAGACTGTGTCCGGCTTCTCCGGAGGTGTGGATGTGGAAAGAGTGGACGTGTAGACAGTGAGCTGCCGCCGACCAAAGTAGACCTCTCCTGTGGTTTGACTTCAAAAAGGGTCAATCACTGACAGAACCTGTGTCTGCGCCTGTTCTCTGAGGATGTTTAACCGCTGTTTAACACTCACACACTGACCCCTCACCCTGACCCCCCCCCTCAGGCCCCGAGACCAGACCCCCTCCTGAACATTTAACTGGGGCCAAGGTCAACAGCAGACAGTCCAGAGTCACTGTCCCGAGCACACGTCCACTCGTCTGCATGAACCGCGCTCAGTTTTATACTGGTAAGTTTATATGCATTCACTTCATCATGCTGCGAAATTGTACTTGTTTTCCTGTGATTTAAACAATCTTATCCATCCATTCACCAGTTTATTGCATATTTTCAGAGTAGCATTCCAGTTCCGAGTCTAATCCTGTAATACGTCTTACAGTCAGGATCAGGTCTGAAAGCACAATGAGAGTGTTCGAGTTTGGACCATTTTGAGATTGTGAAAAAATATATATTTGCAACGGTGGAGTAAGCATGAGTTATTTTGTTTGAATTTATAACAAAACCTCTGGGTAAGTGGGAAAATTGCTGTTCCTCTCTCTATGTCTATATATTTCTTGATTCCAGACTCAACCACATTTGCCCAGCTGTACTGAGAACCTGCACCCATGGTCCCAACCCAAACCAGCGCCTAAGTTATCGAACAGCTGTGAAGATGGGCTTTTCGGAGCTGCTGGAGGAGGTGAGACATGTGGGCAGGTGGGGTCCTGAGAGGAGACGTGGTCTGGGGATCAGAGAAGAGAGGAGAAGAGAGGCTCTAGGCAGAGAGTAGGCAGTGCAGCTTAAACACACACGAGAGACGGAGGTTTGGGGACAAGGAAGGTGAGGAGACAGGGCCAGGATATAGTATAGGATTTTGGAATGAACAAGAGACATAAATAAAATTTCCAACACACAAGTCCCATTTTGTCCAAAGTCTATCAAATTGATCTTCTTTGAAAAAAAAAAAAAAAAAAGATATATATATATATATATATATATATATATAAATTTAAGTTTAAAACATAAATCAGAATCAGAATCTGAAAAAGGTTTATTGCCATTGTCAATGAACAAAATTCACAAACATAGGAACTTGTCTCGGTGTTAAAGGTGCAACACAAAACACTGAGCGATAATAAAACAAACATATATTCAATCAAAAAGGGCATGCATTAAGGAAACAATTTAAAATTACTGTATTATAAAATAAAAATAAAATAGGCATTACTATGTACACGAGAATTACAATTAAATTTACAGTTGTAGTGCAGAAAGTGCAGTGAGTGATGAAGAGTTACAGTTAAAGTGGGAGGAGTTTAAGAAGTGTTCATGAGTCCAACGGCAGAGGGAAAGAAACTATTCTTGTGGCGGGAGCCTCCTGCCTGAGGGGAGTGGCCTCCTGCCTGAGGGGAGTGGCTCAAATAGACCATGTCCAGGGTGAGAAGGGTCAGCTGTGATCCGACCTGCTCGTCCCAGAGCCCTGGAGACGTACAGGTCCTGCAGAGATGGAAGTCTGCAGCTGATTATCTTCTCAGCAGAACGCACAGGGCCGCTGTATGCTCTGTTTGTCCCTGGCTGTGGCGCAGAGGGCGTGTAGTCTCTGTTTGTCCTGGCTGTGGGCAGAGGCGCTGTAGTCTCTGTTTGTCCCTGGCTGTGGCTCCAGCAGAGGGCGCTGTAGTCTCTGTTTGTCCCTGGCTGTGGCTCCAGCAGAGGGCGCTGTAGTCTCTGTTTGTCCCTGGCTGTGGCTCCAGTAGTTCCTGCTAATGGCCCATTGAGGAGTTAAGGAGGCCATCTTTGTTAAAAAAGAGAATCCTTCCTTAAATCGTAATGGAGGTTTAAGATTCAACCTTCCAGTTGTTTATAATGGTCTGCTGAACCCATGGAGACGCCCGGGACATTCGGATGCTAAATAGGCACTCAAGGTGATGCAGGGAACTACAGAACAATAGGCCCATCCCAGTTTCAATGGGCCATTAGCAGGAGGTCCCGCCCTGTGGGCAGGGCTCTCACAGAGTAGGATTTAAACAAGAGTTCTCTGACTTGTTTCACTGATTGAGAATGACTCTTGGATGAGAGTCGAAACGTATTGTTTTTTCTAAAACAGAGTCCAGATGAAACAACTGAATCTTTTTCGACAACGACTCTTGGATAAATCCATAATCCATAATCACACAAACTCAGAGTTATAATTAGGCCCGAGCGCCACAAGCTGGCGAGAGGCCTATTTGTTCTGCAAGGCCGTGACTGCATAAGTGCGTAAGTGCGCACTTCGTGTGAAGGTGTGTTGGAAGCTTCCAAACACTCACTAACGCACTCCTCCACTCATGCACGTCTCGTGCATACTAATTAGTAGTTAGAAAATGTAAGATTATCGTCATAAACGGGCGAAGCCCGTGCAAAAGTGCTTTGCGGTCGTCATTCCCATGTAAAGCTCATTTGCGCTAAGTAGCTCACAAATGTATTCCCCATCTCGTGTAATGAAAAATTTGAACACTATTTGCGTATAGAGGGCCAATAACTCAAAGTGGGCGGAGCCCACTCAAAATTAACGAAAGTGCCCGTCGGTGTCCAGGGATCCACACCATGACGCGCTTTCCAAAAATGTATAGTTTATGATGTTTGAAAAATGGGAAACATTGTTTTCGCATCGGAATATTTAGGCCCCAGCAGGGCGTAGGGCCTATTGGTCCTGCAACGCGGCCGACAACCCTGTCGCCAGTGGCGATTGCCGTGGCGATCACCCAGTCGCCCCTGGCAATAACCAGTTAAAAATGCATACTTACTCCTGCAATGAGAAAAATAGTCAACAATCACTCATTCACTCATTGTTGACACTATGTTCAATTTTCAATTAAATTTATTTTTGTAACGCCCAAAATCACAACAGTAGTTGCCTCGAGGGGCGACAGTGGAAAACAAAATAAACAGTGTTCATAGGGACCTGGAAATGTCCCAGCGTCCTGTGTCCTTAGACAGATGTCCCAAGCTCCCCTGTCTTTGGACTCTCCTTCTCGGCCAGGAAAAACTACCAAACCTCTTTGGGAAAAAGTAGAAACCTGGAGAAGTTCCACAGTGAAGGAGAGAGCCGACTCCCTCGGACAGACAGGCGGACGCGCCTCAATTTGCAGATACACGGTGGAGCAAGACCCACTCAGGAGGAGAACCAGGTCTTCTGAGGCTGATGAAGAACCGTTCATATGGAGTAGAGACCGTTTCTCCAGGCAGTTGAGGAGCATCTGGATCCACAGGTCCTCGATGTGCCTGCTCCACTCACGTCGGGGAAGTGGGAGAAAAAGAAGGAAAAGCGATGAACAAATTGCAAGTGAAATTAAATATTAAATATTGTCACGCATACTTACTCCTGCTATGACAAAAATAGTCAACAATGAGTGAATGGGCACGCATTCCTCTCGTGAGGACAAAAAAACAATTATTTTGGCCACGCCCCCTGACTAACCATATGGCCGCCATCTCCACTGGCCTCAAAATCGGTGTACATCCTCTAGACAAATGGGGCATCTAAAGTTATCCAAATGTTTTTGATAACTTTTACGGTCTACGTGCGGCGCAGTCGCAAATTCGTCGTAATTTTACATATTTTAAAATTGCTCCCATTTGCTCAGAACGGGTCCGATTTGGACCAACATTGAATCAGTTGTTAAACTTTCAAGATTGGACCTGTTTGGCGTGAAAAAATCGAAACGGGCGCAATAGCGCCCCCTACAGAGGGAAATTGAAATTAACATGGTGAGAAAAACATTTGTATTACAAAAATGTTCCAAATTTTGCCCAAAATTCAAATTTGGCGTCCCGATCAAAAAAGCCAATCAGACTTACGCTATATTTTTTTTACAGCGTAGCCGTAGCGATGACAGTAGCGTACGATCCAATGTTATCCTAATGGAAAAATCGCAAAATTGCTGAAATGTCCAAATTTTATGCTTCACACTTTAACGAACTCCTCCTTGGGCGATGGCCCGATCAAGCTCAAATTTGGGGAATATCATCTAAACATTTTACCATTAACAATATTGCTCCCATTTGGTCTTTAGAGTGGCCTCTACACCATATAGTTTTTCCAAATGACATGATATTTTTCACAACAAATTTTGGCATAACGATCAAAAAAGTCTGGGGGCCGAAGTCATATTTTGTACCGTGTCGCCGCAGCGACACCTTAACGAACTCCCCCTTGAGCATTAGCCCAACCAAATTTAAATTTAGTGACATTCATCTACAGGAGCGGGGCATCAAAAGTGATCCAATATTTTATTCCAAGTGCTACGGTCTTGACTGAGAATTGTGTTCATTTGCACTGGTTGTGCACAGCATTAGCTTTGACCCCCTGAACATGCTCAAAAACTCACCAAACTTTGTCCCACATTCACAGTCGTCGAAAAATTTTGTTTGTTATTAGGCACTTAAAAATGCAATAAAAAATGGCAGGACAGCGCCACCTACAAAAGTCAAAATACATTGCGCCTATGGGAGATGGCCCGAAGATACGTTTGTCGTAGAGCCAAGAAATTCCATACACAAATTCAGCTCGTTAGGACAAACAGAAAATATTATTGTGGCCACGCCCCCTGACTAACCATAAACATGTTATCTTTAAATTAATGTTAAAAAACATTGAGTGAGCAGTTTTTCCTCACATTTATACTTTTACGAACTCCTCCTTAGCCCTTAAATTTGGTGGACATCTTCTTAAGGAGTGGGGCATGAAAAGTTATCCAAGTTTTATGGACAAGAGCTACGGTGTCTGTGCGGTGAAGCTGCAAAGTCGACTGGCAATTGTGTTCATTTGCGCTTAATGTGTCGCCGTCTGTTTTGTTTTTTTGAGCGCCCCCAAATGTTGAAAAATGCATTGAGAGATAGGAAATGGCCCAAAAAAATCTGATCGTAGAATGATGAAATTTGGCGCAGAGGTATATGGTGACAAGAGAAGTAAAAAATATTATTACTGCAATGCCGTCAGCCCAACCAAATGTTAGCCATATTGGATCAAAGTTTGCTAAGCATGACTCGGGAGTTTTTCCAAATGTTGTACTTTTACAAACTCCTCCAGGGGGCGTTAACCCGAAAAAGTTGAAATTTGGTGAAAATGGTGTTGAGGAGTGGGACATCAAAAGTTATCCAAATAATTTTTATATCTTTCACGGTCGCAAGCCACAAACTATTGCTAGAATTTCATACATTTCTCAAATTTTAAATTTGCTGCCATTTGCGCATACAAAGTCCGATTTGCATCAAATACTGAAGTGAAATAAATTCATTTGGCACGATAGCGCCCCCTACAGAGTGAAATACAATTTTATATGGCGAGCTAAATATTTAGTTTTTGGAAATGTTATGAAATTTGGGACAAAATTTAATTTTGGCGTCCTGATTAAAAAATCCAATCAGACCCAAGTAAAATTTGTTACGCCGTAGCCATAGCGATGACAGAAACCTCCCATGTTGTTCCAATGGGAAAATCGCAGAATCTCTGAAATTTTAACATAATTACGCTTCATACTTTTATGAACTCCTCCTCGGGCGTTAGCCCGACTAACCTAAGATTTGGCGAAACTCATCTTCAGAAGTGGAACATCAATAGTTGACCAATTTTTTATTGTAAGTGCTATGGTTTGTGGGCGGCAAAGCCGCACATTTTGCCAAGGATTTCAAATAGATTACCTTTTGAATGGGGACCACAAAAAGGAGTGGGCCATCAAAAGTTTTTCAACTTCTTAAAAAAACTTTCAGAAACTTTTCACAAAATATTGATATTTTGGAGAAAGCGCGATAGCGCCACCGATTCAGCAGTAGGTGTAATAAAAGGAGGAAAATTGCGTTGCGGGCGGCGGCGTGGCAGCGGCGTAGCGAGAGCCGATTATCGCCGCTTGCCGCTATTTTATTATTATTATTATTTTTTTGTGTAGCTTGGATATAATGATAATTTAAAAAAATAATAAATATAGCTGCAAGCGGCAATGATCGGCCCTCGCCACGCAATCGCAATGCCGCCGCCCGCAACGCAAGAGGGGGTACTAACGCGCCCCAATTTTCCTCATTTTATTTACATGGGGATGTAAATACGCGGCTTCGCGGCCGTCATCCCCATGTAAAGTGCTCGTTTAGTGCACACTTTTGCACAGGCTTCGTCCGTTTACGACGATAATGTTAAATTTTCTTACTACTAATTAGTATGCACGGGACGTGCATGAGTGAAGTGCGTTAGTGAGTGTTTGGAAGCGGTTTGATGATGATCTACACACCCATGTGCTGAGTTGCGCTAGCGCAGTGGACAGCATTTGGCCCAATATTGTCTGGAGAATTGTGCAAATTAGTGATGCAATATGTTACCAGTTTGCGGCCGCACACATTTTAAATCCAGCCCCAGGAAAAACAAAAAATGCAAAACCAGATTTCCTCCTGCAACTTCTTTTTCAAAATTGCCCAGTTGTGTGGGAATATCACAGACCTGGCAACATCTGTTTGAGCCACGTCCTGCTTTTTAACCCATGAGCATGGCCTCTGTGGTTTAGTCCTCCTCAGTCCTTCCCATAGTTTAAACTGTACTAATACTACTGTAAACTAAACTGTACATTAAAACTATTAGAGGTGCTGGAAATAATTTAAAGTGGTCTAGAATCCATTGTGATACCTCCCAGGATGGCATACCACCACCAAATCTTGTACGGATACGCAGTACCGTACCATACTGGCTAACCCTTAGGCCATCTTCATTTATTGCAAGTTTTTAACATAATCTGTGACATTCTACAGGACATTGCACCAGTGGTCAGCTGAAGAAGGACATTAGGGAGAAGCTCCTAAAGTGCTCATGTTCTTGCATGTGTTGTGTGTGCAGGTGGGGGGCTTTGGCCGCTACCAGTGGATCCATGTGATTCTGATCAGTTTGCCAGGGCTGTTCATGGCCAGTCAGAACCTGCTAAACAACTTTGTGTCAGGGATTCCAGAGCATCACTGCAGTTTCTCCGCTAATGCCAGCCTGCAGAACGCCTCACAGGTAGGATGATAGGATGGTAGTAGGACTACAGGAGGACTACAGCAGGACCACAGGAGGACTACAGCAGGATTTCAGCAGAACTAAAGGAGGATTACAGGAGGACCACAGCAGGACTATAGGCCAACTACAAGAGGACTACAGCAGGACTACAGGACAACTACGGGAGGGCTACAGCAGGACTACAGCAGGACTAAAGGAAGAGTACAGGATGACTAAAGCAGGACTGAAGAACAGGTAGGACTTAGACTAACCAAAGGTTAGATGTGTGCAGTTCAAATTATTTTTCATTGTGGAATTGTAGGAATTATTATATTTTTGTTCTGTTAAAAAAAGAAAAGTGCATTAATCCTTGTTGAATTTCAGATTTAGTATCTAACAAAATGTGATAATAATGCAATATTTTTTGGGGGGGAGATCTGTAAATTAGAAACTCACGACATTTACAGACACATCTACAAGTACATATGATGAAGCGTGAAAATATTGTCTGAATATTAATTGCTAAAAAATTTCAAGATATACATTTTTGTCAATATGGCCCACATTGCGCTGAAATTGAAGTAATGAAAGAGAATGTGAAAACCTCCAAATGAAGCTACTGGAGGCTAAAGCTTCACTTCACAGTCCCTCCAGTCTCAGCCCCTGTCCGTCCCTCAGCTGTACCCAGAGAACTGGTTGAAGGCCTTCATCCCTCTGGACCCATCTGGAGCCAGATTGGACCGCTGCCGGAGGTACCCAACTGTTCACCTCTCATGGGGGAGCATGCATGTGTTTACGCCTGGCCTGGTTTTTTGTGGTTGTTTGCAGGTATGTGGTCCCCCAGTGGCACCTGTTGACAGCCGACGCCTCCCTGAACACCAGCGAGGCCGAGACGGAGAGCTGTGTGGAGGGATGGACTTTTGAGCAGTCCGAGTTCATAGCCACCACTGTGTCTGAGGTGAGGTCCAGCTTTAGCAGATCAGACCAGCAAAGTGCCCAAAGAGGGACTGAGCATGGCCCTCTGCTTTTAGTTCACAGTAAGCAATAACAAAATCATATGAGAATTGATAGAGAGAAAGTTTGTTCAGATTCTGATAGTTAATAATAAATGCATAAGAGCCCATCCATCCTCAGCTGGCTCCTCTCGGCGAGGAGGAGCAGCGGTTCCGAGCCCCTCCCATGTGACTGAGCTCCTCACTTTATCTCTAAGGGAGCACCCAGCCACCCTGCGGAGGAAAACTCGTTTCGACCACTTGTATCCACGATCTTGTCCTTTCGGGCATTACCCAAAGCTCATGGCCATAGGTGAGGGTAGGAACGTAGATAACATCATCCGCACACAGCAGAGATGAGATCCTGTGGTCCCCAAACTGGACACCCTCTGACCCTTGACTGCGCCTAGAAATTCTGTCCATAAAAACAATGAACAGAATGGGTGACAATGGGCAGCCCTGTGGAGTCCAACATGTACTGCGAACAGGTCTGACTTACTGCCGGCAATGCGAACACAGCTCCTGCTCCGGTCATACATGGACCGGACAGCCCTAAGCAAAGGGCCCCGGACCCCATACTCCCGGGGCAACCCAAAAGGACACCCCGAGGGACACGGTCGAAAGCCTTCTCCAGATCCACAAAACATGTCCCATGAACCTTCGAGTACCCGATGGAGAGTATAGAGCTGGTCCAGTGTTCTACGACCAGAACGACACTTCTCCTCCTGAAGTTCGACCATCAGTTGGATTCTCTTCTCCAAGACCATGGAATAGACCTTACTGGCGAGCCTGAGGAGAGTGATCCTTCTGTAGTTAAAACAAACCTTCTTCAACAGATTGGCCGTCAACAGGTCTGCCAGTCCAGAGGCACTGTCCCCGACTGCCACGCGAAGTTGCAGAGATGTGTCAGTGTTGTAGAAAACTTAAGTAATAGTTATCAAGAAATAAAGTAAAACGATAGAACAGAGTTTGTCTTTTCTCAAAAGTGAATGGTTTATTTCTGTTGTACATCCATCCATCAATCTTTTTCCTCTTTTGCCCCCGCGGGCCGAGTCGCGGGGGCAGCAGTCTAAGCAGGGACTCCCAGACTTCCTTATCCCCAGACACTTCCTCCAACTCCTCTGGGGGGATCCCGAGGCGTTCCCAGACCAGCTGAGAGACATAGTCCCTCCAGCGTGTCCTGGGTCTTCCCCGGTGGGACATGCCTGAAACACCTCCCTAGGCAGGCGCCCAGGAGGCATCCGGAACAGATGCCCGAGCCACCTCAGCTGGCTCCTCTCGACGTGGAGCAGCAGCGGCTCTACTCCGAGCTCCTCCCGTGTGACTGAGCTCCTCACCCTATCTCTAAGGGAGCGCTCAGCCACCCTGCGGAGGGTGTGTTTCATTTCGACCGCTTGTATCTGCAATCTTGTCCTTTCGGTCTTTCGACTCAGCTCCTTCTTTACCACAACAGTCCGATGCAGCGACCGCACCGATTCTGTTGTACAATCGGAATTAATCTGTGTTAATCTGTGTCCCTCACAAGTCTCAAGGCCCCACACAAAAGGATTCACCTTTTTTTTTTATAGAATACAGGTCGAACAAATCACATGAAATTACATACTTGATGATAATTGGCCCGATGGGCCAAATATTAAGTACAGGAGCAGGGTGGGTGTTTGTTGATTGCATTCAAACTTTGGCTGTCTGGCCGCTGTTCAAAGAGACAATGCCCTGACAGCAGGCGAGGTGTTTGCAAAGAGTCCCATCCTGGACCCCTGTGGTTCTAGCACACCTGAGAGGAGCCAGTTTCTGAACAGCACCATCAGAGCTCCTGGTGGATTTAGCATTGGTGTGAGAGTCATTTTACATGGTGACGACTGGTCTGGTCTTTTCTTCCATAACATCAGCCAAGACAGTCCTACAACATTCAGAGACTTAAGGTGCTCAGGACGAATCTCATCCACTCCCGGAGCCCTGCCACCGAAGAGTTTGCCAACAACCTCAGCCTCTGAATCCTCAGTCTCGGCTTCCTCTGCGGAAGACGTGACAGCGGGATTGAGGAGGTCCTCAAAATATTCCTTCCGACGACATCCCCAGTTGAGGTAAGCAGGGCTCCACCCGCAACATAAACAGTGTTGGTGAAGCACTGCTTTTCCCTCCTAAGGTGTCGGAAGGTTTACCAGTTGAGTTGAAGATTCCGCCAGCAGAGGGCTCCACCAGATGTTCCCGCCAGATGTTACCAACAGACCCTCATAATGAGCTTTGGGCCTGCCAAGTCTGGCCGGCTTCCTTCTCCACCAGTGGCTCCAACTCACCACCAGGTAGTGATCGGTTTACTGTTTCTTTTCTTCCGAGTGTCCAAGACACGCAGGCGAAGACAACAAAGTCAATCATTGACCTTCGACCTAGGGTGTCCTGGTGCCACGTGCACTGATGGACACCCTTGTGCTTGAACAAGATGTTCGTTATGGACTGTCCGTGGCTAGCACAGAAGTCCAATAACTGATCACCCCTCTCCAGGTGTCACTGTCATTGCCCACGTGGGCGTTGCAAGTCCTCCAGTAGAGCAACGGAGTCCCCGGTCGGTGCACTGTCCATTACCCCTCCCAGAGACTCCAAGAAGTCCGGTTACTCTCTCAACAATCGTAGGCGTAGGGACGACCCTCTCGTTCACTGGGGTAAACTCCAACACATGGCGGCTGAGCTGTGCGGCTATAGCAAGCCCACAACAGCCTGCCGCCTCTCCCCACGGGCAACACCAGAGAAGTGGAGCGTCCAGCCCCTCTCGAGGAGATGGGTTCCAGAGCCTGAACTGTGCGTGGAGCTGAGAACGACTATATTCTGTCCGGAGATCTGGTTGTCGAGGCCCCTTCAAAGTGCTTCACACAACAGGAAAAAGTGCCATTTTCAGGCTATCCGTCAAATAGTTCAAGACATAAAAGAGAAGAGCGCAAAGAAAAGCATTTCAGTCATATGCACAGCCAAACAAAACAGTTTTTAGCTTAAAATTGAGTCTGCATGGCGGCTGCCCCAAACCCCGACCAGAGCAACAGTCACAACCAAAACGGTACAATTTTGCATGCAACAAGCATGTTACAAAGCACCTGAAGAAAATTACTTTGTTTAAATATCTCTTTCCATACTACACATGGCAGACTCGTGGTGAAAACTAGACCACGTGAAGGTGCAAACAAAAATAAATTTCACTTTCGCCAAACTAACAGTTACTGTTCAGTCTTTATATTTATATGAGGATTGACTTTGAACCAAGTTTCAGTCAATAAAACAACTTTTATGATCGTACCTTTGGAAAGACGGAGGAGACGTGTTATTCTTAACACAGCTTGTTTTTAATTCTGAGCTGCGCCTGCGCATTGTCTCTCTCTAATTCCCACAGGAGCGCTTAGAGCACCCTCTACTGGCTGGATGTACCCAAATTAAAAGACACATTTGCAAAAATCCAAAAAATAAAAGGGGGTGTATGTTCCTGCATAAAACTTAAAATATAGCCTTTTTCAACCTATTATACTTAGCACTATAAATTAATAACAATCTAAGAAGCTAACAGAATCAAAAACCTTTTAAGCGTCCAGACTTATTACAACTTCGTTTTGCTGTTTTTGTATATGGCTCATTCTGTGTAAAGATCGTCTTATGTTATCTTGTTTTTGTCTTTTGTTAATAAATCCTGTCTGATCATTGTGGATTATATTTGGGAGTATTTGTTGCATTCTTTTGGACATATTGAGGTGTATATACGATAGTCCACATAGAAATGCCTATTTTTATTTTTATTGTATAGTAATTTTAAATTGTTCCTTAATGCATGCCCTTTTTGATTGAATATATGTTGTTTTATTATTGCTCAGTGTTTTATGTTGCACCTTAAGGCTGAGACAAGTTCCTATGTTTGTGAATTTTGTTCATTGACAATGGCAATAAACTCATTCTGATTCTGATTCTGATTCAGAATTGAGATTGGTCTATATGAGGCGCAGTCAAGTCGGTCCTTCCCCTCTTTAGGTATTAAGGATATGATGGCTTCTTCCAACTCTGAGGGATCTGAGCTTTTTTAAGTGCCCAGTTAAAAGTTGATAAAAGCAAAGTAACTAAGTGTGTCTTTGGAGCTTCATACCCCTCTGAGGTGAACCCGTCACTCCCTGGAGATCCATTGCTTTTTAGTCTTTTGATTGCACTTTGAATTTCTGTTGTTATTATTTCAGCACCTCATTTTTTGTTTTGTTCTTCGGTCATGGCAGGTAAATTGGGAGTGTCTAAAAACGACTGTATTTCTTCTTCTTTGTTTTTACAAGGATTCAAATGCTGATTGTATTTGGTCTTGTCTGGATAAAATGACATTTTTAGAATTGTTCTCTCTGCCTGTTGTTTTCTAAGCTTCCAAGCCAATATTTTTATGAAATTTGAACTGCTTTCATAGTATATTTGTTTGGTGAAAAGCATTTTTTTATTATTATTTCCTGCGAGGTCAGGTCATTAATCAGGTCATTTTCTTCTACATACATCTCAATGTCCTGTGTAATTTTTTTACATTATGCAATCAGATCCACAACTTCAGTATAGAAAGTGAAGTCACTTCCTGGTGGAGCATATATTTATCAAAGTAAACAAACTTCCATAGTTCTTTTGAGCAGTACAAATCTGCCATCTTTATTTTTGTGTTCAAAACTCTGTTCAAAGGCTGTTCTGCTTGAGATCAATATGGCCACACCCCTCTTATGTTTGCCTCTGTATGAGGAATAGTAAAGTCTTTTAACTAATTTTGGTAATTTTTTTATGTTCCAAGTCATCCTCATATTTGTCAATATCTCAGGCCATTTAATTGGACCCATTATTTCATTAACATTAAAATATGCTATTTGTAACTTTTCAGATGACGTTGTATTAACCATGTTGAAATCATTCTTGTAAATCTGCCCTTTCTACGCAGCTCTCTGGTCGATAAAAAACACACAAACACAGGAACCACAACAACAGAACACAACAGAACAACCGAAATGCCCCCCCAAAAAAAAAGTACAAAGAGCTCACAGACTGAAAACCATTTTCTAGGTAAAAAAAAGGTCCTCCGGTGTGGATGATATAACTTTTCCCTTGGGCAATTACAACCTAAAATTGAAACACACTGACCCAGAATGAGACACATGTCTCCAGTAAAGTCCAGGACCTTGGGGCTTGGTTGATCCAAGGTTGGCCTGGATGTAGACTTAAAATTAGCCTTTAAATTAGCACTAAAATCCAAGCAAAAGAATGACAAACGAAGGTTTACAGCTCTCAGAAATAGAGTAGAAAAAGAACAAAGACATGCAAAAGCATCATCCCTTTTTATAAATAAAATTTGAGAAGGAAAAGGTCATTGTAAAGTAATTTAGGATCAATTAAAGAAACTAACAGGAAAAGATCATAAATCAGCAAATAGCAATATACGTATATACGTATAAAATATACGTATACTACGTATAAACGCATGTCTAACAGAAGACCCATTACAAGTTGCATCTGCTTTTAATAAACATTTTGTTGAGTCTGTTAAAGTGTTGACACGTAGCCCACCCGTAGAGTCATTAAATGTTGTGACATTAAATAGATATGAAGCTATGTTCACTTTAAATGAAGTCTCACAACCAAGAGTAAACAAAATAATAAGCTCAATTAAAAACTCCAAATCTAAGGACACATTTGGGTTGGACTCAATATTCTTAAAGACACACAAAGAGACACTAACAGGTCCCGTCACTAAAATGATAAGTGCATCCTTTAGACAATCTTTTTGCCCTAAGATGTGGAAGCCTGACATCATCACACCTTTAAGTCAGGGAATGTGACCGAGGTAATAAACTACAAACCTATCAGCATTCTGCTGGTGGTGTCAAAAAAATGCTGTGGTGTGTAGCAGACCAGCTTGTGGCCCATCTTAACAACTCGCCATACGGACTACACCCCATGCAGTTTGGCTTCAGAGCCAACCATTCCACAGACACTGCAACCTGTTTCTTTATTGAATGTGTTCCAAAATCTAAAATCTAAATCTAAACTGGACAAAGGGGGTGTAGTTGGTGCTGTTTTCCTGGACTGAAAAAAGGTCTTAGACACCATCAGTCATAATGTTCTTATCTCAAAATTGTCACTTTGCAACTTCTCACACAATGCTGTAAACTGGATGAAATCATATTTAGAACACAGAACACAAGCAGTCAGAGTAAAACATATCATCCCATCAGGCATATAATGTTGGTGCGCCCCAGGGCTCAATCCTGGGGCCTCTCTTCTTCAGCCTGTACATCAATGACGACACTGTTGTCTACGTACACGGGAAAAACAAGGAAGAAGCAGCAAAAAAGCTTTCTGAAATTATAGTACATATTTCTAAATGGCTTTTTAATTCTTGTCTGCAGTTTATGTTCCTCACAAGACGAACCTCAAATTCACAAAATCCTGATGTATACGTTGTAGGTGAGAAGATTAATATAGTGATTCAATACAAATATTTAGGAATAATTCTGGATTCTTCTTGCATTTAGCAGAAGAAAAAGAAAGTTACCCAAAGAGTAAAGCTAAATTTAGCAAAATTGAGGTATATTAGGCACAGTCTAAACCTGGGGTCACCAACCTTTTTGAGGCTGAGGGCCACTTCATGGGCCCCGACTCGTATGGAGGGCACAGAACCCGTTTGCCACAAACTTCCTAAATAACAAAACTGCATGTATAACTAACGTTATAATAATGATATTTAAATAGTAGTAGTTATTATATATAGTTATTAAAAACACTGTGAAATGTTGTAGAAAAAGATTCAGTTGTTTCATCTGGACTCTATTTTAGAAAAAACAAAACGTTTCAAATCTCATCCAAGAGTCATTCTCAATCAGAGAAACAAGTCAGAGAACTCTTGTTTAAATCCTACTCTGTGAGAGCCCTGCCCACAGGGCGGGACCTCCTGCTAAATGGCCCATTGAAACTGGGATGGGCCTATTGTTCTATTGTTCCCTGCCTCACCTTGAGTGCCTATTTAGCATCGAATGCCCGGGCGTCTCCAGGGTTTCAGCAGACCATTATAAACAGCTGGAAGGTTGAATCTTAAACCTCCATTACGATTTAATGAAGGATTCTCTTTTTAACAAAGATTGCCTCCTTAACTCCTCTTTCAAACCATCTTTTTTCCTGCTCAGAATCTTCACCTCACTGTCTTCAATAGAGTGGTTTGTGGCTTTTAGGATGAAGATGCACAGCGCTCTGGGGTCCGACAACGCTGTGAAATGACTGCTCACATATCAATAATAATTATCCACAATTACCAGTAATTTACACAGCAATAATAATCAGAAAAAACATGTTTAAACATGAAATACTTATTTATGTTTATTTGCTCAAACATTTGAAAGTCAGGGGAAACACCTGCTGTTTTTTGTAATGCAAATCATCACTTCTAACATTTTGAAGTCAAGGAAACAACACTTTTTTACCTAAACAAGTTAATATAATGCTTTCTGATACCTTTTTGTATATATGTATATGTTGAAAATATGAGTAGTGCTATTTTTGGTGCATGCCTCGCGGGCACCATCAAGGGTTGCTCAGGCCGCATGTGCGCCCACGGGCACAGCGTTGGTGACCCCTGGTCTAAACCAAGAAGCTGCCAAACTATTTTTCAATGCAATGATAATGTCACATCTAACCTGTAAGACAGCTGTAAGACAACACTGTAGCAGGTCCATTTCTGTCAACAAACAAGCTCTAAAAGTCCTTGACATGAAACCTTTTTGTCATAATCATAACAGTATACAAACTGTTAATTTGGGAAAGCATGGTACATGTCACAAGCTCTTTATGAATAGAAGAAAACCAAGGCCAGTTACATCCCCCGGATTGGCGTTACCGGGGCCCCATCCTGGTGGCCGGGCCCCGTGGAAAGAGGCCCGGGTGCAACCCCGAACGAGTGATGTGGGGCCTTCAACCCGTGGACCCACCACCTGCAGGAGGATCCGTAGAGAGATCTGGGCGGCAGTCGACGGCGGGGGCCTCGACGACCGGATCTCCGGACACAGAAACTAAATCTGGGGACATGGAACGTCACCTTGCTGGGGGGAAAGAGCCTGAGCTTGTGCGGGAGGTTGAACGGTTCCGACTAGATATAGTCGACCTCACCTCCACGCACACAGTTCAGGCACTGGAACCCATCTTCTCGAGAGGGGCTGGACGCTCCACTTCTCTGGTGTTGCCTGCGGGGAGAGGCGGCGGGCTGGTGTGGGCTTGCTTATTGCCCACAGCTCAGCCGCCATGTGTTGGAGTTTACCCCAGTGAACAAGAGGGTCGTGTCCCTACGCCTACGATTGTTGAGAGAGTAACCCGACTTCTTGGAGTCTCTGGGAGGGGTAATGGACAGTGCACCGACCGGGGACTCCGTTGTTCTACTGGGGACTTCAACGCCCACGTAGGCAACGACAGTGACACCTGGAGAGGGGTGATTGGGAAGAACGGCCCCCTGAACTGAACCGAGCGGTGTTCAGTTATTGGACTTCTGTGCTAGTCACGGACTGTCCATAACGAACACCATGTTCAAGCACAAGGGGGTCCACCAGTGCACGTGGCACCAGGACACCCTAGGCCGGAGGTCAATGATCGACTTTGTTGTCGTGTCATCTGACCTCCGGCCGCGTGTCTTGGACACTTGGGTAAAGGAGCTGTCAACCGCTAGCGGAGGAGGAAGCCGGACAGACTTGGCAGGCCCAAGCGCATTGTGAGGGTCTGTTGGGAACGTCTTGCGGAGCCCTCTGTCAGCAGGGTCTTCAATTCACACCTCCGGGATAGCTTCTCCCAGATCCCGGGGGAAGTGTCTGGGGAGAGGGGAGTCTGGGAGTCCCTGCTTAGACTGCTGCCCCGGATAAGCGGAAGAAGATGGATGGATGGTACATTTCGTGATGCCAAACCTGCTTTTTAAAAACCTGCATGGGCTGGCACTTTGCACATTTTAGAGACAAAGGAGAGATTTGACATAGGTCTGTAGTTTATCAACAGGTCAGGATCCAGATGAGGCTTTTTCAGAAGCAGTTTAATGACTGTATTTTTGAAGGACTATGGAACATATCTTAATTAACCAGTTTTTAACATATCTATAATTAGGGGGAGAATGTCTTTGAGGAGTCTGCTTGGAATCGGGTCTAGAATACAAGATGACGTTTTAGAGGACATAATGGCTGAAGTTCTCTCTGCTTGTTCAACAGCAGTGAACCTTTTCTAGTGTTACTGAGTGCTGCTTTTGACACTGTCGATCATGGGACCCTCTTACAGAGACTAGAGGACTGGGTGGGCAATCACTGGCACTTGCGCTAAACTGGTTAAAGTCCTATCTGGAAGACAGGAAGTACTTTGTTGAAATTGTTAACTGTGTCTCAGACCAGATGCCCCTGACCTGTGGGGTGCCCCAAGGGTCAATCCTGGGACCCCTTCTGTTCAACCTCTCATGCTGCCGTTAGGTCAGTTGATACGCAGCGAGAATGTGTCCTATCACAATTACGCAGACGACACTCAGATCTATGTTTCACTGACGGCAGGTGAATATGGACCAGTGGATTCACTCTGTCACTGCATCCAACAGATCAGTGTGTGGATGCAAAACAACTTTCTCCAGCTGAACTCAGACAAGACTGAAATCCTCGTCTTTGACCCACAGAAACAAAGTGAAAGTGTTAACTGTCACCTCCAGAGTCTCGCTCTAAAACCTACAAATCAAGTTAGAAATCTGGGGGTAATAATGGACTCAGATTTGAATTTTAACAGCCACGTCAGATCAATAACATCAGCAGCTTTTTACCATCTAAAAAACATTGCCAAAATCAAAAGTATAGTGTCTAAACCAGACCTGGAGAGACTTATCCATGCGTTTGTCTCTAGTAGATTAGACTACTGTAACGGCCTGCTCACTGGCCTCTCCAAACGAGCTGTAAAACAGCTGCAGTACATCCAGAACGCTGCTGCTCGGGTCCTGACTAGAACCAGGAAGTACGATCACATTAGTCCTGTGCTCAGGTCTCTGCACTGGCTCCCTGTGGCTCAGAGAATAGACTTCAAAGCAGCTCTGCTTGTATACAAGTCTCTCCATGGCCTAGCACCAAAGTACATCTCGGACATGTTAGTGCCATATGAACCATCTCGGACTCTGAGGACCTCAGGGACCGGCCTCCTGCTGGTGCCCAGAGTCAGGACTAAACCTGGGGAATCTGCGTTTTCGTTTTTTGCAGCTAAAATCTGAAACAGTCTTCCTGAGGATTTGAGACAGGCCTCTACTCTGGCATTGTTCAAATCTTCGCTAAAAACTGTTTTGTTTAGCTTTGCATATGACTGAAATGCTTTTCTTTGCACTCTTCTCTTTTATGTCTTAAACTATTCTGTCATGTCTTTGTGATTTTAATGAATTTTTTCCTGTTGTGGGAAGCACTTTGAATTGGCTTTGTGGACGAATTGTGCTCTACAATTAAACTTGCCTTGCCTACTGATCGATTTATATGGGACACTGGTTTTACAGCTTGGGCTTGTTCAGGGCTAATAGTGGGAGTAATTTCATCCAATTTATCTCTGATTGTTTTTATTTTATTGTTAAAGAATAGAAGAAAATCATTAGAGCTGAAAGTAGCTGGGAGTGACGGCTCTACTTCGCTGTGACAGTTTGTTAGCCTGGCTACAGTGCTGGGTGCTTGCTCCAGCTGTCCTTGAGTGTGGACGTGTTTTCCTCTGCTGCCTGCTACTTTTGCCTCTCTCGTCGTGTTTTTTCTCTTTTTCTCTCTAAATCACAGTGCGCTGGATCACCTGTTGTTCTCCGAAATAATGAATCTGATTGATTGGTCTCTGAGTGCATTGGATAAAGCTTTTTCCCAGAGAAAAGCTTCCCCGGGAGAAGCAACCTGTCCCGATGGAACTTCCACAGCGGGGTATGTACGGGACTATTACAAGAACTGGCAGGTTCTATGCATCGAGCCCCTGCTCATTGAAGATGTGGGAGGACCTATTCAGATTTGGATTTATGATAGCAGGATTCCTCCTAATTGGGCTCGGAGTCGCCTTGGTCTATCGGAAAAATTGGGAAGACAGGAATATTCACCCAACAACTGTCCGACATCAACATGAAAAGGTTTTTGGATTTGAGTGAAAGAATGAAAGGACTCGAACAGAGACTTGAGCACAGCACGGGGCAACTCACTGATCTGAACCGTAACATCTTTATTTCGGACCATGGAGATGCAAAAGACTTTGGGGGATTCAATCAAGGAAATGGGAACTTTTTGCTGTCGGACGGAGGAACTGAATGAATCAAGCTGATCGCACACAGAGGACCAGAAACTATAGGGTTATTTGATCGTAAATCATTGATCAACAGAATGTATTAAAGTACTTATTTCTCTTTTCGCTGCTGTGCCCCTGTATCTCTCTCCCTTTTCTTATCTCGCCCCGGGCTGAAGAGCAGCAGGGGTTCAAGGCCGTACTGAAGACACACAGACACTTACACAAAACAAGATTCGGCCTTCATTCACCGTCTGCACATTCCTCATCCTAATCTTTGTGTTATCTTGTTTGTGACCCCTCCCCCAATATCCACTGAAAATATCCATCACGTTTAACCTCGTGTAATGTACTCAATATGTGTTGTTTATCATTGTATGCTTATTGCTGAACTGTTTTCCATTGTCCAAGAGTTCAAGGTACCCCGGTAGGCGCCGTGCGAAAGCGAGCAGCCCCGGTGGCTGATGCTCTTTATGCATGTCTCTCATGTCGCATCTGTCATCAAGTCACGTTCCTATGTCGTGAATTCTGTTCATTGACAATGGCAATAACTATATCCTGATTCCTGATTCCTGAAAAGAAATCTAGTGTTATTTTTGTTGACTTTTAAATTTGAATAGTATCTGGTTTGGGCCTTACGCAGAGCCTGCTTATAGGACAGTAGGCAGATTTTACATGCTTCTAGGGATTCCTCAGTATGGGAGCGACGAGATGGTCTTTCTAAATTTCAAACTCTTTGTTTATGTGAACGCAGTTCTTCATTGTACCATGGGGAGGCGCATTTTGGCCTAATGACCTTCTGTTTTAACGGAGCTGCAACATCAACAGCGGACTTCAGAGAATTCATGGTCAAGTCGACAAATTGATCACTTACACTGGGACTAAGGCTGTTCTCAGCAGGATCACATGACATGATCACATGACATGTCGCTGAATATTGGCTCTTATTATTTCTTTGAACTTTGAGATAGATTTTTCCGATATTGTCCTTTTCATTCTGACTTTATTCTGTGGGGCTGGATAATCTTTAAGAACAAACTGAAAGGTAATTAGGAAATGATCTGATCTGGTTTTGAGGGAAGACAATGAGGTCACTAATCTCTATTCCATATGTTAGAGCAAGATCTAGAGTGTGCTTGTGACTGTGAGTCAGTTTATTTACATTTTGTGCAAAACCAATGCTCTCTAACAGGGCGTTGAAAGAATTACTGAGAGTTATTGTTCACGTTCACGTGGATATTGAAGGCTCCAGCTATCACTACTTTTACCCAGTCTAAGACCAAGTTTGATATAAAGTCTGAGAAACTCTCTTAAAAACTCTGAATAGGGACCAGGAGGTCGGTAGAGAACGACCACGAACAGGACTCCTTTTTGGTTTCTCCAATTTGGACATGTGATTGATCACATGAGGCTTTCAAATGAGCGAAATGCATTGTTAATTTTAGGACTCAAGAGTAGGCTTGAGTGTGAGTCATTAACTAAAAGCGAGTTGATCTAATGTTCAGCAGTCCACATTTTATATGCTTATTTATTTGTTTATTTGTATCATTTTTGAGTGTTATTTTTATTAAGTTCTTTGGTCTGACGCCTGAAATAGCTTTTCTGAGGTTTGACTTTTTGACATTATTTGCACGAGGGACACACACAGTCTCTATCTGCCTTGAATCCGAACACTTAATTTGTGACATAGTGGGCGAGAGCTCAGCGACAGAGGAGCATCTTACACTGCTGCTCTGCGCCCGGGCTCATCCCTGGGTGGTCACTTTAGACCACAAAGGCGATCGGTCAAATTCCGAACATCCGAAGTCGGATGGATGCCATCCCTGCGTATGAGCCTTTTGGCGGCTCCCTGCGGCCCCCAAAACGCACTCCAATTTTCAACAAAGACCACATTGTTTTGAGGGCACCAAGTAGATAACCAGCAGTTAATGATGTTTAATGAGTGGAATAAAACTATTTTAGGCATTGGATGGCAAGGCAAAAACCCTTGAATCAATGAAATATGAAATAATAACATGAAAAATAAGAGCCTGGATTTGGAGGCGAGATCATGTAGACCCAACCTCAGGCTTGTGGGGGTCTCGGAGGGAGAGAAAAGAGAAGATACTGAACGTTTTTTGGAGACGATCATCTCTAAGTGAAAGAGAACATCACCTGGGCAAACCAAGACCAGCTTCTGATAAACCACGAGGCCTGATAATGATGTACATCATCAACAATCGTGTGAAAGAACGTGTCTTGAAGGCTTCAAAAGTTAAAGGAGACCTCACATCTGTGAGGAGCTGAGGAGGAGAAAACTGAGGCATGGGTTCTCTTTCCCAGCAACTCTTCTGGTGACATACAAAGGTAAAAAGCATGTGCTCAGAACACCAAGAGAAGCAGAGGTGCTTCTCAGGAAGATGAAAAACACAGAGAACTGAACAGTGAGATGGAGCCACCAGCATGGGGTATGTGAGTTCAGATTATAGTCACGTTGATACATTACTATTGATTTGAAGAGACTGATAAGAGAGATGTGATTTATTTGTTTTTAACATTAGACAGACAGAGACTCAAACAATTTTATTTCTCACTTCTTTCTTTGCCTGTATATGAGGCGTCACCCACACAGGTGGTGCTTTTAAATGCCACAGTTATCAGTCATTGGTTTAAACGCTATCTGTATTTACTGGCACAATCCCACTCCAGCCTCCAGCGACCAAGTCAAGAAAAAGAGCAAACAGGAACTGGAACCTGGAAAATGCTCTTCTTAACACTAAGTCCGGGTATAAAATACTGCCCTAAACCTCCATTTCTCTTTAAAGAGGGGTTCTCTTTTTTAACAAAAATGGCCTCCTTAACCCCTCTTTCAAACCATCTCTTCTCCTGCTCAGAATCTCCACCTCACTGTCTTCAATAGAGTGGTTTGTGGCTTTGAGATGAAGATGCACAGCGCTCTGGGGTCCTGAACTCGAGTGTCTTCTGTGCTGATAAAGCCTCTGGTGAAGTGGCTGTTTAGTCTCCCCTATGTGGCGCTCTTTACAACTTTCTTCACTGCAGTGGATAGAATAAACTACATTGCTCTGCTTTTGTGTCGGCATCTTGTCCTTAGGGTGAACCAGTTTTTTTCTTTCAGTGTTGCCCGGTTTAATATAAACAGGAATTTCATGTTGTCTAAAAACCCTGCATAGTTTTTCCGACAGTCCCGAAACATAAGGGACAGAGACTCCATTTCTTCTTGGTTTCTTTTCCCTTTTGTCCCTTTTGTCCTGTTTGTTAAAATCCCAAGCGGGGTAACCACACGCTGAGAGTTTTTCCTCCGTCCTCTTGCCTTCTGAGCTGGTGGGCACTTCTTGGGCTCTGTGTTGTAATGTCCTGATCACGCCCAGCTTGTGCTGTATTCAGAGTTTGGGATAATGCATTAGAGTGCTTACTTTAATTGTTTATGTGATATTTTAATGATTATCCTAGTGTGTTTATAGGAAAGCCAAGCCGTCAGGCTCGCCCCCTTGTGTTATAGAACAATAATGGCAGCCTCATGTTCGGGGTCAGGTTTTATGCCTGTTTTGTTGTGCGTGAATGAACAACGCAAAGGGAAAGGTTATATAATAAGGGCAAGGCAAGTTTATTTCTAGATCACAATTTGTACGCAAGGCAATTCAAAGTTCTTCACACAACAGGAAAAAACAAATGAATTAAAATCACAAAGACATGGCAGAAATCACAAAACCTTAATTCAAAGAAATTTAAAGGTGCCATTTTCAGGCTATCCTTCAAATAGTTCAAGACATAAAAGAGAAGAGTGCAAAGAAAATCATTTCAGTCATATGCACAGCCAAACAAAACAGGTTTTAGCTTAGATTTGAACAATGCCAGAGTAGAGGCCTGTCTCACATCCTCAGGAAGACTGTTCCAGATTTTAGCTGCATAAAACTGAAACGCAGATTCCCCATGTTTAGTCCTGACTCTGGGCACCAGACTCTGACTCTGAGTCCAAGATGGTTCATATGGCACTAACATGTCCGAGATGTACTTTGGTGCTAGGCCATGGAGAGACTTGTATACAAACAGAGCTGATTTGAAGTCTTTTCTCTGAGCCACAGGGAGCCAGTGCAGAGACCTGAGCACAGGACTAATGTGATCGTACTTCCTGGTTCTAGTCAGGACCCGAGCAGCAGCGTTCTGGATGTACTGCAGCTGTTTTACAGATAGTTTGGAGAGCCCAGTGAGCAGGCCGTTAGTCTAATCTACTAGAGACAAAGTAGATAAATCTATCCAAGTCCGGTTTAGAAATTATACTTTTGATTTTGGCAATGTTTATTAGATGGTAAAAAGCTGCTGATGTTATTGATTTGACGTGGCTGTTAAAGTTCAAGTCTGAGTCCATTATTAACCCCCAGATTTCTAACTTGATGTGTAGGTTTTAGAGCGAGACTCTGGAGGTGACTGTTAACACTTTCTCTTTGTTTCTGTGGGCCAAAGACGATGATTTCAGTCTTGTCTGAGTTCAGCTGGAGAAAGTTGTTTTGCATCCACACACTGATCTGTTGGATGCAGTGACAGAGTGAATCCACTGGTCCATATTTACCTGCCGTCAGTGAAACATAGATCTGAGTGTCGTCTGCATCATTGTGTTAGGACACATTTCCGCTGCCTATCAACTGACCTAAGGGCAGCATGTAGAGGTTGAACAGAAGGGGTCCCAGGATTGACCCTTGGGGCACCCCACAGGTCAGGGGCATCTCGTCTGAGACGCAGTTACCAAATTTCAACAAAGTACTTCCTGTCTTCCAGATAGGACTTTGACCAGTTTTAGGGCAGTGCCAGTGATGCCCACCCAGTCCTCTAGTCTCTCTGTAAGAGGGTCCCATGATCGACAGTGTCAAAAGCAGCACTCAGATCTAACAGAATTAAGACTGAGGCTTTGCCCGCGTCAGTGTTCAGGTGGATGTCATTTGTCACCTTGACAACAGCAGTCTCAGTGCTGTGATGAGGTCTAAAACCTGAATGGAAAACATCAAATGAGTTGTTTATTAAGAGGAAATCAGTGAGCTGTTGGTAAACAACCTTTTCAAGTACTTTGCCCCAAAATGGCAGATCAGAGATGGGCCGGTAATGACTGCAGTACTGCGGCATCAAGACTGCTCTTTAGGAGAGGCTTTATGACCGCAGTTTTCAAAGACATTAGGAATGTTTCCAGATTGAAGCGACATGTTAACTATGTGAGTGAGTGGTGCTAACAAACTGTTCAGCACAGACTTTTAGAAATCTGGAGGTCACTCATGGAGGCAGCATGTAGATGAAACTCAGACTGGTGATGCTCTCCTGGACAGTTTTGTCAGTTACAGGTGCAAAGTGAGTCCGCTCTAAGTGTGTAGCTGGTTTTAAGGTTATTTTTTGCATTGTAGAATTTATAGCATTTTTAATGCCCTGAACTTTGTCATTAAAGAATAATGCAAACTCATTACACTTGGATGTGGAAATGAGTTCTAACGGCAGCTGAGCTGGAGGGTTTGTTCATCTGTTTACTGTGGCAAACAGGACACGCCAGTTGTTTCTGCAGCTTCCAATTATTTCAGAAAAATATCCTTCCCAGTTTCTACATAAAATGAGGTTGTACATGTACAACTTCTCTCTGTAAATTCTCTTTTTGAACTGGAGCTTTGACTTGCGCCATTTTCGTTCGGCCCGGCGGCACTCCCTTTTCTGTGCCCTGACCGAATCATCATTTTCTCCATGGCGCCTTCTGCTTATTTTTAACAATTTAAGGCCTTCATAGGGGCAATGGTGTGGAGAACATTCAAAACACTCGATGTAACCGAGTTCAACAAATCATTTACATTTGAACATTTTCAAAGTTAATCATTTCCATAAACAGTTTCCTGTTCTGTCATGTATGTAATCTCCTCCGAACAACTGCAGGACCAGACCGGTGGTTTGGGAAAAACAGACAGGTCAAAGAGTCAAAGAAGACACAGAAATGATCAGACAGAGCAACATCGACCACATTGACGTTTGAAATATTAACCCCTTTTGTAATTAGAAGATCTAGAGTGTGCCCTCTGCTGTGGGTGGGGCCTATTTGCTGTGGGTGGGGCCACTCACTTGCTGAGCGAGACCGAAAGTTTCAAGGACAGCATGAAGCTCTTTAGCGTTTCTGTCACAAATATTATCAACATGAACATTGAAATGACCTGTTATGACCAAACCATCAAAGTTTGTGCATACGACTGAAAGCATCTCAGTAAACTCCAAGACTCCAAGACTTCAGTCTGTTCCCGTCGTATGTCCACTGTACCCAAATGCACAATCAGCTGTTTAACTCCTTGATATGTGGCCAAAACATTAGAAATGCGTGACGTAATCTCAGTGATTGTGGCGCTGGGAAAAGAATGTGTTTTAATTTTTTCATGCATCATGTGACTTATCGCACCATCCCCAATCAAGACGACCTTGATGTTTGGCACAGATTGTCTCTCTTTCTACTGCCTTTTGGACACGTCATGCATTTCATTTTTCCTTTGTTCATTTACTTCAGTCTCTGAAAGTGGTAAAAATATGTTTGTAAGCTGTATTTTAGGTGATGTTACATTATCTTTGTATCGCTTAGGCTTCGCACCGAGTTTGTTCCAAGATACAGCCTAGTCTTTACAAAGTTTTGGGAACGACACAGCCAGTCTGGTTCAGGTTGAAAGTAGCTGTTTTTCTTGTAAAAAATGTGGACTTCTTACCACTGGATGACACTGGGATTGTATCATGCAGTCCTTTTTCAGATTCCAAAGCAAATATCCGTGCTTGTAGCTCATGAATTTCTTGTTGATATTTCCAACAGCGTTCACAAGAGTTAGTTTCCCTTCGACATGTCGCTGGCTCGTCAGATTTGTTGATTAAAACTCTAAAAATGTTGGTTTACTTAAAACAAGTCCCAATTAAAAATGTTTGGAAGACTGATTAAAAAGCAAAATAAATTAGGAAAGCAGCTATAGCAAGCAGGAGCAAGCAGGAAAGCGTCTGCACTCTTCGAAAGTAGTTATAATGTTAATTATTGGTATCATAAAAGTACTCGAATGCGTTACTTTTATAACACAGTAGCCGGTACCTATGTTCCCCGAGACCTGGGTTAGGGTTTGGTTAAGGTTATATGCTGCTATATTTTATGCTGTAAACCCATACATTGAGGCACAACTATTGGGGATGTGGAACCTGAACCAGTAGCCTATGCTATAATTTCCGGAGCTACCTATGTTCCCCCGTTCACAGAAAAGGGGGAACATAGGTACCGGGGAACAAAGGTACCGGGGAATATAGGTACGCACCTGTAGTGCAGTAACGTAACACGTTAGTTTTCCAGGGTAGTAACGAGGTAACGTAATGCGTTAGTTTTAAAAGTAACGCTACCCAACACTTGCTGTAGTGGGTGGTTTGTGCCAAAGAGCAGGTCCTGATCCATGTGTGTGGGTTTCTATACACTTCTATCTGGAGCTTCCCGTCCTCTCCTCTGATAGTGGAACAATCAAGAAAGGCCAAGCGATTCTCCTTAGCATCTTCTCTTGTAAACCTGATATGTGGGTCCACTGCATTGATGTGCTCTGAGAAGGCTTCCAGGTCTTGTTTCTCGATCGTCACAAATGTGTCGTCCACGTAACAGTACCAAAGACTTGGAGCAATGCCTGAAAAGGAGGTCAATTCCTTCTTCTCAAACTGCTCCATGTACAAGTTGGCCAAGATAGACGATAGAGACAGGAGAGGCCATGGCACAGCCTTGAATCTGTCTGTAGAAGTGTCCCCAGAATTTATGTATGAAAGTAAGTGGTGTTCAAGAGCTGGAAGCGTTCTCAAAGCCTATTCTTGCGTCCAAGAAGTAACAAAAGTTACCCATCGCATTTGCTGGAGTCAGAAGTGGTCTGCAGTTCGCTGCAACTGCATATTTAAATGACCAACTGATGATCAAAAAAGGCTAAAAATGCGTGTCCTAACCATATACACAAACTTTTGTAGTTTGGCCTGGTCTGCTCCTGGAGGCCACTCAAGCAGATGATCCAGACCATCTACATGGGAGGGGTCCTCACAGGGGCCATCGTCTTCGGAGGACTCTCAGACAAGTGAGTACCTTTGTTATATATTCAGGTCTCCTCCCTAGCTCACAACACTTGGCCCACAAGTATGCAGTGTGATCCAGGAAGTCCTCTTCCTGGTTTCTAAGGGTGCGTTCACATTTGTACATACATACGACATCAAAATTTAGTCTATAAAGTGACTAAGCCCAGAACTAAGCCTGGACTAGAACAAGCCAAAACTAAGTTATACATCCAAAATAAAATGTGCTGA
This sequence comes from Chaenogobius annularis, assembly GCA_015082035.1. NCBI lineage: Eukaryota > Metazoa > Chordata > Actinopteri > Gobiiformes > Gobiidae > Chaenogobius > Chaenogobius annularis. Next base: position 71,013 of record BJKM01000547.1, read on the forward strand.
AACAGTGGCAGCTGGTGGTCTTTCAAATTGGGGGAGCTCATAATATTTTCATTTTTACAGTATGATATTTATTATAGGATGAACAAATGCAGGACCAATTTCCTACTTGGATTTACATTTATTTCAGTTAAACATTAGTAAAATAAGTAATAGTATCCATACTATGATTAGAAGTTCCACCATGGACTGTAGGCCAATAACTATTAAACCCGGTCCAAAGAATGCAAGACTGGTACTAGAACTAAACCTGGTCTCAATGGGGATCAAAAACTGGAATCCAGGCCCAAAAATGGGCAAACCAGGACTATTTTTTCAGCAATAACCACAGCAATAATAATATTGGCAAAAAATAAAATAAAATTCCCCCTGCTGTCCAGGTAATACAAATATTCATGTATATGTATAGATACATGCATGTACATACCCAGCATACTTACTGTTTATGCATAGACACATGTACCTACATTTAGTTAGACTGAGCTAATTTCCTCCATCATTGACATCCATAGAAACAGCAATATGTACATAATATTACGTAATTTCATACAGTTAATGAAGTTGAATAGAGGTCAGTATACATACATACATCTATTTATAATAAGAGCGAAAATACAAAATAAATAGGGTGATTTTTTAAGTTGCATCCCCATGGAACACCTTGGGCACGCATCGCAGCACGCAGTTGCAAGTAAAAAAAAGAAAGTAGAGCCTGGTAGGTCATAAGTCCATCCTGCCCTATTATGTCACTAAATGTGCAAACCCCTTTAGATTCCCATGATGTAAAAGAAATAATCTTTTTGTCTCTTAGGAGTGACTGATTATAGAAGATTGGTGACCGTGAATAGAATGTTTCCCTTATTTTCATAAATTGATTGAATCTATTCCAAATAGACATGGACAGACTATATGGCTGAATTAACTCCTAATCCTGCACTATCAGATCTGAACCATGAGAAAAGTGACTGTAGTGTGATGCACCATGAATACCACTCAAAGTTTGGAAGGCTAATTCCACCTGATGATTTTAGTCTGTATAGTGTGTAAGCTTTTATTTTGGGCTTCCATAAATAAGTACCCACAATAGAATGCAGTTTCTTCCAGTAGCCTTGAGGAGGAACTAAAGGTAACATAGAACTCAACAAATGTATGCAAGTCATCAAGTTCATTTTGATGATAGACGAGAATAAAATTACGTGGGAAGAATACATCTCGTTTTTGCCTTTTGTCATTATACCAAGGCACTCCAAGCCTCCCGACACCGCCCACACCAATGAATAAATAAACACGAAAAAATGAATGAGAGCTATAGTTAAACAGCAGAGGCCAAGGTGGTGTTCAGAGTACTACGCCTCAAATGGGGCTTGGGACAGGAGCAGCTATCCCCACTACTCTAACCCAACACACACATGAGGAAATAGTCGTGTCAATAGTGATGTCGTGTACACCTTTAATAAATCAACTAATCACCATGACCCGGAATTGGAAGCAGGGCCTGGAGGGAGCAGCTCACAAACGGGTCAGGTCCTAACCAGCATACAGCAAAATACTCACAAACGGGTCAGTGTCCTAACCACTGCATTACATATATAAATGCAAAATAAAACTGATGAATTCCCCCGACGCACAGAAAGAGATTTACAGAGAGAAGTTGTACATGTACAACCTCATTTTATGTAGAACTAGGGAAGGATATTTTTCTGAAATAATTGGAAGCTGCAGAAACAACTGGCGTGTCCTGTTTGCCACAGTAAACAGATGAACAAACCCTCCAGCTCAGCTGCCGTTAGAACTCATTTCCACATCCAAGTGTCATGAGTTTGCATTATTCTTTAATGACAAAGTTCAGGGCATTAAAAATGCTATAAATTCTACAATGCAAAAAATAACCCTCAAACCACCTACACACTTAGAGCTGACTCACTTTGCACCTGTAACTGACAAAACTGTCCAGCAGATCATCACCAGTTCATCTACATGCTGCCTTCATGTGTGACCTCCAGATTTCTAAAGTCTGTGCTGAACAGTTTGTTAGCACCACTCACTCACATAGTTAACATGTCGCTTCAGTCTGGAACATTCCCAATGTCTTTTGAAAACTGCGGTCATAAAGCCTCTCCTAAAGAAGAGCAGTCTTGATGCCGCAGTACTGAGTCATTACCGGGCCCATCTCTAATTTGCCATTTTGGGGCAAAGTCCTTGAAAAGGTTGTTTACCAACAGCTCACTGATTTCCTCTTAATAAACAACTCATTTGATGTTTTCAGGTTTTAGACCTCATCACAGCACTGAGACTGCTGTTGTCAAGGTGACAAATGACATCCACCTGAACACTGACGCGGGCAAAGCCTCAGTCTTAATTCTGTTAGATCTGAGTGCTGCTTTTGACACTGTCGATCATGGGACCCTCTTACAGAGACTAGAGGACTGGGTGGGCATCACTGGCACTGCGCTAAAACTGGTTAAAGTCCTATCTGGAAGACAGGAAATTCTTTATCGAAATTGGTAACTGTGTCTCAGACCAGATGCCCCTGACCTGTGGGGTGCCCCAAGGGTCAATCCTGGGACCCCTTTTGTTCAACCTCTACATGCTGCCCTTAGGTCAGTTGATACGCAGCGAGAATGTGTCCAATCACAATGATGCAGACGACACTCAGATCTATGTTTCCATGACGACAGGTGAATATGGACCAGTGGATTCACTCTGTCACTGCATCCAACAGATCAGTGTGTGGATGCAAAACAACTTTCTCCAGCTGAACTCAGACAAGACTGAAATCATCGTCTTTGGCCCACAGAAACAAAGAGAAAGTGTTAACAGTCACCTCCAGAGTCTCGCTCTAAAACCTACCAATCAAGTTAGAAATCTGGGGGTAATAATGGACTCAGACTTGAATTTTAAACAGCCACGTCAAATCAATAACATCAGCAGCTTTTTACCATCTAAAAAACATTGCCAAAAATTAAAAGTATAGTGTCTAAACCAGACCTGGAGAGACTTATCCATGCGTTTGTCTCTAGTAGATTAGACTACTGTAACGGCCTGCTCACTGGCCTCTCCAAACGAGCTGTAAAACAGCTGCAGTACATCCAGAACGCTGCTGCTCGGGTCCTGACCAGAACCAGGAAGTACGATCACATTAGTCCTGTGCTCAGGTCTCTGCACTGCCCCCTGTGGCTCAGAGAATAGACTTCAAAGCAGCTTCTGCTTGTATACAAGTCTCTCCATGGCCTAGCACCAAAGTACATCTCGGACATGTTAGTGCCATATGAACCATCTCGGACTCTGAGGACCTCAGGGACCGGCCTCCTGATGGTGCCCAGAGTCAGGACTAAACATGGGGAATCTGCGTTTCAGTTTTATGCAGCTAAAATCTGGAACAGTCTTCCTGAGGATGTGAGACAGGCCGCTACTCTGGCAATGTTCAAATCTAAACTAAAAACGGTTTTGTTTGGCTGTGCATATGACTGAAATGCTTTTCTTTGCACTCTTCTCTTTTATGTCTTGAACTCTTTGTGATTTTAATGAATTTTTTCCTGTTGTGTGAAGCACTTTGAATTGCCTTGTGTATGAATTGTGCTCTACAAATAAACTTGCCTTGCCTTGCCTTGCCACCTGGAGCCTGCTGAGCTCCGCAGAAGCTCGAATGGTTCAGGTCTGAGCCCGGGAGCATGGGACTGCTGCGAGGCTGACGGAGAAGCATACACCAGCCTTCATGATCAGCTTGTTTTCTCACTGCTCTGATTGGCTGGGAGTCTCTCACATGCACACTAGTTGATGCCGGGGACCAACCAGAGGCTTCCGCCACAGTCAGGCACGTGACAGAAAGAGCGGAAGAACAGTGCAGCGAACACGACACTCAAAATGGCAAAGTTGCAAGCAACTGTTTTATTGCAAGCAATAGTTACATTACATTTTACCAGTAAACCACAAAAGTATGTAATTAAACACAATATTTTAATATGATTGAATATCTACATTTAGAAGTAAGCATTTAAAAGACAACATTTTAGGGGAAGCTCAGCTTGTAGTCACAAAGGAATAACCACTGGGCTCAAACCAGTTTGAACGCACCTCCAGCAGAGTTCACACAAAGCATGTCCCCTTGGAAACTATCATGTATTGTTTTTAGCCTTATTTAAACTCCCTAAACTCTACATAATTTCTTAGAATCAGGGCTGGATTTTTTACCCAATAAACATGAAATGTGATCAATCAAATGTTCAAAACCAAGGTCTAAGTCAGGGGTCACTAATAAACTTTCCCCGAGATCCAGTTTCAGAAAATTTCCACAAGCCGAGGTCCGAAACTTTACAGCGTTTCTGCTACTTTTATATTATAATATATATTATAACATACGTAAAGAGGATTATAATATGCCTTGTTATTTTTCATAGTCTAATGATGGTTTTAAACTAAATTGAAATGTTTTATTACGCTTTTAAAAGTTGATTTGAGGTAGAACATAAAGCGGACATGAGATGTGGAGCAGAATTCTACTTTTGTTCTGATCACAAAATCACACACTGGACTCTGCACAAAACAATGCAGCGATGTGATTGGCTGATTGGTGTCAGATGCAAAAACCTTTACATTCCTCTCAATGCTCTAAAGAGAAGAAAAGTTGAAAGTTGCAAAGTGAACTCTCTCATAAGTCAGCGCTGCAGTTCTTTCTTATTTAGTCGGAATAAAACACCAGGCCAGCGTTGAGCTCCTTTAAGGGGAGAGAGCGAACACAAAGGAAGATGCAAACTCCCTGTTCAGCTGAGACACCTTCTTAAAGCCTGCGCATCTGTAACATACAAAGAGGCTGCACTGCTTGTTCTCCGTATTGAAGGGCTTATGCTGTTCACTTGTGTCAGAGGTTTATTAGTGACCTGAGGTCTAAGTAATACATACACAGAATGTACAGTTAACAAGGTTTCTTTGTTCTTCTAGGTTTGGGCGGCGGTCTGTCCTTGTATGGTCTTACCTGCAGTTGGGCGTGTTAGGCTGTTGCGCCGCCCTGTCTCCGTCTTACTCTGCCTACTGCATCTTCCGCTTCCTCTGTGGCATGGCCGTGTCTGGAATCATCCTCAACGGAGTGTCCCTCAGTAAGGAGCATGACATTAACGCCAGCCAACAGCTAAATACTTGTGTATTTTACTGGACCATATAGCTCTTAGCTCTCACATTTTCTTATGAATAATATAATATTAATGATAAATCCTCCTGTCAGAAAAAAGAAAGCACTGAACTCAGACCCATCTCCCCAGAACCACAGATTGTCACAGAGTTAGATCACTACTGCATATCAGCCACCCTTAATTATGAACAATATATTCACCGCTCCTGTGGCTATAGGCATACACATTATGAACAGAAGTTTTTATTAATGCATTTGAGCACATTAAAAGGCAAATATATATCACCTTTGGAGATGCCACAGATCTGACCATTTAATTGGCTTGGCGTCAACTCTCTCTGTTCAGAGGGGTCTCTGTAGAACCCGTTGGGTCTTGTTTGTCCACTGTTATTTCAGTTCAGTTGATGTTTACATGCATCTGTAGTTGCACCTCTGTCATGCCATGGCAGAGTGCTTTATGATGTCATATGTATTCCATTGTGCTTTATGATGCAATATTTTCTGTCCATATGACAGCTGTAAATAAGAGTGTTATTATTATTAAGATTATAAGAGTTTTCTTTTTTTCTAAGTTCTCTGTTTTTATAAGAGTTTTTTATAGGAGTTTTCTTTTTCTAAATTGTCTGTTTTTATTATTATACTGTGCATAATCTGTTTCTGTACCCTTTGTTGCAACACTGGAATTTCCCCATTGTGGGACAAATAAAGGTGATCTTATCTTATCTTATCCAAACATCGAGTGATTACAGTCCTCGCTACAATTCATGGTCCTTCGAGCCGGATCTGAGCCGCCATTGCAGTCGATATGTCCAGGTCAGAAGAGGGAGAACCTGCTGAAGAACGCCCACAGGAGTTAGGCGTCTCCCGCCTGCAGCTGCATGACCATGACCAGCAGAGCAGGGACCTCCAACGCCTTGTCGACCTGCGGCAAACCGCTCCCGCGCTTCCCTCCCAGCAGCCCAGGCAACAGGATGAGGCATCTGCCGCACCAGCATCTACAACCAGCAGACGCCGACCAGTGGCTTGCAGGGCCCACGTCCGCAGCTAGGTGCCCAACTGGTAATTAGAGATGTCTCTCCTGCTCCTCTTGGCGGTCGAAATGCAACAGAGGAGAGCCTCGGACGGCGCCGGCACGAGACAGGATTGCCGGAACAAGAGGAGGCACATGGGCACAATTGACCCTCCAGCTCTTCCCCCCAAAGCTGGAATCTCCTATCACCATGACGACAGGCACCTAAGCCCTTGTGATACGGCCCCACGCCATTCGGGTTACACAAGGGGCAGTTACCCTGCTCCGTCTCATCACCAAAGTAAGTCACCGGACCCATTATATCCATCACCACAGAGCCAACCCCCCTCCAACAGTGCAGCGCCTCCGGAGTCTTACCGTGGACCGAAACAATCGATCACAGACATCACCACAGCGGACCCGGGCGAGTTTGCCAGATTGAAACTTTCGCGAGACAATTTACTGCCATCTGATGCCTCAGAGCACTTCAAATACCAGATACTCATAGATCATCTCAAATGTAAGGAGGACAGCACTCATCGAGATGCATGGGCAACCCTGGCACCTCGCGTTGAAGAGGATCTCTGAGCTGATGGATGGCCCCAATATGTCTCTATAATATGGAGACAATAGAGAATTGAAGTCATTCCGTCTTCAGATCCGAGCACTAGTTGGGATGCTGCACCAACTGGGACGCCGGATTTAACTCGAGTGCGGCTCACATGTCTCCCCCCTCTTAGCTAAGCTACCGAATGACCTAAGAGCCAACTTCCAACGATTTGTGGATCCCCTCGATACTCCCAGTCCGACCCTTCTCGACCTGGCTGACTGGCATATGAATTGAGAGTCCAAGCTTGTGGGGAGGAATACACAGGCTCGGGCAGTAATCCAGCCAGGGAGAGACCAGTGCTATCAAATGACTACAAATGCCAGAGATCTACCACCATTCTCCTTGGAAGTAAACCTGTTGGGTCAGCAAAGGAAGTAGCTGCAGCTCCGAGTCCACGGAGGGAGGCTGCGTTTGACAGGCCTAAATGGTACTGTCCCTTCTGCAAAGTGTAGTGCTTTTAAACTCCTGTCAGTGGATCAGAAGACACAGTGGATCAAGACAAACCGGAGATGTGGACGTGAGCACCAGGCTGCCAAGTGTAACCTTAAAGCTAGGTGTAGACAGTGTGCCTCCAGAAGCAGGCACCTATCTTATCAGTCCTGTGTCAGAGACTCTGTACATTGATCGGCCAGCCAGCGGCTGCCAAGTTCTACTCAAGCTCAGTCATCCTCTGGAATGGTAACCTGGTCCTCGAAACCTATGCCATACTGGATGATGGATCAGAGTGCACAATACCTCTGAACTAGGCTGCTCTTCAGCTGGGTCTCCATGGACAGGCGGAAGAGCTCCTCCTCCGTACCGTGTCGGCAGGAAGTCTGGGCTATCCAGGGATCGGCTGTGTCCTTCACAGTGACTCCCATTTCAGAGCCAGGCAAGTGCTACAAGATCAATCAAGCTTTCACTACCAGAGAATTGAATCTCTCCCCTCACACTTATCCCGTCCAAGCCCTGCAGGAGAAATATTGTCATTTCAGAGACATCCCACTGCCTACTATCGACTATGCGCAGCCGCTGTTGCTGATTGGGATTATCCACATCTGATAGCTCCGGTGGAACTGGTACGTCTCAGCCCCCCGGGGGGGACCTGTAGCAGTGCACACCAGTGCGGATCTCTTCTGGAAGCACTTTATTCCGCACTTCCTCCCCCACATTACAAACCCGGCAGATAGTTGCCACCAATGAATAGTTAAATATAGGAGGGGGAAGACCATAAACAGTTTCAGACAACTGCCCTTATTTGGAATTTGTGAACCACAGTCGCTAATTTGTAGCTGTGTCCCTGAAAGGCAGACAATATTTATCCTCATATGCAGTGGCTTGCAAAAGTATTCGTAACCCTGGAACTTTTCCACATTTTGTCATGTCACAACCACAAACTTAAATAAATTTTATTGAAATTTTTTATGAAAGAGCAACATACAATGTAAAGCGCTTTGAGTGCCTTGAAGGTAGAAGAGCGCTATATAAATGTGACCATTTGTGACCATTTACAATGACAATTGTGAAGTGAAAGGAAAATTATACAGGATTTCCACATTGAAGTGTAACAGGCAAAAGTATTCAGCCTCTTTTCCCTGTGTCATCAGCTGCTCTCAGAAGTTTCCTGATGATTGCTGAAAGATTTGAATGTTGACCTAATGATTCAATAGTCCACCTGTGTGTAATCTAATCTCATCATAAATGCAGCTGTTCTGTGAAGGCCACACAGGTTTGTGAAGAGAATGTTGGTGAGCAAACAGCATAATGAAGTCCAAGGACCACAATCAAAACTGAGGGGACCATAGCCTCGGCGGAAAAAAGACACTATCATAAGCTAACAAGACTAATGTGACTAACGTGACTAGCATGCCTAGCGCGGCTCCTGAAAGGATGCCCCGAGAGATGAACTCCACCCCCGATGCAGATGGAAAGGAGGACATCCCTTTTTCAAGAGATGGCCTTAATGTTGCGTGAAACATGGGGTCATGGGTCAAACAAGACAAGCAGCTGATAAACAACAAGGTCTGATAATGAGGTTTTCTGGAACCTCATGTGAAAGAGCACGTCATAAAAGCCGCAAAAGTCAAAAGACACCTCCAATACAAAGGCAAACGAGTCTTGTTCACTCAGGACATTCTATGCAAAATTCATCAACAACGAGTTGGTACGAATAGAGCTTACCGGGGAGGCTAAGGAGTGTGATCCCTCTGCAGTTGGAACACACCCTCCGGTCCCCCTTCTTGAAAAGAGGGACCACCACCGCGGTCTGCCAGTGCAAAGGCGCTGTTACCGACCACTACGCAATGTTGCAGAGAAGTGTCAGCCAAGACAGTCCTACAACATCCAGAGATTTAAGGTACTCATGACGGATCTCATCCATCCCCCGGAGCCCGAGGCGTTTGCCAAGAACCTCAGTGACCACAGCTTGAGTGATGGATGAGTCAGCCTCAGTTTCTGCTTTCTATTCAGAAAACGTGACTGCAGGATTGAGGAGGTCCTCAAAATATTCCTTCCACCGTACAACGACATCTCCTGTCGAGGTCAACAAGTCTCCACCCACACCATAAACGGTGTTGGTGAAGGACTGCTTTCCCCTCCAGAGGCGCCGGACGGTTTGCCAGTTTTTTTTTGAGGCAGACAATCGCCTTCCTCCATGGTCTCCCCAAACGCCTCCCAGCTCCAGGTTTTTGCCTCTGCGACAACACAAGCTTTAGAACGCTTGGCCTGCCAATACCCTTGAACTGCCTCAGGAGTCTCACAAGCCAAAGAGGACTGATAGGACTCCTTCTTCAGCCTGACGGTATCCCTTACTATCGGTGTCCACCATTGAATTAGGGGTTGCTCCGATGACAGCTCCGAGCAGCCACATTGACAATGGAGGTTGACAACATGGTCCACTCGAACTCAATGTCCCCAGCCTCTCCCGGGATCTGGGAGAAGCTCCACCGGAGGTGTGAGTTGAGGACCCTGCTGACATAGGGCTTCGCAAGACATTCCCAATAGACCCTCTCGATGCACTTTGGCCTGCCAAGTCTTTTCGGCTTCCTTCTCTGCCAGCGGCTCCAACTCACCACCAGGTGGTGATCGGTTGACAGCTCTGCCCCTCTCTTCACCCGAGTGTCCAAGACACGCAGCCAAATGTCAAATGACACGACAACAAAGTCGAGCATTGTCCTCCGGCCTAGGGTATCCAGGTGCCACGTGCACTTATGGACACACTTGTGTTTGAACATGGTGTTTGTTATCGACAATACGTGGCTAGTACAGAAGTCTAATAACCGAACACTGCTTGGGTTCAGATCGGGTAGGCTTTTACATTTACAGATGTAGTGCAGAAAGTGACAGTGCAGTGAGTGATAGATTGAATTGCAGTTAAAGTGGCAGGGTGTTAAAGAAGTGTTCATGAGTCCAACGGCAGAGGGAAAGAAACTATTTTTGTGGCTGGAGGTTCTGGTGAGGGGAGATGGAAGTCTGCAGCCAATCACCTTCTCTGCAGAGCGTACAATGCGATGAAGTCTCTATTTGTCCCTGGCTGTGGCTCCAGCAGAGGGCGCTGTAGTCTCTGTTTGTCCCTGGCTGTGGCTCCAGCGTACCACACGGTGATGGAGGAGGTGAGGATGGACTCAATGATGGCCGTGTAGAACTGCACCATCATCTGCACTGGCAGCTCGGCTTTCCTCAGCTGCCGCAAGAAGTACATCCTCTGCTGGGCCTTCTTGATGAGGGAGCTGATGGAGGGCTCCCACTTGAGGTCTTGGGTGATGGTGGTGCTGAGGAAGCGGAAGGAGTCCACGGTGGTGATGGGGGAGTCTGTCATGATGAGGGGGGGCTGGGGGGCTGTGACTTTCCTGAAGTCCACGATCATCTCCACTGTCTTCTGGGAATTGAACTCCAGGTTGTAACCGCTGCACCAGGACACCAGCCGGTCCACCTCCCTCCTGTAGACAGACTCATCCCCGAGATGAGCCCGATGAGGGTGGTGTCGTCCGCATTACGGAGTCGTGGCTGGCGGTGCAGCAGTTTGTGTAAAGGGAGAAGAGCAGAGGAGAAAGTACACAGCCCTGTGGAGGTCCTGTGCAGATAGTCCGAGTCTCTGAGACATTATTCCCCAGTCCCACGCACTGCCTCCTTAGTCCAAAGTATTTCAAAATGGTCCATTTCCAAATTAAGTCAGAAAGTCATTTTTCCATTTGTTTAATATCCTGTATGATGTCAGTTGGTGAAGTTTGTGTCAGCCTTTTCTTTGTAATTGTCTTTTTTCCTGCTGCCAAAAGTGCATTCCAAATGTATCTATTTATTGTATCCATGGCAGGTGTTTTGAGGCCCAAGTACAAAAGTTCAGAGGGATGGCAATGCCCAAAACAGTCTGCAGTGCATCATTAACTTCATTCCAATATTTTTGAGCAACAGGACAGTCCCAAAACACGTGATAGTGGTTTGCCTCCTGGTGCCACAGCCAACAGTTAGCATTTCCCTGTGATAAATGATCACTTTGACATGGTGTTATGAAAAACACATTTTTCCAACAAAATTCCATCCAGACATGTGATTTTGTGGACCTCCACTGGGGTGTACACACCCTGTCCCACTCTTTGTCCACCAATACAAGGCTACCTTCTGTTTCCCATTTGTTGAATAACTGTCCAGAATAATTCAATTCAATTTATTTTTGTAACGCCCAAAATCACAACAGCAGTTGCCTTGAGGGGCTACAGTGGAAAAATCAGAATAAAAACAGAATAAACAATGTTCATAGGAACTTGGATATCCCAGCATCTCGTGTCCTTAGACAGATGTCCGAAGCTCCCCTGTCGTTAGACCCTCCTTCTCGGCCAGGAGAAACTACCAAACCTTTTTAGGAAGCTGATTCCACAACACAAGAGCTTGGTAGCTAAACGCTCTACCTCCTACTGTGCTTTCAGAGACCCTTGGGACCACCAGAAGTCCAGCATTTTGAGAGAAAAGTGCTCTGTTTGGATGATAAGGTACTATAGCATCTTTGAGGTAGGATGGGGCCAGGTCATTTATGGCTTTGTAAGTCAGGAGGAGGATTTTGAATTAGATTCTAAACTCAACAGGAGCCAGTGAAGAGACTCGAGCACCGGCGTAATGTGCTCTCTTCTTTTAGTTCCTGTTAGTAATCTTGCTGCTGCATTTTGAACCAGTTGAAAGCTTTTTATGGCGCTTTTAGGACACGCTGCGAACAGGGAGTTACAGTAGTCTAATCTAGATGTTACAAACGTATGGATTTCAGTTTTTCAGTTTTTCATCACTTTTAAGTAAGATTTTTCTGATTTTGGCTATATTACGCAGATGGAAATAGGCTGTTTTACAGGCTTGATTTATGTGTGCTTTGAATGAGAGCTCCTGGTCAAATAAGACTCCAAGGTTTCTTCCAGTGGAGCTGGAGGCCACACTGACGTTGTCCAGTGTGACTATCTGCTCAGATAAAGCATCTCGTAGATGTTTAGGGCCTAGTACGATGACCTCAGTTTTTTCAGGGTTAAGAAGCAGATAATAAAGTGTCATCCAGGTTTTTATATCCTTCACACAAGCACCAAGTCTGTCTGCTTGACATGTAATATTCCCATCTTTTTAGCAAGAGACTTAAAACCATGAGAAACACTTGTGTTTGTGACGACTTGAACCTGTGAGCAGCCGGGCCGCTGCGTTTTGCATTAACTGAAAGCGTTTAAGAGAGGTTAGATCAGGACCATAAAAAAAGAGATTCACAGTATTCTTGGTGTTTCATAATAAATGAGTTAATCACTCTTTCAAACTCCTTGGCAGGTAAGTACGGTTTAACTTTAGCCAGTAACCTCAGCTGAAAATAGCTGGTTTTGACCACTGACTTGTTTGTCCAGTTTAAGAGATGAATTCATCATTCAACACCAATATTTCTCACAAATGGGAGGTTAAAAAGAAGACAGGGGACCAAGAACATGGGCCAGCCCTCCTGATACATTTGAATCACCAAAAACAACTATTTAAATTTTCGGCTCATTTAAATGTAGAAGATTAAGAGTCATCCAGTCTTTAATGTCTCTGAGGCAGTGAATCGGATGCTCAAATGAAGAGGTATTTGACTGCAGGGGAACATAAATTTGCACGCCATCAGCAAAGCAATGGAACGACCTATTGTACTTTCTAAAGAATGATCCTAATGGCAGCAAATAAATGCCAAATAGAATTGGGCCTATGCTGGAACCCTGGGGTCCACCACATTTTAGACTGATGTGGACCAAGATGAACAGAGAAGGTTCTTTTTGACAAATATAATCTGAACGTGTGCTAGGCCTTTAACACCAGCAGAAAGTTCTAGTCGAGACAATACAATACTGTGGTCAACTGTGTCAAAGCTGAGGACACTGCAGGGTGTAAGATGCTGGCAGGGCTAGTACAAGTACAAGAACTAGTACAAGAACATCTGTGTGGAGTATGGACTGGAAAGCCAAAGGTAAAAGTGGGAAACATCTCCAAAGGTGGTAGAGAATGACTGAGCCAAGATCCTGTGGGACTACAAAATCACATTGTTGGAAGGTGTTTGACAAACATAATATATTTTCCAAGTGCACACTATTTGCTGGAGAAACTTGCCCACCATTATCAGGTCTTTGGGGACTGTCCGACTGCCCAGAAATATTGGAGTGAGATTAACAGAGTACTGCAAACTGTTTTCAGTATTGACATTACACTTGACTTCAGAACTATGTACTGGCCATGAATTAACTATCAAACACTGGGCCGAAATCATAACTGAAATTTGACAAATTAATGATTTTCTTTGGACTTGACAAATTTTGGACCAAATGGTACTCATACGCTGGACAATATATGCCTTAACTGTACTAGGTGTCTTATGTTGCTTTGGCTTTTTGTTTTTTATGTGTCGTGTTCTGCAGTATTTTTTGTTTCTGGGTTGTATAAACAAAATTGCCAAAAAATATATATGGTGCCATTTGTGTTTGTGTCCTGTCAGAGGTGGAGTGGATCCCTACAAAGCAGCGCACTCTGGTGGGTACTCTGACGTCCTTCTTCTTCACCTTCGGGCAGCTGGTGCTGGCCGGGCTGGCCTACTGGCTCAGGGACTGGAGGAAACTGCAGTTGGTGGTCTGTTTGCCTATGTTCATGTTCTTCGCCTACAGCTGGTTGGTTTGTCTGCTTCACTCTTGATGTTGTCTGCTTGGTTCTCCTGGTAAACGGTCTGTTCTGTGTGTGGTTCAGGTGGTACAGTGAGTCGGCACGCTGGCTGATGCTACGCCATCGCTCTGAAGATGCTCTGAAGGCCCTGCAGCGTGTGGCAAGGACCAACGGAAAGAAGGAAGTGGCAGAAAAACTCACCGTCCAGGTAGATCTGCAGTGGGAGTTAAATCAGACATTTGTAAACAGAATAAGCACAATCCAAATTTGAATGGCCACAAATAGCAAACCTTACAAGTGTCAGTTATTTATCTGCCCTCTGCAGGTAATCCAAACATCCCGTGTCTAAAGGGGCTTATTCCACACAGGTCAACAACACTATGGTCAGACCCAGCAGGGTTCTTTAACCCTGCTGTGCTGCCCCTTCCACCACTGTCAGACCACCACAAGAAATTTGACCTGCTGTATGTGCTGCAGGTGTTGGAGGACCACATGAAAAAGGAGATGGAGTCGCAAAAGTCCTCGTACACGGCTGTGGACCTGGTACGGACCAAAGCCATGCGAAGGATCTCAGTGTGCCTCGTGGTGGTCTGGTGAGAGATGCACACACTGACCTCACAGAGCAAAAATCTAAATAAGAAAACAAGACATCAACTTAACATCAATAGAAACAAATCATGAGACTTTCGGTTATTTGACTGACTAGTCAAACTACTACAAGCTGCTGCCGATATTTGCCTTTAAAATCTCCTTTTCACCCACAAACCGAGAAGCAAGATGCTGTAAGAGATGACTAAACCTGGAAAAGGCAGGGGAGGTGAATCTTTAGGAAGTAAACAATCCAAACTGATGGACTATAACCTCGGGGGAAACCAACGTCGCAAAGGTAACAATGCTACAGCTAGTGCAGCACCAAAGGGGGGCCGGTCAGCACAGTGCGAACCCCAAGCAGGGCTCTAAAGCCAACAAATCAGTTTCTACTGGAGGTCCCCAGAGCCAGACTCAAACACTGGGGTGATCGAGCCTTCTCTGTCGCTGGTCCCAGACTCTGGAACAAACTGCCCCCCGACATGCACACCGTCACAGAGTTTAGCTTTTTTAAATCTAGGCTTAAAATGTATTCATTCAGACTGGTTGTCAACATTAAGTAGTGTAGTGACACTTTATTTTGTAAGTTTTTTTGTACTTGTGTTGCAATGTTTTGTATTGCCTTGAATTTGTATTTGTATACTTTGCTCACTTTGAGTGTTGTAAAGGGCTCTATAAATAAAGGTTGATTGATTGATTGATTGATTATATGTTGTGTTTGACCAAAGAGTTTAAAACATTTGAAAATGATCAATGGCAAATCAATACAATCCACCCAATGGCATCAGAAGTGTTACAAGTGGGCTGTTAACATAAATGGAATATTAAACTGAATCAAACGTTCAAAAATATTGACAAAAATTTAAAAGACATGTATTTACAAGAGACACATTTGAACAACTTTGAACATTAAAAACTACCCAAATGTTGTAATAAAAAAATCTTACTATTCATTATACAATGGCAAACATAGAAGGGGATTTGCAATATCGAATAGCTTTTAAACTAAATTTTGAATGTTAAGACAAAGAAGGCAGATATGTACTGATCAAAAGGAATATTAATAAAAAGGTTTTTACTCCATTAAATGCGTGTGTCCCCACCAGGGAGTGATATCACTTTCAACCCGTCCAAACTTTCCCCGCAATGAAATAAGAATTTCTTGTCCCGGCCCAACCTGACTTGTGGGTCGTATGTGCGTGTCCTGTATCGGGCGAGACAGAGGACAGAGTTTCCCCTCTTCTGCACGGCTGTCTCAGCGAATATAAAACCCACACAGATTAATATTGGTCATTTGAAGAAAAAAATCTACAACTCATAATCATCCCCAATGTATAACTAATGCCTTTTTTTGAAGTATATTAGTTACGATTCTAGCCATTCACAGAATGCACCTGACCACGCCCTCAACTTGAAGGTTGTTAGAATTCTTTAAAAATGTATTTTAAAAAATGTACATAATTCAGTATTCACAGCGTTAGCCATGACACTCAAATTTGAGCTCAGGTACATTGTTTTTCAACTGATCGTCCTTGAGTCCACCTGTGGTAAATTCAGTTGATTGGACAGGATTTGGAAAAGAACACACCTCTCTATATAAGTTCCCACAGGTAACAGTGATGTCAGAGCACAAACCAAGACATGTAGTCCAAGGAACTGTCTGTTGACCTCCGAGAGAGGATTGTATCAAGGCACAGCTCTGGAGAAGAGACAGAAACATATCTGCAGCATTGAATGTTCCTCTGAGCACGGTGGCCTCCATCATATGTAAATGGGTGGGCAATCGGGGGAGAAGAGCCTTGGTAAGGGAGGTGGCCAAGAACCTGATGGTCACTGACAGATCTCCAGCATGTCTCTGTGGAGAGAGGAGAACCTTCCAGAAGAACTACCATCTCTGCAGCACTCCACCAATCAGCCCTGTGTGATAGAGTGGCCAGAGGGAAGCAACTACATGACAACAAACCTGGAGTTTGCAAAAAGGTTTTCAGGACTAGTCTCCCAGGAACTAGTCTCCCAGGAAGACTAGTCAGGATCAATGGAGAGATGAATGAAGCAGTGTACAGAGACCTTGGTGAAAACCTGCTCTATAGGCTCCCAACCTCAATCTGGGGAGAAGGTTCATCTTCATCAATGACCCTAAGCACACAGCCAGGAGAACAATGGAGTGGCTTCAGGACAACTCAGAATTTTGGCAATTAATTAATTTATTCTATTTTGGAATAAGTTTGTAACACAAACAAAAAAGTAGAAAACGTGATGCTGAATACTTTCTGAATGCACGGTATGTTGTAACTACACTTTGCTACCTCTTGGCCATATTTTTAATCTCAATGGGACTCTCCTGGTTAAATGAAGGTAAAATACTGACTGTGCTTGTGTCCGACAGGTTTGCCACCTCCTTTGCCTACTACGGCATCGCCATGGACCTGCAGAAGTTTGGGGTGAGACACAGTTAAACCCATATCATACAATGCATGCAGATAAAGGTCTACCATTTTCCACAAACAGACGTGAGCTTTAAGAAAGTTTGTCCTAGTTGTCAATAGTCTTTTTGCATTGGCGTGAAGGCATAAACCCTCCCTTCCCTTAATTAACATAGACTCCTCCGATGAAGTTACATCTTATATTATATATATATATAAGTGAGTAACCCTTTAAGCCAATTGTCTACACGAGAGATACACTTCAATTTATTTCATTTTTGTACAGCCTTTGTAGTGGCCTTTCAGGGCTGCATAAAATGAAATAATGTCATTGGTCAATAATAGAGAAACAGATTGTTGAGTTGTAGTGAATCATCCTTCCACCATGATACAAAATGGGACGCCAGCGGATGTCTGTGCCTCTTAAAATGATGACGGTAGGGCAGACTGAGATGTAGAATACAGCAGTGAAGACCTGTCAAATAGAAAAGATTGAATGGAGGAAGGTGGGATGATTGAGAGGACGTCCTTGTACCTGGCAATCACTCTGGAGAGGGCATCCTGGTGCCCTGCTGCGACCCCGAAGAGAGTGTCCTGGAGCCGACCTTAGAAAGAGCATTCTGGAAACTTCCGGTTATGACTCCGCTGCTGCCGAAACTTATCTTGAAAATCACCGTTTTACCGACAAAATCGCAAAAACGAGGAGCAAGAGCATGAGCATGAGCAAACACGTAGGACACAAGTCTGGTAATGATACGGGAACGGGAACTAAACAAACAAAGCTGACGGCCCACGGCTCTGGTGGAAAACAGCCCGCCTCACAAGCTAACGAGGCTAACATGGCAACCAGGATCCACTCTGCCAGGTCATAGTCCATACATACAACAATATACAACACAAGACAAGAACAGGCCCAGACACTCACTAACCTCCACTCCCCCCTCTTCATCTGCACACTCACTGAAGGCCTCACTCGCTCTCCTCCGGACACTTTTTTATTGCCTCTTTTTTTTAAACAGTCCTTTAAACTGTATAAGATTTAAACAATTTGGAATTTCCCCAGCTAACCCATTCCACAGCGTGACCCCCGTACTGAAATGCACATGGATTTTAAAGTGCTTCTAACCCGTGGTTGATATGGTTTATGGACCTCATAGAGTGAATTTGTGATGTGCATTTCTATCGAAAAATAGCTTTTGGATGTTAAGCAGAAGAGAGGTTTGTGATGCCCTAAACATGTTTTGAGCAGTTTTGTAATCAATTAAATCCTATAATTTTAATTAATCACTTTTACTGTGGTACAAGGGAAACAAGCCAGTAGTTTGGGAAACAATGTTTGTCTCCTGATTTGAAGAGTGGGAGGACTTTGGCTTTTCATTTTAAATGGGAATTGTCCGCTCTGAAATGATAAATTGCAAATATGTGCAAGTGGTTTTACAATTTCTTCTGCTACACACCTGACCGATCTCATACTTCTGTCTCTGCATCTCTTGATGTCTTATTGCTACATGTTCTTATGGTATCCAAGACCTCCCTCTCATCAACAGGAGTGAGAAACATTGAATTAGAATTTTTACTTTGAGGTTTTCCATTCACTTATTATAAGATGGAATTTTTTCAGCTAAGTTGGATCCAACTTTAGCAAAGAATTCTTTAAAAGCATCTAAAATGTCTTCCTTTCCTCTTATTATATTGTTGTTCTCCACAAAATACTCAGGAGAGCATGAACTATTCGAACTACTGCCAATGACTTTAGAACTCTCCACATTCCTTGTATATTGTTTCTTTCATTGTTAAATAGATTAGTATAGTAATCTTTTTCACTTTTTCTCATAATACTGGTTATTTTTGAATTTTTTATATGTTAGTTCAGCCTCAATTGTTCTGTTTTCAAGGAACAACTTGTATAAATAATGTTTCTTTTTGCAGGCGTTCAATAATCTCTTTGTTATCCAGGGAGAATTTGTGGCCTTTCTTCTTCTACTTTTTTTAATTGGACAGTTCTTGTTGTAGAGTTTAATAAATATATCTAAAATGTATTTATGTGTTGTAAGCTGCATTTACATCAGGCTCCACATAAACAGTTTCCCAGCTTTGAGCAGTCGTTCTTGAACTCTAACATTGACTGTTCAGTGTTTAATCTACTGTAGCAGAAATAATTACGGCCCATAATTGTTTTGAGGTCAATAATGTAGACCATAAAATTAGGTAAATGATCCCTAATATCGTTTAGTAAAAGGCCACTAGTTAGGCTACAATCCAGAATGTTTGAAAAGATATTGTCTCTCAGAGTAGCACTATGTGCTGTGATTCTATTAGGTCTTGTAATTAATAGAAACAAGTTAATGCTGAACATTGTGTCGACAAATTCTTCTGTAAATTTGTTCCTTTGCCTTCAGTAAATCTATATTGTAGTCACCACATATTAGGACAGTAGAAAATAATCTTTCCATCCAATCCCATCCAAATCACAATACATTCATATGAGATCCCGGAGTCATGTAAACACAAATTACAATAACGTTTTTCCTTTTTTGAATTTTAATGTCCGCAGTTACTCATTAAAATATTTCTTCGACAGCTAGGCACATATTTTCAATGCGTTTAATTCAATTCAATTCAATTTATTTTTTTAATGCCCATAATCACAACAGCGGTTGCCTTGAGGGGCAACAGTGGAAAAAAAACAGAATAAATGCAGAATAAACAGTGTTCATAGGGACTTGGAAATGTCCCAGCGTCCTGTGTCCTTAGACAGATGTCCCAAGCCCCCCTGTCCTTAGACCCTCCTTCTCGGCCAGGAAAAACTACCAAACCTCTTTGGGAAAAAGTAGAAACCTGTAGGAGTTCCACAGTGAAGGAGAGATCCGACTCCCTCAGACGGACAGGAGGACGAGAGAGAGACAGAGCTAGACCCACTCAGGAGGAGAACCAGGTCTTCGAGGCTGGTGAAGAACCGTTCATATGGAGTAGAGACCGTTTCTCCAGGCACTTAAGGAGCATCTGGATCCACAGGTCCTCGATGTGCCTGCTCCACTCCCGTCGGGGAAGTGGGAGAAAAAGAAGGAAAAGAGATGAACAAATTGCCAGTGAAATTAAATATTATTAAATATTGTTTGATAGAAAAATAGTAGGAAACAGAGGATAGTGCTCAAGCTGCCATACTTCCCCCAGTATAGTTGCTCCTAGGGCGGCATAGCTGGGAAACTCGACAGGAACCAGTGAAGAGACTCGAGCACCGACGTAATGGTTTTTTATATCCTTCACACAAGCACCAAGTCTGTCTGCTTGATCGGTCTGATCGGGTTTTATTGATAAATACAGCTGTGTGTCATCTGCAGAGCAGTGGAAGTTAATGCTATGCTTTCTGATCATGTGACCTAACGGCAGCATATAAAGAGTAAACAGAATTGGACCGAGAAATGACCCCTGTGGCACTCCGTAGGTTACTTTAGAACAGGGGGAGGAGCTCTGGTTTACATGAACAAACTGGTACCGATCCGATAGGTAGGATTTAAAAGCAGCTGAGGGCGGGGCCTCTGACACCTACATCAGATTCTAACCTCTGCAGTAGAATGTTGTGGTCGATGGTGTCGAACGCTGCACTGAGGTCCAATAGAACCAGGATTGAGACCAGTCCATCGTCAGCAGCTAATAACAAATCATTTGTGACTTTAACTAGTGCAGTTTCAGTGTGTGTGGGGGGCTCTGGACCCTGACTGGAAAACTTCAAATAAGTTATTGTCCTGTAGATGGCGACAAAGCTGTTTAACTACAACTCTTTCAAGGATTTTAGAGACAAAGGGTGGATTTTGAAATAGGTCTGTAGTTTATCAACTGGTCAGGATCAAGATGAGGCTTTTTCAGAAGCGGTTTAATGACTGCATGTTTGAAGGACTGTGGAACATCACCACTTTCTAATGAAGTATTTATTATATTAAGAATAGAATAGAATCTATAATTAGGGGGAGAATGTCTTTGAGGAGTCTGCTTGGAATCGGGTCTAGAATACAAGATGACGTTTCTAGAGGACATAATGGCTGAAGTTCTCTGCTTGATCAACAGCAGTGAACCTTTCTAGTGTTACTGATGGATTTCTATGGGACACTAGTTTTACAGCTTGGGCTTGTTCAGGGCTAATAGTGGGAGAGAGTTTCATCTAATTTATCTCTGATTGTTTTTATTTTATTGTTAAAGAATAGAAGAAAATCATTAGAGCTGAGAGTAGCTGGGAGTGACGGCTCTACTGCGCTGTGACAGTTTGTTAGCCTGGCTACAGCGCTGAAAAGAAATCTAGTGTTATTTTTGTTCTTCTATTAAATTTGAATAGTCTCTGGTTTGGGCCTTACGCAGAGCCTGCTTGTAGGACAGTAGGCAGATTTTCCATGCTTTTAGGGATTCCTCCGTGTGGGAGCGACGAGATGGTCTTTTTAAATTTCTAACTCTTTGTTTATGTGAACGCAGTTCTTCATTGTACCATGGGGAGGCGCGTTTTGGCCTAATGACCTTCTGCTTTAGCGGAGCTGCAACATCAAGAGCGGACTTCAGAGAATTCATGGTCAAGTCGAAAAATGGATCACTTACACTGGGACTACAGCTATTCTCAGCAGGATCACATGACATGATCACATGACATGTCGCTGAATATTGGCCCTATTATTTCTTTTAACTTTGAGATTTTTCTGATATTGTCCTTTTCATTTTTTTTTCATTTCATTTTATTTATGCAGGTACAACCCAATGAGAAAAGTTCTCTTTTTCATGGGTCCCTGTTAAAACACAACACAGAATAGACAACAAACACAGGATACTAAAACACAAATAAAACATTCAATAAAATTAACCAATTCATAAAAAACACATTTAAACATACACTATGAGATCAAATTATATAAAACCAGTGCATCTGCACTGTGGGTGGTCCTTGACTTGTGATTTATAATCATTAAAAGGCGTAAAATGATTTCATTTAGAAAGTTTTGTTCCACAGGAGCAAAGTGTCTGAAAGCCTTTTTTCCCGTCTGTGTTAAAACGATGGGATTGTAAGATAAAAATGTCCTGAGACCTCAAACGGTGAATACATGAACTGATGTGCAATAAACTTGAGAAATAATAATCAGGCAAAATGCCAAAAAGAGCCTTAAAAACAAACAAAAGACAGTGCTTTCTCTTCACATCCAATGATCACATCCTACTTTAGAGTACAACTGACAGAGTTCTGTATCCTTCTCCTGTAATGAGCCTTAGAGCTGAGCCTTAGAGCTGAGCCTTCGAGCTGAGCCTTAGAGCTGAGCCTTAGAGCTGAGCCTTAGAGCTGAGCCTTAGAGCTGAGCCTTAGAGCTGAGCCTTGAGCTGAGCCTTAGAGCTGAGCCTTAGAGCTGAGCTTTAGAGCTGAGCCTTCGAGCTGAGCCTTAGAGCTGAGCCTTAGAGCTGAGCCTTAGAGCTGAGCCTTAGAGCTGAGCCTTAGAGCTGAGCCTTAGAGCTTGAGCCTTAGAGCTGAGCCTTAGAGCTGAGCCTTAGAGCTGAGCCTTAGAGCTGAGCCTTAGAGCTGAGCCTTAGAGCTGAGCCTTCGAGCTGAGCCTTCGAGCTGAGCCTTAGTTTATCACTCAGCTCTAAGGCTCAGCTCTAAGCTCAGCTCTGAGTTCAGAGGTTTTAAGACTGGTGCTGTAGAATGCATATACACAATATCACCATAATCCAGACGTGGATGAACTGTTTTCTACAATTAAGAGGAAAACACGTTTTATTTCTAAAGAAGAATGACAATCTGGTTTAAGATGATTTGTCAGCTCTTGTACGTGTTTGTTGAAGGAGAGTTTCTCATCGATCCAGATGCACAAGTATTTGTAATGGGGTACTTGTTCAATCATATTACCATCAAGCGTGAGAATAGATATATTTTTTGGGTCACTAGAGTGTCTTTTGGAGAACAGCATACATTTAGTTTTATTTGAATTCATTCATCATTTTGAAATGAACACAGTTGTGTTGGCAGTGAAAATCCTCTTGAATATTTTGAATCACTTGTGCACAAGAAGGTGCCTTAGCATACAGAATGGCATCATCTGCAAGTGGATGCTACTGTGTTTTAGATTATGCCCAATTGAGTTTGATATAAATTGTAAATAACAGTGGTCCAAGGACAGAGCCCTGAGGAACCCCTTCATTAAGGTTAGAAAATTCCGATTGAAAGCCATCAGCAGAAGCATTTTTTAGAATGTGTATCAAACCCAACAGCATCCAGACGCTCCAAGAGAATACAAAGATCTACTGACTCAAAGGCCTTTGACAAATCAACAAAAACAGCAGCACATTCCTCATGGCTGTCCAAAGCAAGAGCAATATCATTTATAACTTTGGTAGCAGCTGTGATAGTGCCAAGTCCTGGTCTAAATCCAGACTGGTATCTGTTTAAAAAAGTGAATATTTGGTTAAGAACTCACAGACCTGGTTACTTCATGAGCTTCTCTAAGAGTTTTGCTCGGCAGGATAGTTTTGAGATTGGACCGAAATGATTCAAATCCTTTTTCTGGCCTCCTTTGTGCAAAGGGAGGACAAAAGCAGTTTTCCACAGTAATGGGATACTTTCAGTTAAACAATTTACTATTAGTGGGGCTGATCACAAAAGTAACCTAGGTTCGAGGGTGTCAGCTCCAGTGGACTTTTTTTCTGGATCTAGAGAGAGTATTTAATACTTCATACTGTGTAAAGGGCTTAAGGGAAAACACTTGATCATCAGGTCTATTCTCATGTATTTGGGGAGCAGAGACAGATGGAGCAGCAGCATCAAAGATATTTCCAGAGTCAGCAAAGTGCTGATTAAACGCATCACAAATATCTGTTTTTGTCGTCGAGCTCATTGAATCTTTGAATCATTTCATTTGGTAAAGAGGGAGTAGAATTTAGCGATGAAGATTTAACGGTTTTCCAACATTTAGCAGAATTGCCCTGAGATTCTGTGAAAGTATTGACGTAGTAAGATGTTTTGGCTTTATGAACAGTAGAGACATATTTATTGTGCACTTATGACAAAACTGCTGCCAATCTGCTGCTGGTTTGGTTGCCATGGTTTCTGCCCAGGCTTTGTCACGTTCTCGAGATAATGCAGCGATGTCTGGTACAGAACCAGGGATTATTCTTATGTTTGACCCTGACTCTTTTAAGAGGGCGTGATTATCAGTAACAGCATTAAATGTTTTGATGAAAAAGTCCAGAGCTGTGTTGGGTTCTGGAACACTCGTGGTCAAACCAATGTCACTACAGAACAGATCAGACAGAAATGCTCATTAAAATGCTTATAGGACCTTTTAACTGTTATACTTGATTTGGATTTAACACATTTTGTGTTCCTCACACACCCAACAGGACAGTGGTCACTAAAGTCCAGAGGAAAGACACCACTACAGTGGTTCATTCTGAGGCTTGTTGGCTTCAGGTAATGTCCAGTAATGTTGCTTTAAGTGGGTCTTTAGGGTCCGGGCGGGTGGGAGCAGTAATAAGTTGTGTGAGGTTTAATTCATTACAATAGTTTTTTAGACTGTCAGAAGTTTTGGACCAATCGATGTTCATGTCAGCTAAAACAAGAAACTCAGAATGATCCAAAGTGGAGAGGAAGGTAAAGAAGTCCTCTAGCTCCCCCCAGGGGCAGACGGAGGGCCATAAAACCTACAACTGTCATTTTCCCAGTATTATTTTGACCCAAACCCATCTCTAGGGCTTTGTATTCAAAACTCTTTGACTTGGAGACTTTGGAATTTACAGTTGCAGTAAAACAAAGATTTTATAAATATTGCTACTCCGCCTCCTTTACTGGGTCCATCACAACGGAATATATTCTAATTGTCCAATGAAATGTCAGCGTCTGAGATCCTGGGGTGAGCCATGTTTCAGAGAATACAAATATATCAGGATTTGCTTGTTTTGCCCACACTCTAATGAAGTCTATTTCTGATTGAAGACTTCACACATTCATGTGACTCATTCAAAGACCTTTTTTAGATTGAAATGTTGATATATTTAAGTCAGTGTTTTGAACATTATCGGATTGATTTGATATGGGCAGGCTTTTAGTAGGTTTAATGTTGATTCAAATATGATGTGTAGTTTTTTCGGTCTTGTTTGTTCATTTATTCTTCACTACATGATCGTCACCTGATTCCTTTCCATTTGCACAGGTGCAATAGAGTGTTGGGCAGGTTGAGGCCCTGACACTAAAGTTCTCCTTATGATCCTGACTGGGATCTTAAGAGGTCCATGAGCATTTGAAGTCACCATACCTGATTGTCACACATTGACTGCTGCAGATGCAAGAGTGAGGGCGATGTTAAAAGAGAGAAGACGAGATCCATACATATTTGGACGAAGTCAATCACGTTTAAACAGTTCAAGTCGTTTAAAAAAAGCTGCAAAATTGTCCACATATGGAGTTTGCTTGGCACCGCAGTACGATTGAAGCCAAACGTGCAGCTGTCTGAGGCGACTGAACTTCACGTCTCCAAAGCAGGGCGCTGGCACCGGACCTGATATTATACACAGTTTTCCAGTGCTTTTCACTGTGTTGATCAGGGAAGTAAAGTCCTCTTTAAGTTTAACCATGGATGATCCCAGGACGAGTACTGTGGGTTTCTGAGTGCTACAGCAGCGCCTCCCCCGCGGGACCCCCCCGGAGCGCCCGGAGACAACTGGCCGCGCGAGGCCAACGGTGCAGAGCCTCCCAGCTCACTCCGAGCAGTCGGGCACGGCGGAGCCCCCTGACTCAAAATGAGCAGTTTGGCCCGGCATGTGCGGGGGGACAGTGACGGAGGCTCCGGGTGGAGCTGAAGCGGCAGGTGGAGGTGGGCGCAGCAGCGGAAACTCACTCTCGTGCAGTGGAACCAGAGGTGACGGTGATCTGTCCTGGAGGTTTAGGGGCCGGTGTAAAATGTAGCCGCGGCAAGTCCTCGCCGCCGAGCCAAGGGACTGAGCGCGGGCAGAAGATGGGGGAGACTCCAAGGGACCAAACCGGTTCTTTAGGTCCACGAATGAGCGCGGCGCCCTGTCACCATTGCGTGACTCGACCAAAGTCCATGAGCTCTTGATGGGCGCGGAGCTCACCGGAGCCTTGGGCCGAGCCCCCTGCTGGAACCAGCGGCGCGCCTCAGAGTTCCCGCCAGGAGCCGATGAGGAAGGCCGCTGGGTCTCCGAGGCGTTGGTGGTGTAGCTCGCTGTGTCCGCAAGCTGGGCACTGGTGGCAGCGTGGGTCCCACCCAGGACAACCGCTGGATCATGGTCATCCCGGACTCCACACAGCGCAGATAGTCTTTGTTCCAGCTCGGCCCCCGCTGGCTCAGGGCCGCGCGGCTCTCACAGCCGGATGAGGAGGTGAGCCACAGCGTCCTAGCTTGATGTAGCCGGGTTAGTGTCCAAGTAGTTTAAAAAGTCATAACCCTTTATTTTGTGGGGCTGGATAGTCTTTAAGAACAAACTGAAAGGTGATTAGGAAATGATCTGACAGTATGGGCTTTTGAGGGAAGACAATGAGGTCACTAATCTCTATTCCATATGTTAGAGCAAGATCTAGAGTGTGCTTGTGACTGTGAGTCGGTTTATTTACATTCTGGGCAAAACCAATGCTATCTAACAGTCTAAATGTCTGTTAACGTACAACACGACAGCCCCTCCTTTCTTATGATCCCTGTTTGTACTAAACATTTCATAACCCGTTAAATTAAAGTCACTTCCTTTGTCATAATCTATCCATGTCACTGAGATTGCTATTATGCTAAAAGTTTGTTGAAGTTGATTAATGTAGTTTTTAATATTTTCGAAATCAGAGTATAAACTCCTGCTGTTAATGTGAATAGCAGATATTTGTCTTTAATATTGATGTTGTTATAAAATGTGGTGTCTGAATAATATATTCAGTTTTTGCTGTCATTTTTACAACAATTCTTATCAAGATCGATTTCATTTACACTGGTTTGTGATTTATTGTCAGTGAAGTCAAAAGAGTTGGATTCTAGACCAGGGCTATTCAACATAAGGCCCAGGGGCCAAATCAGGCCCTCCAAGTGATTGATCTGGCCCACAACCCATCTTCCAAAGGTTAAAAAAAATAATAAAAACAAATCATTATATCTGGTTTAATTCTGGGTTAGACCTGGTTCTATCAGTAGTTATTTAGTGTATTAACTCAATTTATTGAAACAATGTTTCAGCAGTGTACTTTGAGTTGCCCCAAATTTTGTTACCAGCCCAGAGGTCTTGCCCTCCAAAAAATCTAGCCCCGTTGAATTGCCCTGTTCTAGACCATGATAATTTACATCTGAATCAATGTCGTTCTCAGATGTGGAGGAACTTTCACTATACATAATACTTTATCTCAGAAACATGGTGGATAAACCATATAGGGGACAGGGGAATAACGGTCAGAGAGCGGGCCACAGACTAAGACGGAAGGAGACAAAGACAAACAGACGAAGACACGGCCAGAGACAAGGACAAGGGACAGGCAAACATAGAAAGACAGGTCGGTGTAATCCCTCATTCGTCCAGGAGTGTTCCATTGTAGAAAAAGATGAATAACTCTTGGATGAGAGTCGAAACGTATCGTTTTTTCTAAAACCGAGTCCAGATGAAACAACTGAATCTTTTTCTACAATGGAAAGACAGGACATGTACAAACGCAGACCACAACACACACAGACACACTCTAACACACAGAGAAAGGAGACATAAATATGCATCCACAAACACACGCACCCTCGCATACATACGCATATTGCAGACAAACCAAATGATAAAATAAATATAAAGATAAAGAAAGAAAGAAAGGAAAAAAAAGATGCATGTAGGCAAAAAGAATTGTTATTTATTTATTAATCCATTCTTTTTTATTTATAGTATCCCTTAAGTCAGGCATGTCCAAACCACGGCCCAGGGGCCAAATGCGGCCCTTAGACCAATTTTTGTTGGCCCTCAGGCTTCCTGCTAAGTTCGTCCAAAAGTTGGTCCTGGAGAAACGGTCTCTACTCCATATGAACGGTTCTTCATCGGCCTTGAAGAATTGGTTCTCCTCCTGAGTGGGTCCAGCTCCACTGTCTCTCTCTCGTCCGCCTGTCCGTCCGAGGGAGTCGGATCTCTCCTTCACTGTGGAACTCCTACAGGTTTCTACTTTTTCCCAAAGAGGTTTAGTAGTTTTTCCTGGCCGAGAAGGAGGGTCTAAGGACAGGGGAGCTTGGGACATCTGTCTAAGGACACAGGACGCTGGGACATTACCAAGTCCCTATGAACATTGTTTATTTTGGGGTTTTTTCTACTGTCGAGGCCACTGCTGTTGTGATTTTGTGGCGTTACAAAACTTAAAATCAATGTTCTAAGTCTTATTAAAAGATGTGGAGGCTCATCAAAACCATGTCAAATGCAAGATTTAGAATGATTCACTTCATTGTCGGGTTGTCTGTGGCCCTCGGCTCCGTACAAGTTTCAAAATGCGGCCCTCTGTGGAAAAAGTTAGGACACCTCTGCCTTAAGTAATCCCTTTTTTCAGAAATAATAAACTTAATTCATATGTCATGCCTCATATTACAGGTAGTCACCTCACGGCAATTATACGGCAGGCGTTTTATAGCAAACATCTTCCCAATGCCTTGTCTTGACTGTTATAATACATCCATGGTCTTGTCCATGAAGAATACTGTTCCACTGAAGCTCACCAAAAGTTTATATAACTTGGATGTTCTCTTAAAGAGCCACTGTCAGCATCCAGACACGGGAAAAAAATAAACGTGAAAGCTTAACACTGAGGATAGAAATGTCTACTTACTTCGCTGATCCGGAGGAGACATCGCGAAAAAAATACCTCAGCTTCTTTGAAACAAGGGAAAAACTTAGACTTTCCTTCTACCGTCACCCTCAGTGTACTTAAGGAAGAGAAGGACCAATTGGATTGTGCCTCATACAGACCCATTTCTATTCTGAATGTGGACTATCGTATCTACACCTCAATTATGTCCAAAAAAATGGGACAAATACTCCCAATCTTGATCCATAATGATCAGACAGGATTTATTATCAGACAACAAACACAAGACAACATAAAACGATCTTTACACACAATGAGCCAAATACAACAACAACAAGATAAAGCTGTGATCATTAGTTTGGATGAGGAGAAGGCTTTTGATTCTGTTAGTTGGCCTTATTTATCTAAGGTGCTAAACAAATTTCAAATGGACGACTTTCTTGTAAAAAATATTGGGGCTCTTTACGATGGTCCAACATCAAGAATTAAAATCAATGGCCACCTGAAGGATCCGCTGACCCTTGAGAGAGGAGTGAGACAGGGCTGTGCCTGGTGTTACAATTGATGGGCCAGAACATAAAATTGCCATTGCAGATAATGTTCGATTATATCAGAAGCAGAAGCAGAAGCAGATAAGCTTTCATTCAGATATTGTCAATGAAAAAAATTCACAAACATAAGAACTTGTTTTGGCATTAAGGTGCAAAATACATGGATGAACAATAATAAAAAAAAACATATATGAAATTAAAAAGGCATGCTTTAAGGAAAACAATTTAAATTTACTATAGTATAAAATAAACTTACTATGTACACAAGACATTTACAGTTGTAGTGCAAAAAGTGAACAGTGCAGTGAGTGATTGAATAAATTGAATAAATTTTTGTTAAAGCGGCAGGGTACTGGAGAGGAGAATCCAACCGATAGTCGAACCTCGGATTCAGGAGGAGTAGAGTGGTTTTCGTCCTGGTCGTGGAACATTGGACCAGCTCTAGACTCTCGAGTGCTCATGGGAGTTTGCCCAACCAGTCCACATGTGCTTTGTGGATCTGGAGAAGGCTTTCGACCGTGTCCCACGGGGTGCCCTTTGGGGGGTGCTGCGGGAGTACGGGGTCCGGGGCCCTTTGCTCAGGGCTGTCCGGTCCCTGTATGACCGGAGCAGGAGCTGTGTTCGCATTGCCGGCAGTAAGTCAGACCTGTTCCCAGTGCGTGTGGGACTCCTCAGGGCTGCCCTTTGTCACCGGTTCTGTTCATTGTTTTTATGGACAGAATTTCTAGGCGCAGTCAGGGGGCGGAGGGGGTCCGGTTTGGGGACCACAAGATCTCATCTCTGCTGTTTGCAGATGATGTTGTCCTGATGGCTCCATCAAACCTGGACCTGCAACATGCACTGGGACGGTTTGCAGCCGAGTGTGAAGCAGCTGGGATGAGAATCAGCACCTCCAAATCTGAGGCCATGGTTTCTCGACCGGAAAAAGGTGGCTTGCCCTCTCCAGGTGGGTGGGGAGTCCTTGCCCCAAGTGGAGGAGTTCAAGTATCTCGGGGTCTTGTTCACGAGTGAGGGAAGGATGGAGCGTGAGATTGACAGGCGGATCGGTGCAGCGTCTGCAGTGATGCGGTCGCTGCATCGGACCGTTGTGGTGAAGAAGGAGCTGAGTCGAAAGACAAAGCTCTCGATTTACCGGTCAATCTACGTTCTTACCCTCACCTATGGTCATGAGCTTTGAGTAGTGACCGAAAGGACAAGATCGCGGATACAAGCGGTCGAAATGAGTTTCCTCCGCAGGGTGGCGTGGCGCTCCCTTAGAGATAGGGTGAGGAGCTCAGTCACACGGGAGGAGCTCGGAGTAGAGCCGCTGCTCCTCCACGTCGAGAGGAGCCAGCTGAGGTAGCTCGGGAATTTGTTCCGGATGCCTCCTGGGCGCCTCCCTAGGGAGGTGTTTCGGGCATGTCCCACCGGGAGCTGGCCTGGGAACGCCTCGGGATCCCCCCGGAGGAGTTGGAGGAAGTGTCTGGGGATAAGGAAGTCTGGGAGTCCTTGCTTAGACTGCTGCCCCCGCGATCCGGCCCCGGATAAAGCAGAAGAAGATGAATGGGATAAAGGGTCAGGTGTTTTGAAGTGTTCATGAGTCCAATGGCAGAGGGAAAGAAACTATTCTTGTGGCGGGAGGTTCTGGTCCGGATGGACCGTAGCCTCCTGCCTGAGAGGAGTGGCCTCCTGCCTGAGGGGAGTGGCCTCCTGCCTGAGGGGAGTGGCCTCAGTAGATGAGTAATATTGAAATTTCGGTGCTTCTAGTCCTCCTTGAGCTTTGTTTTTTTGTAGTTGTTGTAGAGTTTAATCCTTGCTGTTTAATTTTTCCAATAGAAGTGAGTGCCAGCTTGTGGCGCTCGGGCCTAAAATCTGAGACTCATCTTCAGGAGTGGAACATCAAAAGTTATTCAACTTCTTCTTTAAAAAATGATGGTCTTTGTGCGGTGCAGCCGCAAACTTTTCACAAAATATTGACATTTTCAGTACACAATAATGCCCCTATTTGTAAAGCAAAGGGGAGAAAGCGCAATAGCGCCACAAATTCGGCAGTAGGTTTAATAAAAGGAGGAAAATTGGGGCGCGTTAGTGCCCCCTCTTGCGTTGGCGTGTGGCGTGGTGAGAGCCGATCATTGCCGATGCAAAAACAATGTTTCCCATTTTTCAAATGTCATAAACTATACATTTTCAGAAAGCGTTCGTGCTTTCCTACGTCATGGTGTGGGTCCCTCGTCACTGACGGGCACTTTCGTTAATTTTGAAACTTTGTATTATTTTGAAACTTTATATTATTGACCCTATTATTGAATGCATTCATGCTTATATATACGGAGCGTGCTTGAGTTGGAGAATGCATTCTACTTAGTAGAACTAGTACGCTACTTAGTACGCACTTTTGCACGGGCTTCGCCCGTTTATGACAATAATGTTACATTTTCTTACTACTAATTAGTATGCACGAGAGGTGCATGAGTGGAGGAGTGTGTTCCTTGCGGAACTAACTCTCGCCAGCTTGTGGCGCTCGGGCCTAATTAAAGCTGCAAGCGGCGGTGATAGCTTTCGCCACAAGAGCGACCGCCTTCCCGCACGTCCCCCATCGAAACCCAACTTGCATACCTTTCTCCCTGCCTGACCACCGTCCAGGAGCCGAGCGCATCATCATTGATATAGATTTTAAGCTTGACAGGCAGATAAATGCCGTGGTTAAATCTAGTTTTTATCACCTCTGGCTTTTAACTAGACTCAAATCTGTTTTCTCTTTTAGCGGCCTGGAGCGGGTGATCCGTGCTTTTATCTCTACACTTCTTGACTTCTGTAATGCACTGTCCACTGGGATCAGCCAAGCTAATCTGTCACACTTACAGTTAGTGCAAAATTCTGCAGCACGTCTTTTAACTGGACACGTCGTAGAGAAATATATTACACCTATTTTATGCTCACTGCACAGGCTCTCCATTTTTAAAGCGCTTCACGGATTGGCCCCCGCGTACATTTCAGACCTCATTGTTCCCTACACAGCTGCAAGCTCGCTGAGGTCTGAGGGCCAGTTCCAATTTCTTGTCCCAAAAGCCGGGGCGACCGGGCCTTTTCTGTTGTCGGCCTCAAACTTTGGAACGCTCTTCCTCCTCACATAAAGACTGCACCTTCAGTTTGATTCTTTTAAGTCTTGTTTAAAAACGCACTTTTATTCACTGGCATTTAACCCGGCATGAGAATTGTGTGGTCCTCTGACCGTCTTTTATTTTTTTGTATATTTTATATTGGTTTGTTTTGTGTGTTTTTTTTGGTTTGGTTTTTTTACATATTTACTTGGGTTTGATTTGTACTCTGTGCAGCACTTTGGAGACTTTGTGTTGGTAAAATGTGCTATACAAATAAAGTTGGATGGATTGGATTGGATGGATTAGTTTAGATCTAGTTTAATTATCTAATTATTAATTATCCAAAGGAGTTGTGTTATAAATCTATTGTATGCACATTTGCACATGTCACATCAAAGTTTGTAAGTAGCGTTACTGTCACTGTCGGGCCATGTCAAATTAAAACAGCTTCTGTATTTATAAAACACAGAGGCCTTTATTTTGTAAGTGTCACAGGAAGTGTTTAGTTGCTGTTAGCGGAACTTCCACAAACTTCAGTCTAGTTTTCAGTCGCAGTTTTCAGGCCGAATTTCAATGCTCAGGCTGTGTCGCGGGCCAAACATAACTTAACAAATAAAACTATAAAAACTATACTAAATAAATGGCTTTATATAGCCTAGTAATAGTTCTATGTGGACACTCAGGTGAAAGACTGAGTCCATATTCATGCAGCAGCAGCAGGAACAGGAACATGGACTTGGGTTTTGACAATTCTCTTTTAACGCTGAAGGTAAATTCACTAAAAATGAATTTTAGGGACTTGTAATAAACCTAAAAACTTCCAGGTGGAATCCATATAAAATTCCTTCTCATTTGGAGTAATTTTTTACTTGTGGGTTTGGAGCACAAACTGACCCTGATGCTTCCTAGAATTATTGATTTGACCGGAAATAAAAGGGTTACAGCTTTATTTTTTTGTATAGCAGACCAAGCAGCTTGAGAGTTTTCAAAATGGACGCTTAGTGCGTCCCACACTAAGCATCCATTAACCTGTAAGGGCCTACGGGTCCGCCGTCCAACGTATGTTCGGCTGGCCGGATTAAAATGTCTTGCGGGCCAAATGGCCTTGAGTTTGACACATGTGGTCTAGAGAACCATGGCTTTGAACTGGCAACACGTATATAATACAGATATGATGTAGTGTACTTTATCCAGCAATTGGACCTCACCAAAATGTGTGCCAATTTTCTCTCACTTTGCTCAAAATAATTTTTGACTTTCTATATAGATCTGACAAGTCTGGATTTGGATAGGAAATATGCCTGTTTCTAGAGGGAAAATGGAACAAAATAAGACTGGAGTTTTTTGGTTATTTTTAGATATACAATCATCTCCTCAAATTTCGAAGCAATCGGGCATTTTTGGAACTATTAAGGGAACTGTAGAGGGCGCTATAGTCGTGAGTGGCCATGTGCTTATTAATTTATTTTATTTCGTTTTTCATGCCACACCAGTGATGGCAATTTCAGCTTTTTAGCATGATGCATGAGGGTTTGAAAAATCATCAAATAAAAAGGAAATGAAGACGTTTTTTACTACACAAAAAACATACAGAACGTCAAAAAAAAATTGGCTGATTATTAAATTTCAATGTCTGTAGATGTGGAAAGTGTTGTTTTTAACTCAATCAGACAAAAAACCTAGTACTTTTTTGAAAATAATATGTTAAAGTGCCAGTGGTATTTGGAGTCAAAATGGCCGACTTCCTGTCTGTCATAGGGCAATGCTCCCATAATAAATTTTACTTGTCTCACAATTTCTACCACTATTCTGAATTTCATAAGCGTAGGCCAAAATTTAAACGTCTCATTTCTTATGTGTTGTTTTTCTGGAGGGCGCTGTACAGCCTTTATTTGAGCA
Organism: Chaenogobius annularis; assembly: GCA_015082035.1. Classification (NCBI taxonomy): domain Eukaryota; kingdom Metazoa; phylum Chordata; class Actinopteri; order Gobiiformes; family Gobiidae; genus Chaenogobius; species Chaenogobius annularis. The sequence goes on from BJKM01000547.1 coordinate 105,196, forward strand.
GTCGGATTTTTAATGAATTTAGTTCACTCTGACAACTGGTGCATTTGTGCTAATGTTCAGTGTGTATTTAAGCCTGTTTTGTATTATTTGGTGTGGAGGGCCCTGGAGTTCAAACTGTACAAAATGGGGCATAGGTCTGATGGACTGATGGATCAAGGGCACATCAAGGAATGCGCTGCAAAATGTCACTAATTAAAGTCAGAGTAGAGTAATTTTTTTCCTCCCATTGTAATGTTTGTGCATTCCTGTAGGTGGCAATCATAGTTGTTGATACATTATTGTAATCTTGTACATTATTGTAATATTGTTGGGAGGTGTACAAACGATCAAAATTTCAACCCGATCAGATGAAGTGTGTTTGCTCCAAAAAGTGTTTTTGAGCATTAATTGCGCCCCTGCTGGCCAATGGTGAAAAACACACAGCTGTAATGCACTATTTTTCATGGCGTCCTGAGGAGAATATAACCCCTACGTTTCAGACAAATCAGACAATGTTGACTTTTCACGTAACTGGGAGGGGGCGCTATAGAGTAATTTTGTTATATGGTTATTCATTATTATTATTGAGCTCAGTAGGTCAATGCATGTGGCCGTCTGCACGTCATACAGCAACGCTGCCTGTTTGTGTTTTAGTCATCACAGGGAGCTCTATAACTGTTCCGAATTTCGTGCGCCTAGGCTAAAGTTGACACGTCTCATTTAATTGGTGATTTTACTATAGGCGATAGTCGAGTCGGCTTGTGACAGACGTTTTCGCGAGCCATTTCATGGCTCGAGCCAAAAAAGGAGCCCTGTTGGATGGCTTTCATCTTAAAATACGCACCAATGAGTTTCAGCCCCACGTGGCCTTCCTCAGAGTGCAGTTCAAGTCAGAGCGTTGCTGGTGTGATCCAGACTATGAAGCTCAATGGAAAAATATTGAGAGTAATGTTGTGCCATGAGTTCCTGTACAGGCCTTACAGGCAGATGACAGACGCTTGAGTCATTTAGAGGAAGTTAAGAATCCCTGGGTAAAATCTGTGCTTACAACATGGAAGGAGCTGATCAAAACATACAAACTAAACACAGATGTTAAAGTCTCAAACTGGTTGGTTTATGACCAAGGTTTTGTACCAAATAAAACTGACCTGAGATTCAAGGTCTGGATTGCAAAAGGTATAAAAAGTTTTACACCAGATTGTAAAAAATTGGCTCATGATCAAAAAGTTGTTTTGTTATTTTATATATACATACATACATGTATATGTGTATATATATATATATATATATATATATATATGTATGTGTGTGTGTGTGCGCGCGTGTGTATATATATATATTTATATACCATTTAAATTGTATTCTTTTTATATCTATATATATATGTGTGTGGTGTGTGTGTGTGGTGTGTGTATATATAAATATATATATATATACACACTGTGTATATATATATTATATATATATATATATATATATATAGTGTTTAAGAAAAACACCATATATATGTTGTGACGCTTCGATTTCTCAGCATTAAGTATGTTTTTAACGTCCCAATGGTTTTCGCCGATTGAGTCATGTGAAATACTCAATATGCCAGGTTAGGGAAAAAAGACCTGAGCCGACGATCAAGGACTGGACCGACATTATCATTGACATACTAAAAACTGAAAAAAAAAAATCACTTTTGGACTTGATTTGAAAATGGACACATTTGATAGTCTCTGGGCTAAATGGCCTCTATTTCAGACTTTTCTTTATTTTTTCTGTTCTTTTTTTTTTTTCAATGATTTTTTTTCCTGTGTGTGAAGCACTTTAAATTGCCTTGTGTACGAATTGTGCTCTACAAATAAACTTGCCTTGCCTTAAGTGTTTTTAATTTTTTGAAAAATATAATAATAATTTTAAAAAGGAAATATTTAGTAACCTGCAGATGACCTCTGCCCTCTGACCACCCAGGGATGAGCCCCGGGCGCAGAGCAGCAGTGTAAGACGCTCCTCTGTCGCTGAGCTCTCGCCCGCTCTGTCACAAATTAAGTGCTCAGACTCAAGGCAGATAGAGACTGTGTGTGTCCCTCGTGCAAATAATGCCAAAAAGTCAAACCTCAGAAAAGCTAGTTCAGGCGTCAGACCAAAAAACTTAATAAAAATAACACTCGCAAATGATACAATAAAACAAATAAATGTGGATGTAAAATGTGGACTGTTAAACATTAGGTCAATTTCCTCTAAATCGCTTTTAGTTAATGAATTAATTAATGATTGTAACATAGATCTTCTAGCTCTAACTGAAACTTGGCTTCAACAAGATGATTTTGTCACACTAAATGAGTCCAGCCCACCCACTCATGTTAACTTTCAGACCCCCAGGAGCACAGGCCGAGGTGGTGGTGTGGCAGTGATCTCACACTCAAGCCTACTCTTGAGTCCTAAAATTAACAATGCATTTCGCTCATTTGAAAGCGTCATGTGATCAATCACATGTCCAAATTGGAGAAACCAAAAAGGAGTTCCTGTTCGTGGTTCTCTACCGACCTCCTGGTCCCTATTCAGAGTTTTTAACAGAGTTCTCAGACTTTATATCAAACTTGGTGTTAGACTGGGTACAAAGTAGTGATAGCTGGAGCCTTTCAATATCCACGTGAACGTGAACAATAACTCTCAGTAATTCTTTCAACGCCCTGTTAGATAGCATTGGTTTTGCTCAAAATGTAAATAAACCTGACTCACAGTCACAAGCACACTCTAGATCTTGTTCTAAACATATGGAATAGAGATTAGTGACCTCATTGTCTTCCCTCAAAACCATACTGTCAGATCATTTCCTATTTACCTTTCAGTTTGTTCTTAAAGATTATCCAGCCCCACAGAATAAAGTCAGAATGAAAAGGACAATATCAGAAAAATCTATCTCAAAGTTCAAAGAAATAATAGAGCCAATATTCAGCGACATGTCATTGATCCTGTCATGTGATCCTGTCATGTGATCATGTCATGTGATCATGTCATGTGATCCTGCTGAGAATAGCTTAGTCCCAGTGTAAGTGATCAATTTTTCGACTTGACCATGAACTCTCTGAAGTCCGCTCTTGATGTTGCAGCTCCGCTAAAGCAGAAGGTCATTAGGCCAAAACGTGCCCCCCCATGGTACAATGAAGAACTGCGTTCACATAAACAAAGAGTTAGAAATTTAAAAAGACCATTCGTCGCTCCCACACGGAGGAATCCCTAAAAGCATGGAAAATCTGCCTACTGTCCTATAAGCAGGCTCTGCGTAAGGCCCAAACCAGATACTATTCAAATTTAATAGAAGTCAACAAAAATAACACTAGATTTCTTTTCAGCGCTGTAGCCAGGCTAACAAACTGTCACAGCGCAGTAGAGCCGTCACTCCCAGCTACTCTCAGCTCTAATGATTTTCTTCTATTCTTTAACAATAAAATAAAAACAATCAGAGATAAATTAGATGAAACTCCTCCCACTATTAGCCCTGAACAAGCCCAAGCTGTAAAACTAGTGTCCCATATAAATCCATCAGTGACACTAGAAAGGTTCACTGCTGTTGATCAAGCAGAGAGAACTTCAGCCATTATGTCCTCTAAAACGTCATCTTGTATTCTAGACCCGATTCCAAGCAGACTCCTCAAAGACATTCTCCCCCTAATTATAGATTCTATTCTTAATATAATAAATACTTCACTAAAAAGTGGTTGATGTTCCACAGTCCTTCAAACATGCAGTCATTAAACCGCTTCTGAAAAAGCCTCATCTTGATCCTGACCAGTTGATAAACTACAGACCTATTTCAAATCCACCCTTTGTCTCTAAAATCCTTGAAAGAGTTGTAGTTAAACAGCTTTGTCGCCATCTACAGGACAATAACTTATTTGAAGTTTTCCAGTCAGGGTCCAGAGCCCCCCACACACTGAAACTGCACTAGTTAAAGTCACAAATGATTTGTTATTAGCTGCTGACGATGGACTGGTCTCAATCCTGGTTCTATTGGACCTCAGTGCAGCATTCGACACCATCGACCACAACATTCTACTGCAGAGGTTAGAATGTGATGTAGGTGTCAGAGGCCCCGCCCTCAGCTGCTTTAAATCCTACCTATCGGATAGGTACCAGTTTGTTAATGTAAACCAGAGCTCTTCACCCTGTTCTAAAGTAACCTACGGTGTGCCACAGGGTTCAGTTCTCGGTCCAATTCTGTTTACTCTTATATGCTGCCGTTAGGTCACATGATCAGAAAGCATAGCATTAACTTCCACTGCTCTGCAGATGACACACAGCTGTATTTATCAATGAAACCCGATCAGACCGATCAAGCAGACAGACTTGGTGCTTGTGTGAAGCTGAACCTGATCCAGTGCTTCTTCAGCCTGACACGTCAGAGCTTGGAGCTCCAGAGCGGCCGTGCCTTGCCCAGCGTGTGGACCGAGCCATCTCTCCGAGAGTGACCCCTAAGTGAACCCTGGAGGCAACACGAACACACAAGTTTGGACACAAAACAGGCCCATCAGGATCGCACCTTCCTCTGGTGTGGTTGTATGAATGCATTTCACAATCTGGCTGATAAAAATCATGTTAGAATGAACTCACACACCACAATCTAGATCAAGTGCAATCATGTCTGGCGTCTCATCTGTTATCGACTCATTAGCATATTCATATTTTTCTGTTTAATTATTTGGTCAATAGATCTTCTAAACCACATTTGGTAAAGTGTTTATTCATTTTCAGAAAAGGAGTCAATGTCACGGTTACGTTCTCACCAACCTTCGGGGATTAACGAGCAAAATACATTTATTAATAACAGTAATAAATTTAGATCTTGGATGATAGAATTGTTAAACGCCTAATCAATGGCTGATGCCCCAAATTACTCTTACAATATTATAACAAACATACCCGTACTCATGCGTGTTTCACGTTTCTGAAATCTCGATCCAATTCTTTCATCGATAATCAACTTGACATGTCGCCCTCTTTCATAAGTGGGAGGAATGAAGAAACATTACAGTACTTGTACTAAAATCCACCAAAATATAATATTTCTGATCGTGCTGTACATCAAAAAGTGAAAAGGGTCGTGATTGCAGACATGTCCACACTTATTACACTGTGCCCCGCCTCCTTTACAGGTGAGCATCTACCTGATCCAGGTGATCTTCGGCTCTGTGGATTATCCCAGCCAAGCTGCTGGCTCTTGTCTCACTCAGTATGCTGGGCGGAGGGTCACTCAGGCCACATGTCTGTTCCTGTCCGCAAGCGGTCATCTTCATCAACATCCTGGTGCCTTCAGGTCAGCTTTATGTGACTTGGCAAAGTATTACTGTGTCATTGTGGGGTTGGTCTTTCACATGTTCAACTGACAAATTTGTATGCATTTGCAAAGGGAATTCAATGGTGCACAATGTAACGTTTCTGGTGGGGAGGTCCGCTACCTGCTTGTCCCCATGGAAATGTTGATACTTGAAAATATCATACTTTGTGTCAGGCGTATATGGTATAATTATTTTATTTGTATATTGTAGAAAAAGATTCAGCAGAGATTGAGAATGACTCTTGGAGAGTCGAAACGTATCGTTTTTCTAAAACGGAGTCCAGATGAATCAACTGATTCTTTTTCTACAATGGAACACTCCTGGACTAATGAGCGATTACGCTGATTTATTATATATACATTATATATATATATTCTGTATATTTGATCCTTTCAGAGATGCTGACGCTGAGGACGGTTCTAGCCTGTTTAGGGAAAGGCTTCACATCATCCTCCTTCACCACAGTGTATCTGTACACAGGAGAGCTCTACCCCACGGTCATCCAGGTACAGCCACTCACAAAATGCTCTGGTCTGATGAAACAAAGATTGAATTCTTTGGTCTTTAGCTTGAACAGCAAGCGTCATGTCTGGAGGAAACAAGGCACTGCTTATCACCTGGCCACCTATACCTATGGTCTTTTTATATATAATTATTTATTTTTTTAAATACATCCATTTTCCCCCTCAGTGGATGGTCTCAAAACCCTTTTTCTGGGCTCAAGTTCTCTACCAGAGGCCAGGGAGCTTGCGGGTTCTTCGGTGCACTTTTCTGGACTGAGATGTCTGATGTTTTTCCAGGGATCTGCTGTAGCCACTCCTCCAGTTTGGGGGTCACTGCCCCAAGTGCTTCGATGACCACGGAACCACTTTCGCCTTCACCTTCCACGTCTTTTCAGCTCTTCTCTGAGCCCTTGGTAGTTCTAGTTTCTCGTGTTCCTTTTTCCTGATGTTGTCACGTCAACCACAACGGCTTTCCTCTGCTGTTTCTCCACCACCACAATGTGTGGTTGGTTTGCCATTACCATTCTGTCAGTCTGTATCTGGAAGTCCCACAGGATCTTGGCTCGGTCCTTCTCTACCACCTTTGGGGGTGTTTCCCACTTTGACCTTGGGGTTTCCAGTCCATACTCCGCACAGATGTTTCCTGTACACTATGCCAGCGGCTTGGTTATGGCGCTCCATATATGCTTTCCCTGCCAGCGTCTTACACCCTGCAGTTATGTGCTGGATTGTCTCAGGAGCCCCCTTTGCACAACCTTCACCTTGGGTCTTGTCTGGTGTGGTAGATCTAATCCTCTATGCTCTGGTGCTCAGGGCCTGTTCCTGTGCAGCCATGATGAGTGCCTCTGTGCTGTCCTTCAGTCCGGCCCCCTCTGGGCCTTGTCCTTGATGTACCTGTGGATCTTGGACGTTTCATCCTGGATAGTGGCTCTCATGCTCACTAGTCCACGGCCTCCTTCCTTACGGCTAGTGTACAGTCTCAGGGTTCTGGATTTTGGGTGGAACCCTCCATGCATGGTGGGCAGCTTTCGCGTCTTCACATCTGTGGTCTGTATCTTCTCCTTTGGCCACCTTATTATTCCTGCAGGGCATCTGACACTGGCAGGACGTTGCTGTTTTTTGCCGGACCTGTTCTTGCCATTGAGCTGGCTTCTGAGGACTTGCCTTACTCGTTGCAGGTATTTGGCTGTTGTCTCTTTCCTTGTTACCTCTTCGAGGTTGCCATTTGCTGTGGTATTCCAAGGTACTTTTAACTATCCTCAATGTCTGCTATTGTTTCCTTCTGGGAGTGAGACCCCTTTTGTGTGGACCACCTTCCCTCTCTTTGTCACCATCTGACTACACTTCTGAAGCCTGAATGCCATCCCAATGTCAGCGCTGTAGATCCTGGTCGTGTGGATCAGTGAGTCGATGTCTCGCTCGCTCTTAGCGTACAGTTTGATGTCCTCCATGTAGAGGAGGGGACTGATCGTGGCCCCATTTCTGAGTCGGTATCCATCGGCAGTCCTGCTTGTTGATTACATGGCTGAGAGGGTTCAGACCTATGCAGTGGGACAGGGCGTCTCCTTGGTATGTGCCACATTTGATGGAAACTTTAGCAAGTGGTTTACCATTGGTCTCAAGGGTGGTTTTCCACAGCCTCATCGAGTTTGCTCTGAAGGCTCTTAGAGTCCTATTGATGTGGTTCATCTCCAGGCATTTTGTGATCCATGTGTGTGGCATGGAGTCAGATGCTTTCTTGTAATTAGTGATGTCAAGATTAACCGTTTTTTTCAATCATCATGATTATTTATGGCCACGATAGGTTATTCGTGGGGTCTGTTGAATCTGCGGTTAACCGCAGAAATATCTCCAGGGGCAACACGTGTGTGTCCGTCAGACGGAGCCCAGCGTGTCAACAAGACTGGATTAAATCGCTGAACGACCGGTCTATTACACACGGCGTGTGCAAGTCATGGCTGCGTGCGCACACGTGGGTGGGTCTGTGTGTGTGTGTGTGTGTGTGTGCCTGGGCTGTTTATAATGATTGTCTGTCGTACACGTAACTGTAGTGCGCTGAACTAGTGTGGACCTCCGGTCCGTTACACTCGGAAGTCCACACTAATGAGTGAGTGAACAGTGCGAGCTACAGTCAGCGTGAGTAGTTTTTTTTATGCTGCTGTTTCATGATCTTCCATGGGGCAGAGCGAGGGACCGCACCGCTGACGGCACTGGAGCGCAAAGCAGCCGCTCAGCGCAAGCCAAAAGTGGAGCCAGGGAACACGCAGGCTCAAAGGAGGAGAGCGAAGAGCGAGAGGGAGGGAGGAAGAGCGAGAGGAGGGGACAAGTAGTGCCAGAGCGTAATCTTACCTGTAAACTGTTTTATTTTTCTTAAAGTTGTTTGTTGTTGGCTTGAGCCAAAGAAAAGTGACTTTCTCAAAGTTTCAAGCCCCTCCCCCAAGCGTTACCATGGAGGTCATCTCACTAATAAATGATATAATGGCAAGGCAAGGCAAGTTTATTTGTAGAGCACAATTCATACACAAGGCAATTCAAAGTGCTTCACACAACAGGAAAAAATGCATTAAAATCACAAAGACATGGCCATGGCCAGAAATCACAAATGCTTAGTTCAAGACATAAAGAGAGAAGAGTGCAAAAGAAACAGCATTTCAGTCATATGCACAGCCAACAAAACGTTTTTAGTTTAGATTTGAACATTGTAATGCGTAATGCGTAAAGAGAGCTACAATGAGAGGCTAATGGATGAGCATACAATTTTATATTATTTTATACAATTTTGGCCATTATATTTTCATTTTTAAATGAATATGCTGTATTAGAAAGGGTAGGGACGGTTAATTGTTATAAACCAAATTCCTTTCCAGGAATTATTTGCAAGTTTAAACCTAAAAAATCCTGGAAAAATTGTTTTCTTTTTTTTTTGATAATCGTGAATAATCGTAATATCAGATTTTCTCTCCCTCTGATAATCGTGACGTCTAAAATGATTAATCGACATCCTAGTTGTATCAGTATTGTTTTCTCATGGCTCTCATGGTTGCTCTTATAGTCGAACGCATCTCTAGGATCCTGCCTGTGCTTGAGGTGTAGATCAGCTCATTGGTTTTCAGTGATGCGTTGTGGTAGGGTTCACACTTCAACGCTTGGCATTCCACACTGGTCCAGGAGGCTTTTCTGATTGGCATTGGCACTGGCTGTAGCAGGTGTTGGGGTTCCCGTTGCATTCATTCTCAACCCACGAGCTATCTTTCAGGTTCAGTGCGCTGCCGTTGTTCAGGGTGATCGCACTTAGCAAGGCAAGGCCAAGGCAAGTTTATTTGTAGAGACAATTCGTACACAAGGAATTCAAAGTGCTTCACAAACAGGAAAATGCTTTAAAATCAAACAAGACATGGCACGAATCACAAATTTAGTTTAAAGACATAAAAGATCTTGGGGCTTCGTAACCAATTTCTTTGGGGAGGTTGCTTTTGCTCCGCTCTGACTGGCTTTGAATAACAGTTGCCATTTGTGGATGCCATACATGCCGTTAGTTTGTTGATTGTGGGTTTTGAAGTATCCATGCAACCACATCGTTTGCATGTAGCCCTTGGACTATGATTCAAGAAGCGCTTGTTCCAGTTGTGACGAAGTAGCTTCGTCAGTAGACGACGAGGGAGGCCAAGGCCGACATGGAGCCCCACACAGCAGTCGTAGTGAGCATCACTAACCTGTACCGAGCCTTATATACTCTTACGCTGTCCAAGCCGGTTCTTTTTTTCCTCCAAAGCCATCGTAGATCTCGGAGTGACACTGAATTGCTGCTAACATCTTTCGCCATAACACGGTCCCCAAATTCAACACACTACTCCGTTTACGTCGTCTCCACGTCCACGTTTCTGCGGCATACTCCGCGCGCCAATTATATTGCGTCAGTGGTGGGCCGCACGGGTTTGACGTCATTGTGCGACGTCATGTATTCACGTGTTTGGTGAAATTAATTAGGTTTTTTTTGTCTGTTTGCATTAATCCTTACACATCAGGCGTGATGTGTGTAGAAATATATTTATGAATTGTATATTATTCTGAAAAGGGGGGGGGTTTTATGGTTCTGGTTTGGAGAGAATCCTTGAGTTTTGGTTGATTGTTTTGGGGAGGAGCTCCTGTTATGGAAAAAGGAGACCCTAGACTAGGAGTGCTGTCCAGAGGGGAGCTGAGTGCAAATAACCGCGGACTAGCTCAGAGCTATAGAGAAGGTTGTTTTTTTTCCCTATTCTATTGTAATTGCTGCCGTGACCTGTAAATATCCGTGAATGACATAACACATAATGGGCTTCTATACTTGTTAATTTATTACTATCATTTCGTAGGGTGTTTTTGTTCACGTCTGGGAATGAGGAATTATACAAATATGGTTTCCTTGGATTCGGCGTCCATCTTTGATTGGTCTCAACGCCATGTATATTAGTTAGCTGGGTTCCCACTCTGGGCGACCGACGTAGAGGTGGGCGTGCTTCTGTTAGTGGTAGATTGAGGAAGGACTCCGGTGGGACTAATTATTGGTGTCAGACAGTGGGAGATAGGATGTCGCTTGGAGCAGCTTAAGATGATAGGGATTAGCGAAAAATTTCGCATTAGAGGATTACTGTCGTAGAAATATCGCATTGGCTGGATATGGAGTCAGCAGCAGATTGATGAGAAATTGTCGCAGGGAGCGAGAATCCGGCTGCACAAACGGTCCTGATGCCTTAGCCTAGTACAGAACTAGCGGGTTGCGGTATGAAGAGCACATAGAGGTGGAAGCGGTGGTAAGATCAGAGGACATATTCGGGGATGCGACAAAGAGAAGAGGGGTAAGGGGACTGGTTGGCAGAAATGCGGAATTGAGGACGGCAGTCTTGCTCAGCCTTCTCCTCAATCTTTACAAAACCCTCCACCGAAACACACCGCCCCCGGCAACATGGTCCTTGGCACAGTTGCACCCCCACTTTCTAAGGAAGTGAGGTATCAAGCGATGGCTAGTCCTACGGTTTTGGGGAATTTTACCAAATGAGCCATGGGAGGGCACGAGGTGGTTCATTCTGTCGCCCACTGCGGGAAAAGGAGACCTCACTATTCTGCAAGGACACCAGAATGGCTGTGGAGCTTTCTTCATCTGTTACACAAGTCCGCAAAGGAGAGTGTCAGGAAATTTGAGTAGAAGACCGAGTCTGGTAAGGATCAGCTTACAAAGTGTATCAACTTAAAATACCACAAAATATAATTTACAGACTCTCGGGCAGATATGATGAACTTTGCATTAGGGTTTGGCGGATGAGCTACGCGCACTGGAGGTGGCCGAAACATTGGGAATTAGATTTGAGTGGGGCATTGCAGACTGTTGTGTCCCACGATCTGCGGTCTACTATTGCGCGCGCAGAGTGTCTTCTAGAAGCAAGTCGCACGGGGAAGATGAATGAGAAAATAGGTGGCTGGCAATTGAAAGGCCTAACTAATAGGGGTTTAGTGCAATTTCTGAGGACAGTGCGATATTGCTTTGAGTTTCACTCATAGGCAAGTTTGCATCATCTCCGAGACATATCGGGTCTATGGCGGTTATAAGAGGTGCGGCGCAGCGTTTCTCGGGGAACAAGCATAACAGGAGGACGCGTATACAGTGCCCCTGCTGAGAAACGGACTCTAACTTAATTTGATGTGATTCCTTTACATAAGGCTGAGCCATTCTCGAGCGCAAGGGACCATACGCGGACCCTAGACTTTCATCACATCACCCGGTCAAGGAGGCGATCGGGAGATGATATAATTTATGGAGGCCAGCTCGCTGTGTGTTCTTTGGCAGCACAAACCAGTCATCTTTCAGGTGCTTTAAATGATGTGGGTTGTCAATGGCAATGTAGCACGGGCCTATGAAAGTAAAACGGCCTCAATAGCTACAATGCTGCAAAGGTTCGGGCTTCTTGGCATGTGTAGCTCATTCCGTCCTTTATAGGGAAGGGTGGCCCTGTCGATGATAGAAGTTGCTATATTACCGTGGCCTCGGTTCATTGCTCAGATTATTAGCAAGCCAGACACGATGCACCCGCCGGCAACGGCTCTTGGCTCCTGATTGGGACGACTAGCGTATACAAACCCATTGCAATGGCTCATTTCACCTCTTGGCAGGAGTTGTGTAGAGCAAATGCTCAACTCCGAAGCAAGGATGCCAGTATCAGGACAACTAGACGTTAGTACAACACACCATCCTTCGTCAGCACCCGGTAAGGTCAGCCTTCCGTTTTCTTACTATATTGTATATTTTGCCTTGTAAGTCAGGACACAGCATCAGTGTGCAATGCGTCGAGGCTAACACTTACCCCGGACGAGGGGCGATGCTATGCTTCCTCATCTGAGATCGTGATGCCGACTGGGGATAAAAATAAGCAAAACGCAACATATGCATAATAAATAGCTAGAGATATAAAACTATTTTGTAGGACGGTGAATAGGGTCGTGTCAGCATGGGAGTTATTGGAGTGGGCATCAACAAACAGCAGCGATTTAGCTGATCACAGTTTTGAACATGTAGAGAGAGTTTAGTTTTTTCATCATCTGAATTTGCACGAAGTTCAGGTTTGGTTCCTGTGGGCGGTAATGACTCTCATAGCACAAGAACTAATGTTATATTGCTGTTGCATGGAGACTTGTGTCAACACCTGATCTATACAAGATTAGGGCGTGGAGGTATTATCTTAGAGCTTGATGGACACTGTTTTATTCTCATGATCTAAACACACACAGAACAAATTTCTACTCTTGGCTTAGGCTGCATTGTAGAAGGAACATTCCCGTGGGCTGTGGGCTCGACACCCATTGTAACCAAAAGTGACTTGTGAATTTCTTTGCTAGGAATCAAGGCAAGTTGACTTTTCTCACACACTGTCGGACATAATGATGGCGTGTATAAGTGCTCGGGTTGTCGCGCCTAGGGGCAGAACGAGGCACGTTGGGAGGGAAATGAATCTAGTGTGCGCATTTTAATATAAAACATAGAATGGCGTCTGTCATCCCCGTTCTCCAAAGCCCAGGCTGCTGGTCTTCAACCACTGCCAGACTTGGATGGTAGTCTGTGCGAAGGGGGGACAAAGTGCCTGCGTAAATCCAAACGGCAGCGACGTTTTGAGAAAAAAACTGAATGTAACTGAGGCATTATAGCCCAGGGTCTAAATGTTAGATGTAGTTGTGGAAGTGCCAGGTAACATTGCTTAACTTGCAGAAACAGGATGTATCTTTGAAATGTTTAATTTGGGACAGTTTCAGAGGAGTCCAAACCTTACTCTGTCGGGCAAAGAGCAGTTTGTGTTGAGAAAATGACATTCTGTATGCTTTGTAATGATGGCCACAAACTGTCTTGTTATTCCTATTGCCTGCAGACAGTTGGTGTTACACTTGTAGCCCACATCACTCCCCTGGGCGGGGGCATTTAGGTCACCATAAAACGTTCCTTTCGAATCAGCGCACGTTTTTTTTGGCCCGGGCATGTACACTGACATAACAGGCATACTGCACTACATGTCCCACATGTCAGACTCACTGGTTCTCGCCCGAAAATTGCTGACAGGGGCGCTACTTCAACCGCTTCCTGTGATCTCTGTCCCATTCCGCAGGATTGCTATGGATATTGTCGGCACATTGGCCAAGGAGCGGCCCGTGGGCACCAGTACATCCTCGTCCTGTGCGACTATGCCACCCGGTTCCAGAGGCGTTTTCCCTATCGGACAATCACACGCTCCGTGTGCTGCGAGCTCTTGTCCAGCTATTTCTTCCTCGGGTGGGAATCCCAGAGGAGATTTTGAACGCGATCCAGGGCACGAACTTTACATCCCGGCTGCTCCAGCTCTTCTACAAACAACTGGGCATTTCTTCCATCAAGACGTACTCTCAGCTAATCATCCTCAAACGGACGGATTAGTGGAGCGCTTCAACGCAGACTCTTTAAAAATATGCTCCCGGAAGTTTCGCTCGTGGTATGATTCCGGAAGCGATTGGGATAGGTGGCTTCCATTCCTGTTGTTCGCACTACCGAGAGGTACCCCCGGGCCGTCTACTCGGTTTTCTACCTTTCGAACTTTCTGTATGGCTGGGATGTACTCATTAGGCCCATTGGACTTAGCTGAAGACGAGCGTGGACCTCTGCAGGGAACCAGACGGCGTGTGACCGAGGGATTGTGCAATTTGTGCTCCAAATGATGGAACCGCTTGGACCAGTATAACGAGGAAGCGGCTGAGACCTGCGAGATGGCATCAGAAGAAACAGAAATATATGGGTACGACAAGCGGGCCTCGGAATCGGAGTTTGCGAGCCACGGAACAGAAGGTGCTGCTACTACTTCCCTGCGTCAAACCAGCAAGCTTCCTGGCCAAGTGGCAAGGTCCATATGTCATCACTCGAAGGCGTCAGGGGACCTGTCAACTACGAGATTCCCACCATCCGGAGAAGAGAGAAAGTCCAAACAAACTTACCACATCAATTTGTTAAAGGAATGGAAGAAGAACCTGCTGAAACGGTTCCAAAGACTGGCACTTCTGTGGCAAGAAGTCGAAGGAAGAGGAAGAAGATTGAGCATGATATTGGCCTCATCACTGAAGTTGGACGAGCACACCTGACCTGGCCCATCTTACCACCAACGCTGGTCACCACGAGCTCCGTCCAACTCTTCAGTGAAATACCTTCTTTTCTCCGCCAAACCCGGAAGGACTTTTGCGATTGGAGCACCACTAGATCAGACTGAAAGAAACAGCCCCCTTCCGCCAATGGCCCCTATCGCATTCCACAAAAGTTATTGGAGCAGGCTGAAGCAAGAGATAGAAGCCATGTGTGCAGTTGGGAGATATTGAGCCTTCTAACTCAGAGTGGTGCAGCCCAGTCCGTGATAGTTTACAAAAAGGATGGAACACTGAGGATCTTGTTCATTGATTTTCTCGTAAACTCAACGCTGTCTGTCCGAATTTGACGCCTTAACTCCATGCCCCGCATAGACGAACTACTGGGAGCGGATCGGGTCAGCCCGGTACATCACGACCCTCGATCTTTTGCAAGGGCTACCTGGCAAGTACCGGCTTGAACCCCAGCAGTCGGCCCTAAAAAATTAACCTGCCTTCCGAACTCCCAGCTGGCTTGTTCCATTTTCCGTCATGGCCGTTTGGCCTACATGGGGCACCGCAACTGTTCCAACGGCTGATGGACAAGGTCCTTGAGGGATGCGAAGAATGTAGCGCAGCCTATTTGGACGATGTTGGATCTACAGCCTGAGTGGGAGAGCATGTCGGCACACCTGAGGAAGGTCCTGGGGAAGATTGAAAGGGCAGGGGCTCAAGCCCTCAAAATCTCAAGAGAATGTGTAGTGGGCCCGAGAAGAAGTGCGCTACTTGGGCTATCAACTTGGCCGAGGCGAGGGTGCGCCCTCAAGGTGGCAAAAGTGGAGGCAATCCGCAACTGACTCCAGACCCCAGCACAAAGAAAGAAGTGAGGTCTTTCTTGGGGTCTTATTGGGTTGGTACAGGACGCTTGTGTGCCAACAGTTTTCCACTATTGCTTTTTCCACTCAGCCGGGCCTGTTGACCGCCAAGGAACCAAGGAAACCCGGTGAACTTGGACAGAGCAGTGTAAGACAGTGTTTCCAGACTTTCAAGGAGTGCCTGTGCTCTTCACCTGTCCTCTGGCATGCCACTGATTTCACCAAAGCGTTTCTGGTCCAAGTGACGGGTCGGGCAGTGGGTGTGGGTGCTGTTCTGGCACAAGGAAACCCTGGCGAGGAACGGCCCAATTCTCTACCTGGGAGCAGAAAATTGCTGGGCGCGTGAAGCCCGGTATTCTGTGTGGAGAAGGGGGTCTCGCCAATCAAGTGGGCGTTGGAAAAGTCTCCGATAAGTAACCACAAGTGTACTATCGCCATCCTTCCTCGCCGCGGGCCTACCCACTTTCCCCTCCTTTCTTCCCCGCCACCCCCTCAGTCCCCCCCTCCCCTCCACCCTTCTCCTGGTGCTGTCGCTGATTGCTACCCCACTGAGTGACCACCTCTCGTATCGCTAGGTGGGAGTTTGACCTGAACGACTCAACCGAGGCCCTTCTACCTGGATCAACAGCATGAAGGGTCAATAACGACCGGCTGACGAGATGGTACCTCTCGCTGGCAGCATTTCAAGTTTACGATTTCGGCAATCGAAGAGGCCATCAGCCCTAATGTGGGTGGCAGATTACCTGGGTCCAGGTTGCCCAACCTTGGCAACCTTGGGAGAGGGAGGATAGTTGGTGACGAAGTAGCTTTCGTCAGTACAGCGCGGGAGGCCAAGGCGACATGGAGCCACACAGCACACAGACACTCACGCACACACACTGTACCAGCGCTTTCTTACCTGTCCAATAGCCGTTTCTTTTTTATCCGTCCAAAGCCATCCGCAGGCAGTCTGAGTGCACCTTGATTGCTGCTGCAAACCATACTTCTCACGCCTATACACGGTCCCAAAATTCACACACTCTCCCGTTTACCGTCGGTTCTCGTCCACGTTTCTATGCTGGCCTTTTCCCGAATCTCCGCGGTCTTCCGCATTATATTGCAGAGTCTGTTGCATTAATCCTTACACATTAGGCGTGGATGTGTGTAGAAAATTATTTATCGAATTTGTAGTATTATTTATGAAATGTTTATGGTTCCTGTTTTGAAAGAGAATCCTTGATTTTTTCTGGTTGATTTGTTTTGGGGGAGGGAGCCCCTCCTGTTTTAAAAGGAGACTCCTAGGACCTCAAGGAGTTGCTGTTCCAGGAGCGGAGTCTGAGTGCACCGCACGTGCACTAGCTCCAGAGCTATAAGAGAAGGTTGTTTTTTTTTCCTATCTATTGTCATTGCTTGCATCGGATGTAACTACCCCCGGTTTTCTGATTCTTCTACATATTTTCGTTTTTTTTGACGCTGTAAATATCCACCGTTTTCTGTTCTACACTATTTTGTTTTTTCACTCTGGGAATAAATATACAAACACTGTTTCCTGACTACGCCATATCATTTCGTGGTAAAGAGGAACCCGCGACATCCAGTTGCCCATTTGTCATCAAGATGCTCTGGTTCCCCAGGACCTAATAATCCCCAGCAAATAATAACAATACTCATAATAAATCACAATAATACATAATAACATTAACATAAACAGTACAGAATGATCAAAAATGAATAAAATTATGTCCTACATACAAGTCCCATTTAGTCCAAAGTTTATCAAAGATGTCCATTTTCAAATCAAGTCCGAATGTCATTTTTTTATCCATTTGTCTGATGTCTGTTCCTATGTCAGTCCAGTTCTTGATCATTGGGGAGGTTTGTGTCAGCCATTTCCTGCTGCCAAAAGTACATTCCAAAGCTATCATTTATTGTGTCCATGGCAGGATTTTTGAGGCCCAAGTACATAGTTCTAAAATTTAGATAAATGGTAATGTCAAAAATTAAAGTCCCAGAACACGTGACGGTTTGCCTCATGACTGCCACAATTTCTCCAACAGTTAGACTTTCCCTGTGGCTGATGAGCACTTGACATGGTGTTATGAAAAAAACGTGACACGGCTACTAGTTCGGACTTGTCTGTCTTGCTGCGGTCAAATGCCTTGTTTTTTATTCATATTTATTACGAGTTCACCTGGGAAGACCGGAGAAGTAAAATGCCACCAAGAACAAGGCTGCTACATGTAAGATGGCTAGCTCTGTATCGGCATCAGCTCCTGCATGGAAAGGCAAGTTTATTTGTAGAGCACAATTCGTACACAAGGCAATTCAAAGTGCTTCACATAACAGGAAAAAATGCATTAAAATCACAAAGACATGACAGAAATCACAAAACCTTAATTTAAAGAAATTTAAAGGTGCCATTTGTCAAATAGTTTAAGACATAAAAGAGAAGAGTGCAAAGAAAAGCATTTCAGTCATATGCACAGCCAAACAAAACAGTTTTTAGCTTAGATTTGAACAATGCCAGAGTAGAACCTGTCTCACATCCTCAGGAAGACTGTTCCAGATTTTAGCTGCATAAAAACTGAAACGCAGATTTCCCATGTTTAGTCCTGACTCTGGGCAGAGCGAGGTCCTCAGGTCCTGAGATGGTTCATATGGCACTAACATGTCCGAGATGTACTTTGGTGCTAGGCCATGGAGAGACTTGTATACAAGCAGAGCTGCTTTGAAGTCTATTCTCTGAGCCACAGGGGCAGTGCAGAGACCTGAGCACAGGACTAATGTGATCGTACTTCCTGGTTCTAGTCAGGACCCGAGCAGCAGCATTCTGGATGTACTGCAGCTGTTTTTACAGCTCGTTTGGAGAGGCCAGTGAGCAGGCCGTTACAGTAGTCTAATCTACTAGAGACAAACGCAATGGATAAGTCTCTCCAAGTCTGGTTTAGACACTATACTTGGATTTCGGCAATTTTTTTAAAAAGATAAAAAGCTGCTGATGTTATTGATCTGACGTGGCTGTTAAAATTCAAATCTGAGTCCATTATTACCCCCCAGATTTTCTAACTTGATTTGTAGGTTTTAGAGCGAGACTCTGGAGTGACTGTTAACACTTTCTCTTTGTTTCTGGGCCAAAGACGATGATTTCAGTCTTGTCTGAGTCAGCTGGAGAAAGTTGTTTTGCATCCACACACTGATCTGTTGGATGCAGTGACAGAGTGAATCCACTGGTCCATATTCACCTGCCGTCAGTGAAACATAGATCTGAGTGTCGTCTGCGTAATTGTGATAGGACACATTCTCGCTGCGTATCAACTGACCTAACGGCAGCATGTAGAGGTTGAATAGAAGGGGTCCCCAGGATTGACCCTTGGGGCACACACAGGTCAGGGGCATCTGGTCTGACACAGTTACAAGACAAAGACTTCTGTCTTCCAGATAGGACTTTAACCAGTTTAGCGCGGTGCCAGTGAGGCCCACCATCCTCTAGTCTTGTAAGAGGGTCCCAGATCGACAGTGTCAAAAGCAGCACTCAGATCTAACAGAATTAAGACTGAGGCTTTGCCCGCGTCCCCACCCGCACCCACCATTTGACACGCAGTGACACTTCCCCTTCCATACACTAGTGTCTTAAGCCAGGGCCATGAGGAGCCAGTTCCAGCACTCAGAGAAGAGGATTTAAAAAACAGCTGTGCGCGCAACAAGATTCTGAGCTTGTGCAAGACAGGCAGTGGATGTCAGTCATTTGCCACATTTGGATTTGCTTGATGAGGTCTAAAACCTGACTGGAAAACATCAAAGTTGTTGTTTGCCCAACATCACAGATGGAAAAGAAATGCAAGTCAGACTGCCAATCGGAGAAATTTGATTCATATTCCTGTAAAAGATAACGCCCTCTCACTGAAAACTAGTCTGAAATTTACTGTGCTAAATGCCTACACACTTAGAGCTGACTCACTTTGCACCTGTAACTGACAAAACTGTCAGAGAT
Source organism: Chaenogobius annularis (assembly GCA_015082035.1). Lineage (NCBI taxonomy): Eukaryota > Metazoa > Chordata > Actinopteri > Gobiiformes > Gobiidae > Chaenogobius > Chaenogobius annularis. The sequence goes on from BJKM01000547.1 coordinate 124,451, forward strand.
CAATCACCAGTCTGAGTTCATCTACATCTGCTCCGTGTCCAATCCATTCCTAAAGTTCTCGAAACTGAAGTTAGCAGCTACAGACTCACATCACTAACATAACAGTCGCTTCAATCTGGAACATTCCATTTCTTTGAAAACTGCGTCAGAAAGCCCTCTTCCGAAGAAGAGCATCTTGATGCCGCAGTACATGCAGGAGATACCAGGAAGTGCAGACGCGTTTTTTTTGCAGAATAATTCATTGATTTTGGAATAAGGCTGTAATAACAAAAACGTGGAATTAAGATTCAGTTGCAGTCATCTGTGAAAATTGAATTGTGATTTTGACTTTCATCCAAAAGACATTCTCAATCCGCGGATCTAGTCTGGGAACTCTAGATATTTATCCTACTACTCAAAATCAGTGTCCAGATGACAATGGAAACACTTCGGGAACGAATGAGGGATTACACCGACTTTTAACGAAATGTAAAAAGTGAAGCGCTCTGAATACTTCCTGGATGCACTGTAAACATATAGACCTTGTTCCCTTTCAGGCAGACAGGCATGGGGCTGGTGTCCACCAGGCCCGTGTCGGGAGTATGGCTGCTCCAGCAGTGCTGATCCTGGATGAGGTGAGTTTAACATTTCAGGTGACTTTTACTAACCTCTCGCTGATTGGTCGAAGCGTCTCAACAGTGGCTGAAGCAGAACAATCTAAATAGTGTCAAATCCGGAGTTCAGAAAAGCACAGTCTTCTTTCTCTATTGTTCCCTGGCATTTGGCTGCCTCACCTTGAGTACCTGTTTAGCATCAGAATGCTCGGGCGTCTCCATGGTTTCAGCAGACCATTATAAACAACTGGAAGGTTGAATCTTAAACCTCCATTACGATTTAAGGAAGGATTCTCTTTTTTAACAAAGATGGCCTCCTTAACTCCTCTTTCAAACCATCTCTTCTCCTGCTCAGAATCTCCACCTCACTGTCTTCAATAGAGTGGTTTGTGGCTTTGAGATGAAGATGCACAGCGCTCTGGGGTCCTGAACTCGGTGTCTTCTGTGCTGATAAAGCCTCTGTGCATTGGCTGTTTAGTCTCACTATGTGGCGCTCTCTTTACAACTTTCTTCACTGCATTGGACAGAATACACTACATTGCTCTGCTTTTGTGTTGCATCTTGTCCTTAGGGTGAACCAGTTTGTGTCTTAAAGTGTTCCTGGTTTGAAATAAAACAGGGACTTCGTGTTGTCTAAAAATTCTTTGCAGTTTTTCTGACAGTCCTGTATGTATAGTAATTTAATTTGTTTAACTTAAATACATTTATGATGGTGTATTTGTTCAACCGTTGTCAGCTTACTTTTAGCCAAGTCATTTTTAGACTAGCAACTATACTTTGACTTGAGTAGTGAACTTCTGCCCCCTCTGTCCCTGCAGTGTTCCCGTCCCTGCCAAGCCTGGTGTACGGAGGGGCCGCCGTCATGCCAGTGGATTTCCTGTTTTCTCCCAGAGACACTGAATGTACCCCTGCCGGACACCATCTCCGACGTGGGAGGACAAGTGGTATGGCCCCTCGGCTCCTCTGCTACACTGCACCACCCTACACCACCTACCCCACTACACCACTGCCCCCACTACACCACACTACACCACACTACACCACCCTGCCCCCCACTACACCACACTGCCCCCCACTACACCATACAATACTACACTGCACCTCCCTCCCCACACCACACCACACTTTCTCACAGTGCACCGCCCCGCCCCGCAGTTTTTTTTAAAATTTTCTTTTCTTCCCAGGTCTGGCAAAGGTCCTGCCCACAGCCATCCAAAAGAAGGTGTGCCCCTGAATGATGTCACTCAGGAAGTGGGTGTGTCCAAGGAGCTGTTGCCTTTAAAAGAGATGAGGGAATTGGAGAGGGCGGGCCTTAATGCACTCTGACTGTCGAGCACAACCCAAAAACAGCCATCTCATACAACCTAATGGTGCCGCCAAACAACCATGTTTAACACGGTTGTTGTCATGCCAACATTTTTCATAACTTTGCAAGAAAAATGATAGGTCTTGTGCTCATTCCATTCCACATGGCCGATTATCCTCCAGAAAACGTTCAACTTTTAACGTGGATTTCTTCTGAAAGCCCATGGGAAAATCTATGGAAATGACATCCAGAACCAGGCAGTGGGCTGTGACCATTGTGGGCTGTGACCATTGTGGGCTGTGACCTGTGACCATTGTGGGCTGTGACCATTGTGGGCTGTGACCATTGTGGGCTGTGACCATTGTGGGCTGTGACCATTGAGCTCCACTGTGATTCATGATGTAATATTATGAAGAATGATACATTGATGATAGGTGTTAAACTGGACTAATAAGTGCAGTGTTTTCCTGATTAAGTTTTGACCAAAGAATCAGAATCAGAAAAGGTTTATTTCCATTGTCTGTGAACCAAATTCACAGGCCAGAAACTGCTTTGGTGATTCAGCGCAAGATACAGAAAATCAAATCTGCATTCATTCTAAACAAATAAAGTTGACTAATAAGATAAAAATAGACCGTGAGCTCTGAATAAAGACATTTTATTAAAAGTGATTCATGAACTTTCTTTGGTATCTAGTTCCCCCGCTGTTAGTGACCCCTCGGCTCACGTGCGCGCTCCCTCCGCTCACGTGCGCGCTCCCTCCGCTCACGTGCGCACCTCCTCTCCTCACGTGCGCACCCTCCTCTCCTCACGTGCGCTCCTCCGCTCAGTGCGCACCCTCCTCTCCTCACTGCGCACCCTCCTCTCCTCCCGCCCTCCGCTCACCGTGCGCACTCCTCACGCTCTCCTCACCCTCACTCACTCTCCTCACGTGCCCCTCCCTCCGCTCACACCCTCCGCTCACCACGTCGCCCCTCTCCCACGTGCGCACCCTCCTCTCCTCACACGCCCTCGCTGTGCACCTCCCTCCTCACGTGCGCAACCTCCTCTCCTCACGTGCGCACCCTCCTCTCCTCTAGTGCTCCCTCCGCTCACGTGCGCGCCCCTCCTCTCCTCACGTGCGCACCCCTCCTCTCCTCACGTGCGCACCCTCCTCTCCTCACGTGCGCACCCTCCTCTCCTCACGTGCGCACCCTCCTCTCCTCACGTGCGCACCCTCCTCTCCTCACGTGCGCACCCTCCTCTCCTCACGTGCGCCCCCTCCTCTCTCGTGTGTTCTGGTAGAAGTCCTGCAGCAGGCTGACCTGGTTAGGCCGGAGGATGACGTGTGGGCGCAGGGCCCGGAGCCGCTCACAGGCCTCCTCAGGGGTCACACAGTAAACCTGGCCCACACACACACACAGAAAATCAGATCAATCAGAGCTGACGGAGCTGGTCGGGCTCAGTCAGTAATGCTAGTTAGTCCAGAGTGACAGGAAACATTTGAAACATGTCCAGAAGCATTAACATCAGGGAAAAGATTCTAATCTGAACGGGTGTAGTAACACACAATTCTATGCAATCTGATTCCAGTACTGGAATACTTGGATGAAGACGTGCATGTTAATGCATGTTACCAGAGAGCGCCCATAGTATCTTATGTTATTTGTCCTATTTTATGACTCATCAAAACTAAATCATGGTTTTCAAAAATCACAATAGATCGTTCTTGTCCTCAGTATCGGGACATATCATGACATGTGAATCATGACACGGATCGTAACCAGATTAGAAATGCACAGCCCTACTGAATATGAAATGTTTGTTAAAGCTGCATTAAGGAGGAGTGTTCCTAAATGACATCACACAGGAAGTGGGTGTGCCCAAGTGGTTGCTGCCTTTAAAAGGAGATTAAGGAGGTGGAGAGGGCGGTCCTTAATGCACTGACTGTCAAGCACAGCCCAAAAACAGCCATTTGACACAACCTTCTAGGAAGGCTTACCAGCAATGTGTGTGTGTTCAGGTCGATTATTTCATAAAAAAGAATGACATGTCCATTTTGATTAGAAAGTAAGTAATAAAATGATTTGTTTGAAGTTTGAAGACCTTAAAGTGGGGAAAGTTGCCCACACACGCCCGGGTGGGTCTAAAGAGTTGTTTTTAAAAAAAAATATCTTAATTGATCAAATATCTTGAACTGTAATTTAAATGTTTCCATAAGTACATGTTTGCAGTGTTACTTGTCCTGCTCCTAATCTGCTCTCACCTGTATGAGGTAGGCGGCTGCCATGGTGGCACTTCGGCAGCGCCCAGCTTTACAATGCACATACACCGTGTGGCCCTGGTCCCGGTGCCTCACAGCAAACGCCACTCCCTGATGTAGGTTCTCCAGAGAAGGTACTCCCACCAGGTCAACCGTGCTGAGGCGCAGCTGCTCCACCCCGGCCTGCTGCCACTCCTGCACACTCAAACACAGCATAAGTCTGAGGGAACGTGTTTGGACATCTGAACAGGAGAGAAAGGAGACTCCTGGGATGATGGCTGCTTAGTTCGGACGTGTCTGTCTGGCTGGACACTTATTTCGGGAACATGTCGAAGAAAAACCAGAAGAAAAGCACCACTGACAACGAAGGTTACGTATGTAACTACGGTTCTATCAATCCCAGATGACCGCCACTGGCGGTGGCGTAAACTCTGAATGATCATCTTGTGCGCAGTTCGAGAATCTAATGACGACAAATGAGTCAATATAGTCATGTGACACCAAGAGCTCAGTCCCTTTTCTTCTCGCAAGCAACACGGATTCCAAGGGACTGATCGCCCTGGCGGTCATCCGGGAATCATAGCACCGTAGTTACATACGTAACTTTCGTTCTATTTCATCCCTGAGGGGGGGGGTCTCCGACCTGAGCGACAGTCTATTTTACAAACCAAAGTGGCAGAATTAACAAACCAGGTGTGTGTTTTCACAGTCATACGGACCTGGAGAACCGAGAACGTTGAAGTCATTTGCGGATTTTTGGCATTCCAGAGGACATTGATGGTAAAGATGTGACCAAGTATGTGGAGACCTGGAACACCGAACACCTCAAACTTCCAACGAAAGCTGGGAAAATAAAGATTGACCGTGCGATTCGCTCCCTGGCTCCCAAACTGGCCCCCGAACCAGCGTTTATACTGACGTTCCACAACTTCAGTGATAAGCAGCGTGTCAGACATCTCGCCGTGGGCCAACCCGGATCAATCAAGCCCAAAGTGTCTTTCTTCAACCACTATGCAGCACAAGTGGTCAATAAACCCAAAGCTTTTGAATCCCGCCGGAGAGAGAAGAACGTGGAATAAGCTCTGCTTTATCCTGCAACGCTGAGGATCAATGAGAATGGGAAGATGAGAAGATAGGAGATTCACTTCAGCAGAAGAGGCGTTGGCATTTGCTAATTCAACCCCCGATCTGGTCGCTGTCTATAGTTCTTTTCCCTTTTATTTTTCTTTATTTCAATAACAAAGGGACCTGATTTTACTGGAGTATTTTGACTAAGGGGGCAGTGTGTTCCAACTTTGGTTTGTGAAATGCCCAGGTGAAAATGTTGTTCTCTCTCTGGTTTCGTTTTATGTCACAGTGTTTGTATTTCATAGACTTTAATATGAAAAAAAAGAGAAGAAATGAGTATGTTGATGCCGGAGTATTCTCACCTGAGCAGAGTTACAGAGCAACCGCGTCTCATACTCCTCATTCATGGTGATGACTCCGCCCACATGCTCCTCCTCCACCAGCTGCACAGACACATATGGTTTGGATTTTATGAGAGTCAAAACGGGACAGACTTTGAACACATTGGCCAACACAACACACTCATTTATACTAAGATAAAGAATCATGTTAACTATGGAAATGATCTGGTCTTAGGCCATAATCAATTGCTGGGTTTCAGATGACATTGCAACATTCTACAGGCATGCACCTACCTTCTTTTCTTTGGAAAATGCCCCTCAGCATTCCCCAGAGTGGCAGAATTATAGGCAGTGTAACAGATACATTTCTTTACATTTTAGGGTAATTTTATATGTGGGGGTTTTTGTTTCACTCAAACTAACTTTACAGGGCAAAATCTAAAGTGAAGGTAGTTTCTGCGTTGTTGCTGCGACTGTGCAAGGCTTAACTAGCTTGGGTGCTAATGACAGTTGGAGATTTAGGAGACTTCAACTGCCACAGAACATATTTCATTTCCTCAACACAGGGACTCAGAAACATGTTATTTAAGGAGAGAAAGAAAGAGTTCAACTGAGTGTGATCACAAAGTCCATCAGTGATAAATGTGTTCATGTTGTTTATCTGCTTTTCATTCATTCGAAACATTAGAAACCTCTTCTGCACATGCTCAGTGAGGCACAAGATTCCCACACAGGTTTGTAGAGGCCACTAAAAAACACCGTGACTTCAGCCAAGCTTCAGCAGAGGGGAAAACAGGATTATTTGGATAGATTTCGGTCAAATTTAAATATAGTTATGACAAGCGGTAATTTTAGATTTGATTGGTCAAGCACTGCATGCCTTAATTGCCCTGACCACACGCCACAGCAATATTTAGCAGCAGAGTTGTAGACCTGTATGTTTGTTATCAGACTGTCGCAGCTCTTTTCACATTTGACTGTTTTGAGCTTTTACAGGAGAACATCATCTTCTTTGGCGTTTGTTGCTATCCATAGCATTACATTAGCGCCATTCTGTAGACTTTATTCTTCTGACTTCATTCTGTAGACTTTATTCTTCTGACTTCATTCTGTAGACTTTATTCTTCTGACTTCATTCTGTAGACTTTATTCTTCTGACTTCATTCTGTAGACTTTATTCTTCTGACTTCATTCTGTAGACTTTATTCTTCTGACTTCATTCTGTAGACTTTATTCTTCTGACTTCATTCTGTAGACTTTATTCTTCTTCTTCTGACTTTATTCTTCTGACTTCATTCTGTAGACTTTATTCTTCTGACTTCATTCTGTAGACTTTATTCTTCTGACTTCATTCTGTAGACTTTATTCTTCTGACTATATTCTTGGACAAACGGCCTTTCAAGGTCTCAAACGTTAATGAACACACGTCACACATACGTCCTCGTTTACGCCAGTGGACCACGTTGATCCTTTGAGAAGTGCGTTACTGATTGTACGAGTGCGGCGCACAGAACGAGCATGGCAGGAGAGATGGCCGAGGGGAGTGACTCAATGATCGGTAGCGATTTGGAGAGCGGGGAGGAGGAAACTTTTACTCTTGTTGAGTCTGGAAGGAACAAACGGAAACATGGAAAGCCCAATGGCCCATCCAGGTCAGAAGGTTCTGGCAGTGCAAAGCAGGAGGAAACCTCTAAGGTCGGGGGTGAGAGCACAGAGTGCAATCAAGGTTAAAAGTCTGGATGGAAAGGGAGTTGTCGTTTCAGATGCTGAAAGAAACTCAGAGGAGTTATCACAGGAGTCCCTACGATGGTGACTGTGAATGAAGTAAAGGAGTGTTTAACTGGAGCTAAGGTTGAGAATGCCAGGAGATTGAAAACAACCTGGGATGGAGAAGGATGTGACAGCCTGTCACAGCCTGTCAGTACTGTTAAAGCTTGAAGGAAAATGCTTAGATTTGAACGTTGCCAGAGTAGAGATTTTAGCTGCATAAAACTGAAACGGAGATGCTGACATGTTGTAACTGTGGGGGAGAACATAGCTCTGTCTACAGGGGATGCAAGTTCAGCAAAAGGGCTGAGGTGCAAAAAATTCTCTCAAGTCTCTCAAGGTATATCCTATGCGGAGGCAGTCAAGAAAGTGCCAAGGAATGAGGTGACAGTGGATACAGTGGGGGGCGCCAGCACCGCTCACAGCCAGAGCAAAGTGAGAGAATCCAGCGTCGCTCGCAGCCAGTGTGGAGCTCCCAAAGGGTTGAAATTTCCGAGTGCGAAGCCTCCAAGGGTGAAGCTTCCGAGAGCGCTGAGGATGTCTTGGTTATGAAAAAGAAGGAATTTTTCCTCTTTGTGGTGAAAGTTATTAACTGTACTGCTAAAACGCAAAAGAAGTCTGAAAAGATAAGGATCATCGCTAAAGCCGCTAAAGTTTTTTAGATAAACGTTATAGTTCATAGTAATAAACAAATACAAAATAAGGAATTTCTGCTTAAAATAACACATTTTATTCTTAATTTTATATAAATTTGTCCCCAAAACAGCAACATTTTACTTCAGTCCAAACTGTTCTGTGTATAGAAAGAATATTTATAAAAGGACTTAATTCACTTAACTGTCACATCACTGAAAATAGGACATTTGTAAAACGTTCTGTTGGGTGGGACCGGTGGTCCTGGTGTTGTGGCTCGTGTGCCGGTCACTTTGGCCTCCGCGTCTCGGACTTTGTTTCACAACAGATTATTCTAACATAACCGCGGTCCTCCGCTGTTTCCATGTGCATTGGCTGTTTAAAAGTACGACTGTGACTGGGAAGCAGAGTTGTTGAGTGGGGGCGCGGGGGTCCGCGGTGGCGTGTCGACGCGCGGGGCTGGGGTGGGCGGAGCTAGATGCAGTGTTTAGAGTTGCAGCTCGGGATTATTATAATAGATCCACGGCTCTTTCACTCATCAAAATTCTTCCCAGTCGCACTCGTGAGTTTCAAACGCGCCGCTCTCTTCCTTGTTGCGCCTTCGTCAGAGCGGAACAAGCTCCGTGTGAAACTAAAGCGCCACAAGTCGTTCCGTGCGCTCCGCGCGCCACAGATTCACCTGTTTTTGATTAAATATGTAAATTAAACGAATCATCGAAGCAATATAATAATAATCGAAGCTTTTTGTAATCAAATTATTCGATTTACTCGAGTAATCGTTGCAGCACATTGACAACAGTGTGAGTAAAGCGCTCGAAGCTATGGCTATTAGAATCTGGTTTGGTAGTGATACCGTCACTGTAGTTAACTTTTATAACCCGTGCAATGAGCTAACGCTAGATTCTTCAAAATGGTATTGGCAAGGATGTTCAAGGGAAAACCGTTTGGTGCGGATTTTAATGCACACAGCACTTTGTGGGGCGGTAGAAGTAGGGGTAAAAATTGGTTGGTGGTGGAAGATTTTATTGATCGAAGAGAGTTGGTTTGTCTGATTGATGGGCAGGGAACTCGATACAATATTGTGAGCAATACGGGAAGTACAATAGATCTTACGCTTGTGTCCAAGGAGATAGCAGGCATTAGTAGTTGGGAAGTTCTTAGTAGTCTGTCGTTTGGAAGTGATCACTATCCCATACGCACTTTCGTTGGCATTGAAAGCTGCGTGGACAGAGGGACAAAGAAGGAGAATTGACTCAAGTGGATGAATTAAATGCTGAAATAGTCTTATTCATCACACAGGCGGCGGAAGACACGATTCCGAAGAGTAAAGGTGATGGAAACAGGTGCCATGTTGGACTGAAGCATGTGGTGAAGCTAATAGGGCAAGGAATGAGACCTTTAAGAAGGTAAAGGGTCTTCACACTATGGATGCCCTCATTGGCTACAAGAAAGCTCATGCAGTTGTGCGAAGGACTGTAAGGACGTCCAAAAGAACCTATTAGAGGCAGTACTGTTCCAAAATTAGAAGAGAAACGCGACTTGGTGATGTCTGGGGATGTTAGTGGATGAGTGGAGTTAAGCACAGTTATGAGATGCCAGTTCTAGTGAAGAGCGATGTTGAAGCAGTCAGCAACGTTAATAAAGCTGAGCTGTTGGCTAGTACGTTTGTGTCTGTGCACAGCTCTGACAATCTCTCACCTGCAGCAAGGCAATACAGGGATAATACTGTTGAATTGATTAAACCCTTGCCTTCAACTCAAGATTACCTTGACCTCCTGTTCAGTCTATTTGAGCTACGAGGTGCGCTTTATAAGGCAAGACAAACGACTCCAGGTAAAGGTGAGGTAAATCTATTCAATCTCATCTGGGATTCAGGATGTATTCCGTTAGCCTGGAAACAATCTATTGTCCTGAAGCCAGGCAAACCCCGTCTGACCCGTCAAACTATAGCCGATCGCCTTGACGTCGCAACTAGGGAAAACCATGGCGTGTATGGTTACCAAACAGTTGAATTACTTCTTGGAAAGTCAGAATTTGCTTTTCACTCACCAAAGTGGCTTCCGCAAGGGCAGAAATACCATGAATTCTCTGTTATGCTGGAATCTGAAGTCCAAGTAGCCAAGTCTCAGAGGTCCTCAGAGTCCGAGATGGTTCATATGGCACTAACATGTCCGAGATGTCCTTTGGTGCTAGGCCATGGAGAGACTTGTATACAAGCAGAGCTGCTTTGAAGTCTATTCTCTGAGCCGCAGGGAGCCAGTGCAGAGACCTGAGCACAGGACTAATGTGATCGTACTTCCTGGTTCTAGTCAGGACCCGAGCAGCAGCGTTCTGGATGTACTGCAGCTGTTTTACAGCTCGTTTGGAGAGGCCAGTGAGCAGGCCGTTACAGTAGTCTAATCTACTAGAGACAAACGCATGGATAAGTCTCTCCAGGTCTGGTTTAGACTCTATATTTTATTTTTGGCAATGTTTTTTAGATGGTAAAAAGCCTGCTGATGTGATTGATCTGACGTGGCTGTTTAAAATTCAAGTTTGAGTCCATTATTTCCCCAGATTTCCAACTTGATTTGTAGGTTTTAGAGCGAGACTCTGGAGGTGACTGTTAACACTTTCTCTTTGTTTCTGTGGGCCAAAGACGATGATTTCAGTCTTGTCTGAGTTCAGCTGGAGAAAGTTGTTTTCATCCACACACTGATCTGTTGGATGCAGTGACAGAGTGAATCCACTGGTCCATATTCACCTGCCGTCAGTGAAACATAGATCTGAGTGTCGTCTGCATCTTTGTGATAGGACACATTCTCGCTGCGTATCAACTGACCTAACGGCAGCATGTAGAGGTTGAATAGAAGGGGTCCAGGATTGACCCTTGGGGCACCCCACAGGTCAGGGGCATCTGGTCTGAGACACAGTTACCAATTTCGATAAAGAACTTCCTGTCTTCCAGATAGGACTTTAACCAGTTTAGGGCAGTGCCAGTGATGCCCACCCAGTCCTCTAGTCTCTGTTAGAGGGTCCCATGATCGACAGTGTCAAAAGCAGCACTCAGATCTAACAGAATTAAGACTGAGGCTTTGCCCGCGTCAGTGTTCAGGTGGATGTTCATTTGTCACCTTGACAACAGCAGTCTCAAGTGCTGTGATGAGGTCTAAAACCTGACTGGAAAACATCAAATGAGTTGTTTATTAAGAGGAAATCAGTGAGCTGTTGGTAAACAACCTTTTCAAGGACTTTGCCCCAAAATGGCAGATTAGAGAATAAAGTCTAAAGAATAAAGTCAAAAGAATAAAGTAAAAAAATGGCTGTAATGTAACGCTTGATACCAACCGCCATAAAATACCACCAAAGAAGATAAAACCACCAAAGAAGATTACCGCCATTCTTTAGACTTCATTCTTTAGACTTCATTCTTTACACTTCATTCTTTACACTTCATTCTTTACACTTCATTCTTTACACTTCATTCTTTACACTTTATTCCCAGAGAGCTGCGCTCACCGCGCCCGCCTGCGGGCCAATCTAGATTTGAGATTATGACACCATCAAATTCCAGAATGTGAACACAAACGCGACCCGGCCCCGGATAAAGCGGAAGAAGATGGATGGATGGATGGATGAACACAAACTTCTCAATAGGTATGATTGACAGGTGAACTGGAATCCTCTCTAAACGCTCAGACGTACCTGCGTGGTCATGGACTTGAAGGGCAGAGCTCCCAGGATGAGGTTGGAATCCACTCTGTCAAACCAACGCCGGCTGCTCCACCTCTCCATCAGCAGGTTATAGGCCAGCGTGGGGTAGAAGAGCAGGCGGGCAGACAGCCACGCCATGACTCAGGACAACCACCAGGGCTCTCAGACTGTGTGGGCAGGAGGAAAGATAGGATATAAAAACAACCATGTTTAAAATGCCTCCGTCCTTTGTTGTAGTGACTTTTGATAACATATATTATTCCATGTACCAGACCCAAATTTTGACATATCGGTATCCCTCAAGGAGACGCGGGTTATTAGTGATTTTTGAAAAGGTCCCTACCTAAGCTTTATATTTTGGTATGAAACTCAGAAAAATCTGAGTTCCGGCCCTTGAAGTCTAAAGGCCTGAAAAATGCACTTTAGACACAGCTCCATATTCTGCTGTAGGTCATGTGTTGCCTATCAGATAATGATTGAAACTATTATCTTAGGTGTCATTTCCAAAAAATAATTGTGATGTCAAATTACTTAAAATGTATAATGCTACTGTGCCGTTTCAGAGCCTCACAGTGAGGCGCAAAGAAGAGGGATTCTCACAGAGGCACTCTGTTCTATCGCCCATAGAAACAAGCCTAGTTCTCCTACTCCAGGATCTGATGGTTGATGGAGCTCCACTCGTAATTGGAGTACAATATCCTTGTGCTTTTAATGAAGTAGTGTTATCTTTTTCTTTTCTTTTTTACTTTTAATTTATTTTCTTAAGTTTTAAAAAACAAACACAACAGACATAACATGACCAGAGAGTGAACATTCAATACAAACGTCAAATAAACATTTAAACAAGTATAAAAACAGTCCCAACGATTCCAGAGTTGGTCAAATTTGTCCTTTTCCAAGATATTTTTTCCATTAGTCTAATTCCTGTAATTATGTCAGTCCAGTCCTTGATCGTCGGGGGGTTCTGCGTCATCCATTTCTTTGGATTGGCTTTTTTTCCCCCTGCCAAGAGAATATTCCAAAGATATCCATTCACTATGTCCATGGCAGGAGATTTTAGGCCCAATTACAAAGTTCCAAAATGTAATGGAATGACAATGGCAAAAACTGTCTGCAGTGCATCCTTAATTTCAGTCCAAAAATTCCGGACAGTCCCAGAACACGTGATAGTGGTTTGCCTCCTGCTGCCACAATTTCTCCAACAGTTTGTAGTCGACTGTGATGGGGGGGGACTTCAACTCCTGAGCCAATAAGGAGCTCGGGTATAATCTTCTCCGTTCTGTATCTGCCCCATCTTCTCCCTCCGAGACCCCCACAAGCCTCAAGTTAGGATGACAAGATCTGGACTCCAAATCCAGGGGTTTGTTTTTCATGTTACTGTTCTCTGACTCCAGCGTGGTCACCCCGGCCTGCAGCGCCTCCATCTCGGCCCTTACTGTCTGCAGATTATCCGTATTGTCTGAAACATGCTGCTCGACTTCCTTGATGCTCCCATCACTCCCTCGGCCTCGAGTTTAGCGGCCACTGCTTTAGACGCAGCCGGAAATATGGTAGCTAACAACTCGGCTCTAAGAGACTCCAAGGCACGCTGCACCGGCCATCAGCTTTGTTTGTTTTGGTCCAGTGGCGCTACCGGACTTGTGTCTTCCTTGTTTACTCATCTCTCGTCCTTGTTCTTTGGGATTAGGTGGGTCAAACGATGATTTTAAAACCATGTTTTGTTGCAGCGGTGAGGTGCGTCCACTCAGTGCGCCTCCATGATTATATATATATATATCTCCCGGCCTTGAGGAGACCAGCTGGATAGCCAGTCACACTGACCCACACACACACACACAAACATTCATTTGGCCTTCACTTCACCGTCTGTGAAGTCTATCTATTTCTTCACTCGTTTGTGACCCTCCCCCACATCTGGACCAGAACCTCCCGCCACAAGAATAGTTTCTTTCCTTCTGCCGTTGGACTCATGAACACTTCTTAAACACCTGCCACTTTAACAACAACTCTTCATCACTCACTGCACTGTCACTTTCTGCACTACAACTGTAAATTTAACTGTAAGTCTTGTGTACATAGTAATGCCAATTTTTATTTTTATTTTATAATATAGTCATTTTAAATTGTCCCTTAAATGCATGCCCTTTTGTTTGACTGAATATATGTTGTTTTATTATTGCTCAGTGTTTTGTGTTGCACCTTCATGCCGAGACAAGTTGGCAATAAACCCTTTCTGATTCTGATCTGATTTCTGATTCTGATCCACTGAAAAACACCATCACGTGAACACGTATACTGTATTCATAATACGTGTTGAATATTGTGTATCATTGTTATGCTGATGGCTGAAACTGCATTTTCATTTTCCTAGAGTTCAAGTTCCCCCGTAGATGGCGTCACACGACAGCCCGGGTGGCTGATGCTCTTATGCATGTCTCTCATGTCTACATCTGTCATCAAATCACGTTCCTATGTTGTGAATGTTCACTGGCAATGGCAAAAATATATATATCTTGATCTTGATGCACAATAAAACAAGATACAGAATCAAATAGGGCATGCATTGAAGAAAAACAATTTAAAATTTACAATAAGAAGAAATAGGCTAACTATGTACACAGAAATTACAGGTGGGTCACTCCAAACTAAAGTGTATAAAAGTGTTACATGAAGGTCCAAATTTTCTTAAATTCAAATTCACATCAGAAAGTACCACCTCTAGGCATCATAAAAATACCATAAAGTAGATAAATGGATAAATTATCAATTTGTACAATTGACACACACAGTAAACTTACCTTGGACGTAACATAGTTAACTTCGTCGGACACAAAACTTTCAAAACAGATTTCTCCCTCGCTGAGCGTCTGTCAGACTGCTGAGCATGCGCCAGTGGCCAATTTGCGTCAGACAGCGCCGCAAAATGCGGAAGTATGATGTTAGGTTTCCCCACGCGGTAAACAATGTTGTTTTGTCGTAACAACTCGTAAAAGGACTCATAAAGAGATTGGAATTCTGATGGAACGCTCCAGGCTCCCTTTGAGTACACGACCAAAAACAGTTCACGTCGCATTTCGATGATGTAGCATGGCGATTAGAATGACGTAATCAAACATAAACTAATTGTTACTAATTGGTCGTAAATAATACCGGACACTTCCTGGTTACGCCCACAATATTACTTTTAAGGGCAATTTCAAAAATACGAGTGGAAACATTTTGAAAAGCATTCGGGGCATGAATCTAGAAGTATTCTCCCTTCTTTTCATTGCTAGCAGGTTCTTCGTTTGGATAAAATGTTTCATTTACAAGTCGTTGAAGTTCATGTAACAAAGCTCAATCAAAATGTAATTCCTATCCAAGGTGGACATCTTTTTTTTTTTAGTTTGTTTAATCTGCAGTTTTCATTTCAACTTAAATATATGTATGATATACAATGTTTAAAAAATAACAAAGACCTTGTCATTTTTGATTTGGGGATTTTTTTAAATGATGCCCTAGTTAAAGACAATGGCAATTGTACACTTTAGTGTGGAGTGACAAGGGTACACAGATGTAGTGCAGAAAGTGACAGTGCAGTGAGTGATTGATTAAATTGTAGTTAAGTGAGGTGTTTAGAAGTCCAACAGCAGAGGGAAGGAAACTGTTCCTGTGGCGGGAGGTTCTGGAAACTGTTGCACAAATCTGCAGCAGGTGAAAGACTGAGTCCATATTCATGCATCAGCTGCAGGAAAAGGAACATGGACTTCACAATTTTATAGTTTAAGCTTATTTTTGCGACAAATTATTCATGTAGCGAATGAAATGAGTGCATTCTGATTCAATTCACAGTCACATTAGTGAAGAAGAATCCCTAAAAGCATGGAGAATCTGCCTACTGTCCTATAAGCAGGCTCTGCGTAAGGCCCAGATACGAATCAAATGTAATAGAAATCAACAAAAATAACACTAGATTTCTTATCAGCACTATAGCTAGGCTAACAAACTGTCACAGCGCAGTAGAGCCGTCACTCCAAGCTATTCTAAACTCTGATGATTTTCTTCTAATTTCTAACATTAAAATAAAAACAATCAGAGATAAATTAGATGAAACTCCTCCCACTATTAGCCCTGAACAAGGCCAAGCTGTAAAACCAGTGTCCCATAGAAATCCATCAGTAACACTAGAAAGGTTCACTGCTGTTGATCAAACAGTCAGTAACGCCTTCCGCGCCGTGGCTCGCACTGCTCTCGGCTTCTCAGATCACGCCATGGTCCACCTGATCCCCACGTACAGACAGAGGTTGAAGCTCTCCAAACCTGCAGTGAGGACCTCTAAGAAGTGGACCAATGAGGCAGTGAAGGAGCTCCGTGCGTGTTTGGACATCACAGACTGGGAGGTCTTCAGAGCTGCCACAGATAGTTTGGATGAGGACACGGACACTGTGACGTCACACATTCGATTCTGTGAGGACAGCATCATACCAACACAAACCAAAGTCACTTTCAACAATGACATCTCGAGATCTATCTATATCTCTAATATCTACTGCAATCATATACAAACCCTGGTTCACTCCAAAACTGAGGCAGTTAAGGCAGCAGAAGGAGGCAGCGCACAGGGCTGGAGATAGGGGGCTGCTACAAAGATGCAAAGTACGGATTTAGCAAAGAGGTTTCTCGAGCGAGATCACGAGTACAATACGCCGTCTGAAGCAGCAGTTCTCTGACAACAACCCGCCTCCGTGTGGAGGGGCTCCGGCTTCTCACCAACCACAAGCCCCGAGCCCCCCTGCTGCAGACAATCGGAAACTGTGCTGAGCAACTTAACACCTTCTACTCCAGGTTTGAAGTGACCACCCCCCATGAAGTGACTAGCACGCTCCATATATTGCTTTCCCTGCCAGCGTCTTACACCCTGCAGTTATGTGCTGGATTTGTCTCAGGGGCCCTCTTGCACAACCTACCTACTTGGGTCTTGTCTGGCTGTGGTAGATCTGGGCCTGCTATTGCTCATGTGCTTCCTCAGATATGTTCTGGTGGTGGCACTTCATCCTCTGTTCGCCCAGTGTTGAGCATTCACTAAGCACGTCATCTGTTTGGGCCTTGTCCGTTGATGTACCTGTGGGATCTTGGACGTTTCATCCTGGATAGTTGCGCTCTCATGCTCACTAGCCCTAGCGGCCTGCGCTTCCTTACGGCTTAGTGGTACAGTCTCTGGATTTTGGGAGGAACCTCTCATGCATGGTGGGCAGCTTTCGCGTCTTCACATCTGTGGTCTGTATCTTCTCCTTTGGCCACTTTATTATTCCTGCAGGGCATCTGACACTGGCAGGACGTTGCTGTTTTTTGCCCGGTGTGACTTGTTCTTGCCATTGAGCGTGTGCTTCTGAGAGCTTGCCTTACTCGTTGCAGGTGATTGTGCTGTTGTCTCTTTCCTTGTTACCTCTTCGAGGTTTGCCATTTGCCTGTGGTATTCCAAGGTACTTTTAACTATCCTCAATGTCTGCTATTGTTCCTTCGGGAGTGAGACCCCTTTTGTGTGGACCACTCTTCCCTCTCTTTGTCACCGATTCCGATACACTTCTGAAGCCGAATGAGCCATCCCAATGTCAGCGCTGTTAGATCCTGGTCGTGTGGATGCAGTGTGTCGACTCGCGTCGGCTCTTAGCGTACAGTTTGATGTTGCGTGCGTATGTTAATGTCTTCCATGTAGAGGAGGGGACTGATCGTGGCCCCATCCCTGAGTCGGTATCCATCGGCAGTCCTGCTTGTTGATTACATGGCTGAGAGGGTTCAGACCTATGCAGTGGGACAGGGCATCTCCTTGGTACGTGCCACATTTGATGGACACTTGTGCAAGTGGTTTACCATTGTTCTCAAGGGTGGTTTTCCACGGCCTCATCGAGTTTGCTCTGAAGGCTCTTAGAGTCCTATTGATGTGGTTCATCTCCAGGCATTTTGTGATCCATGTGTGTGGCATGGAGTCAGATGCTTTCTTGTAATCAATCCAGGCAGTACACAGATTGGTGTGTCGGGTTCTGTCAACCAGGAGTTGGTGTTGTATATATTTGTAAATATATACAAATATAAAACACACACACACTAATACAAATATATATATATACACAAATATACATACACACAAATATATATATATATTCCATAATACATGTATTGATACGGAGATTTGTAAGGTGATACTTTTCAACAACATAAATCAGTAATAAATGTCAGTCACTTATTCATAAGACAATTGTATTCTGATAATAAAGGCATTGTGAACATTCAATTACAATGCATTTCGATATTCTACGTCATCATATCATCATCGTATTGTTAGAAGCTCTAAACCAGGGCTATTCAACATCAGGCCGGGGGGCCAAATCAGGCCCTCCAAGTGATCTAATCCGGCCCACGACCCAGCTTCCAAATATGAAAACAAAACAAAAAAAATATATTCTTGACTGGTTTTATTCTGGGATAGGACTACTTTAGATCTGGTTTGGTCTTTGTTCAGTCCCTGTTTAACTCTGCTTCAGGCCTAGTACCAAACTAGTTCTCGTTTCATTCTTGTTCAGGGCATTTTTGCAAAGCATTGTTTGTTATCTAATCCATCAGTAATTATTTGATTGTATTAAAGTATTTCTTGTACTCAGTGTATGGAACCGTGTTGGGGATATTTTGTGCGACACAAATGACGTAGTTACAGTGGCGTGTTGAGCACCTCCGGCCCAGAGTCCTTGGTCCTCCGAAAAATCTGGCCGTCAGGAAAATGAAATTGAATAGTGGTCGATACTGTAGCGCGAGCTACAGTGGCCACAGATGCCCGGAGGCAGACTGAACAGCCCTGGGCTGACAGACTACGGCTTAAGTATTGTGGCCAGAACCACCTGTAGTCTATACTGTTGTTTGACACACTGCAGACTCACGGTGATGGCTCTCCAAAGCACCGGGCTCCGTGCGCTCTCCGCGGCTCCGTGCGCTCTCCGCGGGTCCGTGCGCTCCGGTCCGCCTCGCCGATCACCGGGGAGGAGGGGGAGGAACGTTTTCCACCGTACGACCTGGATGTCCAAATGTCAACACACAATCGCGTCCATGTTCATTCTTCCTCACGTACAATTTTAAGACCCCGGAGCTGTGCAATACGCCCCCATCTGGACAGGAGGATAGTGATGTATGTTTTGTGCAGGGACAATGAAGCACCAGGTGAGCCATGGGGGGGTTATAGCCATGGGGGGTTTTAGCCATGGGGGGGTTATAGCCAGGGAAGTTTTGCCATGGGGTTTTAAGCCCAATGGGGGGTTATACCAGGGGTTTTAGCCATGGGGGGTTTTAGCCGGGGGTTATAGCCATGGGGGGGTTTTACCCATGGGGGGTTTAGCCATGGGGGGTTTAGCCATGGGGGGGGGTTTAGCCATGGGGTGTTATAGCCATGGGGGGTTTGCCATGGGGTTTAGCCATGGGGTTTAGCCAGGGGGGTTTTAGCCATGGGGGGGTTATAAGCCATGGGGTTAGCATGGGGGGGTTTAGCCATGGGGGGGTTATAGCCATGGGGGGTTTAGCCATGGGCGGGTTTTAGCCATGGGGGTTATAGCCATGGGGGTTTTAGCCATGGGGGTTTAGCCATGGGGGTTATAGCCATGGGGGGGGTTTTTGCATGGGGGGGTTATAGCCATGGGCGGGTTAGCATGGGGAGCATGGGGGGTTATAGCATGGGGTTATAGCCATGGGGGTTATAGCCATGGGGGTTTAGCATGAGGGTTTTAGCCCATGGCGGGGTTTAGCCATGGGGTTTAGCATGGGGGTTTTAGCCAATGGGGGGTTTTAGCCATGGGGGGTTTTAGCCATGGGGGGTTATAGCCATAGATCTAGTTATAGCCAAAGATGTTTAGGGTGAACCTGCCAGTGGTCACAAAAAAATGTCAAATTGTATATGTAGCGCTTTTCCACCTTCAAGGCTCTTCAAGGCACTCAAAGCGCCTTTACATCAAGGAACCAGTCACACATTCACACACACATTCACACACCAGTGTAAACAGACACTAGAGGGTGAACCTGCTACTTTTTTAGAGTATTAACACGTAACGAGGAACGTAATGCGTAACCAGTTTTAGTTCGGCTCTCTTCTCGCCACAGTCCCAGAGCTCGGAGGACATAATGGCTGAAGTCTTCTCTGCTTGATCAACAGCAGTGAACCTTTCTAGTGTTCACAGATGGATTTATATGGGACACTAGTTTTACAGCTTGGGCTTGTTCAGGGCTAATAGTGGGAGGAGTTTTCATCTCATTTATCTCTGATTGTTTTTATTTTATTGTTAAAGAATAGAAGAAAATCATTAGAAGCTGAGAGTAGCTGGGAGTGACGGCTCTACTGCGCATGTGGACAGTTTGTTAGCCTATGGCTACAGTGCTGAAAAGAAATCTAGTGTTTATTTTTGTTCTTCTATTCAATTTTGAATAGTATCTGGTTTGGGGCTTACGCAGAGCCTGCTTATAGGACATTAGGCAGATTTCCCATGCTTTTAGGGATTCCTCCGTGTGGAGCACGACAATGGCTCTTTTCTAATTTTCTAAGTCTTTATGTGAACGCGTGTTGTGCGCATGTGCACTGTGCCACTAGTGACTCTTGTGCCGTTCTGTGCTGCTCATGTTGTTCACTGCTTGGAGGCCGACACGTGCTTATTGTTAGTGGCGTTGTATTGTTGGTAACCTGGCAACATAAAAGAGAAATAAAGCTCAGTCAAAAACTCATTTACTTTGCTTGTTTATTTGATATTTGAATGATTTATGTTCCTGTTCAGCCAGCGCAAAGGGATTGTGGGCAAATGCTATAGGTTATACAATAATGTTTAATGATCTGTATCGGAAGAGTACTCAAGTACCAACACACATTTACTTTTATCAGTAGTAGTTTTCCAGAGGCAGTAACGAGGTCACGTAACGAGTTACTTTAAAATGTAATGCAACAACGTGTAGCATTTTTACCACTTTGTGCTGTTCTATTTTAACCAATAAACACAAGCCTTTCTAAACTTAAACACAGAACGCATTTTACAGTTTAATTTCCTAAACAGCAGGTGGCCGCTTTCTCAAAAAGTCTCAACCAGAACCTACAATGAGCGTGAGCCTGCGGCGGAGCCGTCAGAGTGCTGTCCCCCTCCTCCGGTCTGCAGAGCCACGTTATTGAAAGCCGTCGGAACGTTACAAAAAAATACTTTACGCTGATTGAAGCGTCTCAACAGCGGCTAAAGTAGAACAATCGTAATAGTGTTGACTTCCGGTGCTCAGAAAAGCACAGTCCTCTTTCTCCCGCACAAATGTACACAGTGCCATTGTTTGCACGTTCATGAAAAAGAAAATAGTCTGGATTTCTCTTCAAATCGGCCGAAGTACGGCCTCCGGCGCCGCCATGTTTGTTTAGGCTCAGTTGCTTTGACTTCCGCCCAAACAATAATGCTGCTCTGTGATTGGTTCCAGTCCCGCAGGTGGGCCCTGAATGCCATGTGATTGGCCCGTTAACTCACTGGCGCGGATAGCAAACAAAAGTTTGAGAACCTCCGAAACTCAAGAGAATTCATCTCGATTAAGTTGATATTACAGTGGAGAAAAACGGAATCCAAATGTAGATGGCTCACATTTCGATCAATAATTTTAAAAAGGATGTTCTGGCCGTAGGCTTAATTAGACCAGACAGTTTGCAGAAATGGGCAGTAAACTGTTGGAGCCGGGATTCGAACTCTCGACACTGCGACCGGCTGCACATGTGCTGTATCCTAAACCACGCTACCAGCCGGGAAGCCCCCACTTCAATCATTTAATGTCAGAACAAACAAATAATCTCATCAACTCCTAAAACTGTTAAAGGCCTTTTGAAATTGAGTAGGCCACATGTAATCATCTGTTGGCCCTCATTAAAGGAGAAGACAGATCCAGCATCCTCCATCCTCCATCCAGTTCCTTTAGCTGAGCACAGATACAGGTTTATTTTTAGAGGGACTGCCATTTCATTGATAATTTAAAAGTCAGCAACATTGTATAAAAGATTACATTTTCTAAATTCAAAATACTAGAATGGAACAATGGTAATAAACATTTAAGATATGAAAACAAGAAAGTCCATGTTTTCCTTTTATTGTTATGTACAGATTCAGCAGGTAAAACATTAAATACACATTAGGAGGGGACGTCACTTGGACTCCTCCCCTTTGGGCAGGGAGGGCGTGTTCTTGTCTCTGTGGGCGGGGAACACCTCCCAGGGCGTGTTGAGGTCAAACTTCCTGAACTCCTGTGCCAGCTCCACCGGCTCGGCCACCACACGCTTCAGCTCGTCATCGTACCGCACCTGCACACAACACAACACACACACGAGACACAACAGGGCTGAGAATACACACGCTTCAGCTCGTCATCGTACCGCACCTGCACACACCCCCAAGTGTCAGGACAAAAATGAGCTGCTCTAACATACAAGAGCAAATATCCTGTCGTCAACTCAGTGTGGACCCTTTGTTGTCCTCCACTAAAATGACTTTAGAGTGTCACCCCTCTACTACGGTTAGATTAGGGGGTCTCAAACATGTTTATTATGCTAGCAATCAAGGGTCTCCGTTTGAAAAAGGAATACATTTGATGTCATCATTTCAAAAAAGACTAATCCATTAGAATAGACACATTCATATTTACTTTGTAGATTGGTCACAGTATGGATCGGTCCAGAGTATTTCCAGCTAAATTGTGTGATTAATTGGATTTTTTCTGGCCCTCTGTGTTGGGCTGAGGCAAGTTCTGTACCTCCACATATCCAGACAGGGGGAAGTCCTTTCTGAAGGGGTGTCCCTCGAAGCCGTAGTCTGTGAGGATGCGCCTCAGGTCGGGGTGGTTGGAGAAGAAGACGCCGTACATGTCCCACACCTGCACACAGTCACAGCTCAGGTCATCTTTGCTGTGTTCAGCCTACAATTTCAACTACTGGAACTTTGAACCAGGAAGTATTGAAAATCTACTCTTCCATACATTCTAGAATACTTATACACTGCCAGTCCAATTAAAATGTGGCCACTTGGATTCAACCAATTAAATCCAGCATGTCCTCTCCTCCTGCTGGAGAACTGCTGCAGGTGATGATCTTTCAGTATTTAAACCCAACTGATTCTCCTTTCTGAAACAACCATGTGGAAATCCTGTGATCATGGAAAAGATGTCAGATGTTTTCTCTGCTTGATGCCAATGATTTCACCCTTCTCAAAACACACTGAGAAGCAGTAACTAATGTACTCCAGATCTGAACCCCAGTGAGTGTTTCTGGGACGAGCTGGAGAAGGCTTTGTGCAGTTGTTTCTCCATCATCAATACAAGATCTGTGTGAGGAACAATGACACACTGAAGATCTGTGTGAGGAACACAGACGTGAAGGGAAAATAGGCTTATTTGGATTTATTTTAGAACACAGTAATTTTCGATTTTATTGGCCAATCTTTGATTGCCTTGACTGCCCTGACCGCCCGCCACTGCCTTACATTCTAGGTACAGAATAATGGCACTGTAGCTC
The DNA here is from genome assembly GCA_015082035.1 of Chaenogobius annularis. Classification (NCBI taxonomy): domain Eukaryota; kingdom Metazoa; phylum Chordata; class Actinopteri; order Gobiiformes; family Gobiidae; genus Chaenogobius; species Chaenogobius annularis. Next base: position 147,624 of record BJKM01000547.1, read on the forward strand.
GGGCTGTTGTGGTAGCAGCAATATTGCAGTAGCGCGCTACGATCACTAAAACCGCTACAGCGCTCACGTGACCGCAGTAACCCATTTGACATTTTAATGATATTGTGCACATGGCATTGTTCAACTAATGATGAACTATTTCATGTTTTCACACCATCTGCCTTTAAAGAAAACTTCCCCCGTGTTCTGCCTCAGACTCGGCCCAAGTCTCGAGCAGACACGAGTTTTGTCTGGGCTTGGAGTCAGTAAATACACATCAGAGCCGTAACAGTGCAGGTGGGCCCGACTGAGCACTCACAGCACCCTGTTTATCATGAGCCTGCACCATCCCAACCAAGCAGTGTTTCAGCTTACAGATGAAGAGGAACTGAAGGTCCAGAGTGGCCCTTATAGTGGCATTGAGGCCAAACCGGACATGATCAACACTTGGCTGTAATCGTCTTCCACACGTAACCCACAAGTAAATGTGGCGTGGTTAAAATCCAGTGAGAAGATGCAGCCAAACAGAGTCTATGTTCAATTCAGCCCAAACTCAAATACTATCCAATCTGCCATAATCCTCCTCCTTAAACGTGTAGTAAAAGCACAAGCACGTGCTGTGCATCTGTGCCGTATCTGTGGAAAACAAAAGTGACACTTAACGTGAATCAGCTGTGAGCTGATGCCAGGCTGGTTTGTTTTTGAGTTATAACAATAGATCATTGTAATATTGGCCATTAATGTACACACACATATACAGTCACTTATGCCTGCTGTTATATTTGTTGCTATGATTCATGTACAAAATCCTATGGCCTCACCGCCAAACATAGCAAACTGCGGTATTGACACGCGCCAAAGTTACCGCAAGGGAAATGGGATAACCTGTCAGCCCTAACTGTAGCCATAGCACACAGCAATTCGAATTAGTCAGCTCTTTTGCCTGGATAAAGAACTCAAAATGTGAAAAACATGTTTGGAAATAAAAACTACAGTAGGAATTAGTGGCACAAAAGGTTCAGGTACATCAGCGTTCCCCAACCTTTTTCCTCACGAGGACCGGGACAATCACAAGATATTTTTTTCAGGGACCAGTAGATAATAACTAATAAAGCTGCAGTGATGAACTACAAAAAACTTTGTTAGAAAAGCTGAAATGTGTTGCCATTAGAGAAATCAAAGACAGTGGCATTATTACCGTATTTTCCGGACTTTTAGCCGCCCCCTATATAAGCCGCATTTGCTCTATTTTAAAAAAAACGATAATAAAACAATACATAGGCCGCACCTTTTGTATAGGCCGCAGAACTCTTTCCTTGACTTTTGGCATCGCATGAGCTCGTCCGCTGCCCCTCCAGCGTCACCGTACATTCATTGATGTTAAGCTTGCGTGCAGCGCCGCGGTTTCCTAGCAAGATCGATGGCCTTCAGCTTAAAACTTGCTTCGTACGAACTTCTTCGTTTGGGTTCCATAATGATGCGGCAAGAATTTGAAAATAATTTATAGTTGGTAATTTGTCGTCCGTGTTCTATTTGCTAGCTGAATAAAAAAGCAACATCTGCTTCTTTGCTTAACTTTTCTGTAGTTTTGATTCAATTCCGGTTAAGTTCGCCCCTAGCGGTGAAAGAAAAAAACCACAGAAAAGCCGCAGCCTCTAAATAAGCCGCATGGCTCAAAACATCTGACAAAAGTAGCGGCTTATAGCCCGCAAAATACGGTAAATCAAAATGTGAAAAAGAAAAGAGTACTAAATACACTTTATTCATACAATTCTCCATCTAGAAGCCTTCAGTTACCATATATTTTTTTTTATTTGGTTGATAAGGTATTTCCAATTCAATTCAATTTATTTTGTAACGCCCAAAATCACAACAGTGGTTGGCTCAAGTGGCGACGTTAAGAAGTCTCAATGGAAAAAAGGAATAATCCTTGGACAAGTGGACTACTAAAATAATGGTGTCATTACTAAGTATCCTGGTGAATAATGAAGGTGCACCCTGCGTCTGCCGGTCCTCACCTCTCTCTCGTACCAGTTGGCGGCCTTGTGCACCGGCACTGCAGAGTCCACAGGAGTCAGCTCGTCGGTGTACGTCTTCACTCGGATGCGCGAGTTGAAGCGTAATGACAGCAGGTTGTATACAAGCTGAAACAGGAACAGCGAGTCAGGTGAACTGCATCTTCAGCGCAAGGGTTTGAGTCAAATGAAATGGAAAGAAACAGTGCACCACAGCCAGGGTTTCTTGTACTCTATATAGTTATAGTTCAATACGAAGTACCTGAAACAAGCAAAATGTGTCTCCTTTAAGTCTTGCTTGAACTTGTTTGCCAACAGATGCATGGTATGGAGCGTGTGTGCAGGGAGGCTCACCTCAAAGCGGTTGGCCCGTGAGGGGATGTCCACAGCGGTCAGGTCAATCATGTTCCTGAACTGGGCGTTGGTGTGGTCCCGGAGGAAGGTCAGCACAGGGATGACCCCATCTGGGTGGATCATCAGCTCCAGCTCATTGTAGCAGGTCACCTTCACACAGGCCGGGAAACGGCACACTTCAGCTTTGGTCGGCAGTACATTGGCTTGATTTAAGTAGTACTTTGCAGCAGGGCTGCGCAATATATATCGGAAAAAATATAGTTATTGCGATATTACGACATACGACATGCGATATGCGTGTCGCTGCTATTTGCTCTAAATTTTTTGTTTTTGTTCTAAAACATGAGATGAAGTAAAATGTTCTTGAGCATGTGAGGCCAAGAACACAACAAATAATGCAGAATATATGCAATGTAAAACGGTAGAGATCACTTAGGACAGTTGAGACACTTTTGAACAGTCCCAATCTACTCCAAAGTGAAAACATTTTACGTGGCTTTCGTTTGCACTGGAAGGAGGGTTCAGGAAAAAAGGACCAGACATGGACCAAACCTGGACTTGTTGGATGAACTTAGGCAGGATCTCAGCCACGTACTCTCCAAAGGCAGCAAGCTGATTGTGCACCACCGAGTCCCCCGGCCGGACCGTGGCTGGAAAGGTAAATCCACATTTATGAATGTTGCATATACGATAAACTGCTAGTACAAAATAAAACACTGCATGAAGAAAATAAACATGAATAAAACCAGTGAAATAAAAAAGTTATTTAAACTTTGTAATTGCTTTTGGTGGTGATGTAAAGGGTTCTGATCATTTGTATTGTGAACAAATGGCAGTTAGCCCTCGAGAGCAGAGCATGAAGCGGCGTCACTGGGCAGCAGTCTCGGCAGGGAACAGGAATACCAATTCTATTGTATTTGAAAAGTGTGATCTTGGCAGAAGTTTCTCTCTTTTGCTATATTCCAACCCTAAAGCCTAGTTGGTCAACAATGTGTTCTGCAACATTTCCCCTGACAAGGAAGACAAGCCAAGGGTGCCCCCTTAGCCCTCCTCTTTTTGCTCTGGCCATCGAGCCACTTTCAATCAGAACTTCTATCAGATTCTATTTCTAGTGTTCACTACCTGTATATTGTAGAAACCCTGCATAATTTTGGTACATTTTCTAAGCTAAACAAGTCCCAGTGGACAACCTTTTAAAACAAATAAAAAGAAGGTACCCTGCCTTTTCCCATGTGTAAATCAGGGTTTAAATATTTGGGAATATGTGTTACAGAAACTTATCCTACTCTGAAAGCCCTGTCCACAGGGCGGGACCTCCTGATAATGGCCCATTGAAACTTAACCGGGATGGGCCATCTACATCCTATTGTTATTATTTATTATTTATTATTATAATATATTATCATCAGGAGGTCCCGCCCTGTGGGCAGGGCTTTCACAGAGTAGGATATAAACAGGAGTTCTCAGACTTGTTTCACTGAGAATGACTCTTGGATGAGAGTCGAAACGTATCGAAAAGTTTTTTTCTAAAACAGAGTCCAGATGAAACAACTGAATCTTTTTTTCTACAATGGAACACTCCTGGACGAATGAGGGATTACACCAACATTTTTGTTAAAGGATTTATTAAATCATTAGGGATTAATTTTAAATCATTAAAGTTACAACGTCCCACTGAAGTGGATTTAATGAAAGAATAAAAAATATTTCGGTGTAGATTGGACAATGTTGCGGTTTCCAGGTAAAAGCTTTTATGTTGAACAAAATCAAGCCCGCAAAGCGCTTTAATCCGGCCCACAACCCGTATTTCAAATATACAAAATATTTTTTTTTTACTGGTTTAATTCTGGTTCAGAACTGGACATTTTGCTTAGGAATGTTGGTAAAGCATTTTGTGTGTTATTTCACACTCAAATCTAATCTATCAGAAGTTATTATATTGTATTAACTCAATTTATTGAGACAATGTAGGGGATATTTTGTGCACAGCACAACCTCCGGCCCAGAAGGCTTGGCCCTCCGAAAAAATCTGGCCCTCGGGAAAATTATGAATGGCCCTGATTGCATAGCCTGAAGAATATGACAATAACAATTTGGAATGATTTTTTTTATTTGACTCAAGATATGACCTTTTTTGGGCATTTGTTCCATCCCTGCCAGAATATAACAGCACCATCACAAACAGCTTTGCTCCCTGTAAACTTTGGTGAGCTACAAGAGACAGAACATGAACACAATGATGGACGCTGACAGCGAGGAGCAGAAACCTACGTCTGTTTTCAGAGCTCTGGTTCCGGGTCTGAGCGTGGACGAGACACGGGGCCTGTCTGATACCTGCAACACAGAGGAGCAGCAGAGGCAAGACATTTCACATCACCATCACATTTACCTAGAGTCAACATTTTCAAACATTGACAATAAAGCTTGTTTTTTTTGTTTTGTTTTTTTAAAGCTGGGGAACCCATTTCCACACAGCACATTTGGAAGTGGGGATAAAAATATGTTTAACTAATACTTGGCACATCATCAACAGCCAAAAGCATTTATTAACAACTTTGTCCCCTCCTTCTACTCCTCAGGGAGTGCTACTGTTTCAGACACTGCGATGAGGCCTTGTAGATCCAGATGTTCTCAACTGCCTGGAGGAAGGCTCTCTACTCTACATGAACAGCTCTTCATCGGCTTGCTTCATGCAGCCTGGGTCTGGATGAACCTCCCGCTCTCTTGATAGTTCTGTCTGTCTGTGGGAGGAAGATCTCTCCTTCACTGTGGTTCTCCTGCAGGTTTCTACTTTCTCCTTAAGTATTTTGTATTTTCCCCAGCAGGAGGCCTTAGGACACGGGATGCTGGGACATTTGCCAATTTGCTATGAACATTGTCTAATCTGAGGTGGGGCTGCAAAGATTAAGCGAGGAAAGAGTAATTTGATTACAAAAAGCTTTGATTATTATTTTATTGCCTCGACGATTCGTTTAATTTACATATATAATTAAAAACACATGAACCTGTGGCGCGCTTTCAAACAACTAAACTCTGCTTCCCAGTCCCACTCGTGAGTTTAAAACACGCTGCTCTCGCCTCTGTTGTGCTTTGAAACAGCCAATACATCCATGGAACCAGCAGAATCGAATAGATACTCGATGACAAAAAATGAGCTGCAGCCCGTGGAGCAATCAATACATCACACACCAGTTTTCCTGGGCTGGCTGGACTCGCACCAGAAGCAGCAAACTCATCGACAGTTGATTGTTAGATCAACAACTCGATGAGTCCAAAAATGATGGATAGCTGCAGCCCGTGGACAGTAAACTCAGAGTTGGCGTCGTCTCACGCACAGGGCTTTCCTACAAGCTGCTAGCCCTCGCACCAAGAACCCAGCAATCATACTCTCCTTTTACAGTTGATTCACTTTTTGCTCGAGTTTGCAATGGTTTAGTCCCGCCCCTGGGGCCTGTGTGTAATGACTGGCGCTACCACCAGTTGGCGACAGTCCCTCCCAAGTCTAGATAACTGGTTCACTTTATTGCCGAGTTTGAATGAAAAATTACATCATTTGGACAATAATGCTTACTATTCCAAAATTAGAAAGGTATTATTGTAGCTTCAGTTCGTTGTGATGCGTGTGTGCACCCGGCGGTTGTATCGCTCCATCAACTGAAACGTTGAAAGAAAAGGTTTTGTGTCGCTGTATATTCGGATGCACACACGCTTAATTATGCATTTAAACCGTAAGGTAGTCAACAAAAACACAAACTATTACGGAGAATTAGCACTGCGCAGGTTCTGCGCGCATTAAATTGGGTTGGCACGATGCTTTGGCATCTGTAAATATTGCAGGTGACCCAGGCCCAGGGACACTGCAGGGAGCTAGCATCACATTAGCATTAGCCGAAGGTCAACTTATAAGCTCTATAAGCTCCTGGCTCCTGTCCGTGTCCTCTTCTCTTGTCCCGCCGCACGCACCGGGGCCGGTGCCCCGTGAGCACACTGTTGAACACATTCAGTCCCCTGCACTCACCGTTTAACGTGCGGCCCACTCCTCCTTGGAGACACCGCAGCAGTGAGGCCGCCATCTTATTTCAACCAGAGCCGCCGCCTCTTCTTCTTTGAATATATTCCGGCAGACTGTGCGCTGGTAAAGCGCAATGCTGCCCCCTCTGATCAGTGTACAATCACTTTACTTTATACTCTAGAGCAGGGGTCACCAACCTTTTTGAGGCTGAGGGCTACTTCATGGGCCCCGACTCGTATGGAGGGCACAGAACCCGTTTGCCACAAACTTCCTAAATAACAAAACTGCATGTATAACTAACGTTATAATAATGATATTTAAATAGTAGTAGTTATTAAAACACTGTGAAATGACTGCTCACATATCAATAATAATTATCCACAATTACCAGTAATTTATACAGCAATAATAATCAGAAAAACATGTTTAAACATGAAATACTTATTTATGTTTATTTGCTCAAACATTTGAAAGTCAGGGGAAACACCTGCTGTTTTTGTAATGCAAATCATCACTTCTAACATTTTTAAATCAAGGAAACAACACTTTTTTACCTAAACAAGTTAATAAATGCTTTCTGATACCTTTTTATACATATGTATATGTTGAAATATGAGTAGTGCTATTTTTGGTGCATGCCTCGCGGGCGCCATCAAGGGTTGCTCCGGGCGCATGTGCGCCCGCGGGCACAGCGTTGGTGACCCCTGCTCTAGAGGTTGGTGGATAGAAGAAACTTAATCACTGCTTTGTCAATCAGCCATGAGTTGCAGCCAGACAAAAACTCTGTCTTAAACTGTACAGTCTTAAACTGTAGACGCTTTGAACGCTGTAGAGGATGAATACCTTGGATCAATTCTTGACCGTACTGATCAGTTAGAATTGTCCCTCGTGTACTCCATGCATCAATCATAGTGAGCGGGTCAGCTATGAATGTGCATTTAAATCTGTTATGAAATTATCTAGATCATTTCCAACCTTGGGGTCGGGACCCAGATTTAGGTCCCCAAAGATTCTCAGGGGGTCCCCAGGGGTTCTTGAAAAAGCTGTCCAGACTAGATTGTGTGATTTAATAACTTCCATTATGTATTTTATCATCAATAATGAATCATAAATTTATAGTATTTTTCTTATAAGACAGTAGTATTGCAGGTAGGGAAAGGCAAGGCAAGGCAAGGCAAGTTTATTTGTAGAGCTCAATTGGCAAACAAAGGCAATTCAAAGTGCTTCACAAACTGGACAAAAATGCATTCAAACCACAAAGACAAGACAGAAATAGTTTAAGACATAAAAGGGAAGAGTGCAAATAAAATCATTTCAGTCATATGCACAGCTAAACAAAACAGTTTTTAGCTTAGATTTGAACAATGCCAGAGTAGAACCTGTCTCACATCCTCAGGAAGACTGTTCCAGATTTTAGCTGCATAAAACTGAAACGCAGATTCCCCATGTTTAGTCCTGACTCTGGCACCAGCAGGAGGCCGGTCCATGCTTAGTCCTGACTCCTGACTCTGGGCACCAGCAGGAGGCCGGTCCATGCTTAGTCCTGACTCTGAGCACCAGGAGGAGGCCGGTCCCTGAGGTCCTCAGAGTCCGAGATGGTTCATATGGCACTAACATGTCCGAGATGTACTTTGGTGCTAGGCCATGGAGAGACTTGTATACAAGCAGAGCTGCTTTAAAGTCTATTCTCTGAGCCACAGGGGGCAGTGCAGAGACCTGAGCACAGGACTAATGTGATCGTACTTCCTGGTTCTAGTCAGGACCCGAGCAGCAGCGTTCTGGATGTACTGCAGCTGTTTTACAGCTCGTTTGGAGAGGCCAGTGAGCAGGCCGTTACAGTAGTCTAATCTACTAGAGACAAACGCATGAATAAGTCTCTCCAGGTCTGGTTTAGACACTATACTTTTAATTTTGGCAATGTTTTTTAGATGGTAAAAAGCTGCTGATGTTATTGATCACGTGGCTGTTAAAATTCAAGTCTGAGTCCATTATTACCCCCAGATTTCTAACTTGATTTGTAGGTTTTAGAGCGAGACTCTGGAGGTGACTGTTAACACTTTCTCTTTGTTTCTGTGGGCCAAAGACGATGATTTCAGTCTTGTCTGAGTTCAGCTGGAGAAAGTTGTTTTGCATCCACACACTGATCTGTTGGATGCAGTGACAGAGTGAATCCACTGGTCCATATTCACCTGCCGTCAGTGAAACATAGATCTGAGTGTCGTCTGCATCATTTTGATAGGACACATTCTCGCTGCGTATCAACTGACCTAAGGGCAGCATGTAGAGGTTGAACAAAAGGGGTCCCAGGATTGACCCTTGGGGCACCCCACAGGTCAGGGGCATCTGGTCTGAGACACAGTTACCAAAGTACTTCCTGTCTTCCAGATGGGACTTTAACCAGTTTAGCGCAGTGCCAGTGATGCCCACCCAGTCCTCTAGTCTCTGTGAGAGGGTCCCATGATCGACAGTGTCAAAAGCAGCACTCAGATCTAACAGAATTAAGACTGAGGCTTTGCCCGCGTCAGTGTTCAGGTGGATGTCATTTGTCACCTTGACAACAGCAGTCTCAGTGCTGTGATGAGGTCTAAAACCTGAAAACATCAAATGAGTTGTTTATTAAGAGGAAATCAGTGAGCTGTTGGTAAACAACCTTTTCAAGGACTTTGCCCCAAAATGTCAGATTAGAGATGGGCCGGTAATTACTCAGTACTGCAGCATCAAGACTGCTCTTCTTTAGGAGAGGCTTTATGACCGCAGTTTTCAAAGACATTGGGAATGTTCCAGATTGAAGCGACATGTTAACTATGTGAGTGAGTGGTGCTAACAAACTGTTCAGCACAGACTTTAGAAATCTGGAGGTCACACATGGAGGTAGCATGTAGATTTTTTTTTTTAGAGACTCTTGGGACCACCAGAAGTCCAGCATTTTGAGAGCGAAGTGCTCTATTTGGATGATAAGGTACTATAGTATCTTTGAGGTAGGATGGGGCCAGGTCATTTATGGCTTTGTAAGTCAGGAGGAGGATTTTGAATTTGATTCTAAACTCAACAGGAGCCAGTGAAGAGACTCGAGCACCGGCGTAATGTGCTCTCTTCTTTTAGTTCCTGTTAGTAATCTTGCTGCTGCATTTTGAACCAGTTGAAAACGTTTTATGGCGCTTTTAGGACACGCTGCGAGCAGGGAGTTACAGTAGTCTAAATTTCCTACACACTTAGAGCTGACTCACTTTGCACCTGTAACTGACAAAACTGTCCAGGAGATCATCACCAGTCTGAGTTCATCTACATGCTTCCTCGATGTGTTACCCACCAGAATTCTAAAGTCTGTGCTGAACAGTTTGTTAGCACCACTCACTCAAATAGTTAACACGTCGCTTCAATCTGGAACATTCCCAATTTCTTTGAAAACTGCGGTCATAAAGCCTCTCCTAAACGAAGAGCAGTCTTGATGCCGCAGTACTGAGTCATTACCGGCCCATCTCTAATCTGCCATTTTGGGGCAAAGTCCTTGTAAAGGTTGTTTACCAACAGCTCACTGATTTCCTCTTAATAAACAACTCATTTGATGTTTTCCAGTCAGGTTTTAGACCTCATCACAGCACTGAGACTGCTGTTGTCAAGGTGACAAATGACATCCACCTGAACACTGACGCGGGCAAAGCCTCAGTCTTAATTCTGTTAGATCTGAGTGCTGCTTTTGACACTGTCGATCATGGGACCCTCTTATAGAGACTAGAGGACTGGGTGGGCATCACTGGCACTGCGCTAAACTGGTTAAAGTCCCATCTGGAAGACAGGAAATTCTTTATCGAAATTGGTAACTGTGTCTCAGACCAGATGCCCCTGACCTGTGGGGTGCCCCAAGGGTCAATCCTGGGACCCCTCCTGTTCAACCTCTACATGCTGCCGTTAGGTCAGTTGATACGCAGTGAGAATGTGTCCTATCACAATTACGCAGACGACAATCAAATCTATGTTTCACTGACGGCAGGTGAATATGGACCAGTGGATTCACTCTGTCACTGCATCCAACAGATCAGTGTGTGTGGATGCAAAACAACTTTCTCCAGCTGAACTCAGACAAGACTGAAATTCATGGTCTTTGGCCCACAGAAACAAAGAGAAAGTGTTAAACTGTCACCTCCAGAGTCTCGCTCTAAAACCTACAAATCAAGTTAGAAATCTGGGGGTAATAATGGACTCAGACTTGAATTTTAACAGCCACGTCAGATCAATAACATCAGCAGCTGTTTTACCATCTAAAAAACATTGCCAAAATCAAAAGTATAGTGTCTAAACCAGACCTGGAGAGACTTATCCATGTCTCTAGTAGATTAGACTATTGTAACGGCCTGCTCACTGGCCTCTCCAAACGAGCTGTAAAACAGCTGCAGTACATCCAGAACGCTGCTGCTCGGGTCCTGACTAGAACCAGGAAGTATGATCACATTAGTCCTGTGCTCAGGTCTCTGCACTGGCTCCCTGTGGCTCAGAGAATAGACTTCAAAGCAGCTCTGCTTGTATACAAGTCTCTCCATGGCCTAGCACCAAAGTACTTCTCGGACATGTTAGTGCCATATGAACCATCTCGGACTCTGAGGACCTCAGGGACCGGCCTCCTCCTGGTGCTCAGAGTCAGGACTAAACAAGGGGAATCTGCATTTCAGTTTTATGCAGCTAAAATCTGGAACAGTCTTCCTGAGGATGTGAGACAGGTTCTACTCTGGCAATGTTCAAATCTAAAGCTAAAAACTGTTTTGTTTGGCTGTGCATATGACTGAAATGCTTTTCTTTGCACTCTTCTCTTATATGTCTTGAACTATTATTTTGTGATTTCTTTTTAAAAAATTTGCTTTTGCTTTCCTTAGCATTCTTACCACTCTGTTTCTTACCGTTGCAAAATGACCTCAATCATGGGTGGCTTTTATTTTAAGTGCTTTTTTGAGAGCCTTGTCACGCTCCTTCATTAATTGTATTATTTCTGGATTCATCCAGGGAGCAGTGTTTTTATATTAATTGAGTCTGATTTTCTGAGTAAAGTTCTCAATGAAATATACTACTGTCCTCTGCAAAATCAGCACCTATCAGTATGTTGTCCCATTTTATTTGTTGAACTGCTGTTACAAAGTCTTGGTATGTATTTTAGAGAATTCCAGTGGTTTCACTTGACTTGGCAAATTTGATAAACGAGGGCCAATGGCAATCTTCAGCCGATCAAATCCCGAAAAAAATTACTACATCATGATGAGAAAAGCCACAATATAACTGTCTAAAATGGGCAATTTGGTTCATCGCCTTTTTGGCGTAGTGTGTTTACGAGGCACGCCATTTACGCTGGAGACACAGCGTAGCACAGGGCTATTCAACATAAAGCCCGTGGGCCAAATCAGGCCCTCCAAGCAATTTAATCCGGCCCACGACCAATCTTCCAAATATCTTTTTTTTTTTTCTTTAATCTTGTTTATTATTTTTTCTTTCTGGGTTAGAACTAGTTTGGGGTTGGTTTGGCCCCTGTTTAATTCTTTTTTAGAGCTGTTTTGAGTTAGTCCTGGTTCAGACCTGGTTCTGGTTGGTACTACTCAAGTCCTAGTTTAATTCTGGTTCAGCAATGGATTGGTAGTTTTGCAAAGCATTTTGTATGTTATTTTTTTTTGTTTAATCTAATCTATCAGCACTTTTTTTTTAATTAACTAATTCTATTGAGTGTGGGGATATTTTGCGAGACCCAAAATGTTGCTACAATGGCGTGTTGTGCACCTCTGGCCCAGAGGCCTTGGTCCTGAGAAAAATCTCTGGAAAATTAAGTTGAATAGCCCTTAATTGAAAAACACAAGAATGCACGTGGACTCTCTGAAGTTAGCTTTATTGGGAAAGGCATCGCCACACAACTGGATGATGCTGAACCCAGGAGTTTGAGGGAAATGGTCAGTTTTGCGTTTTCCTTAGACACTGCACTTAAGGAGCACTTGTTTGTGTTCAAAGACATGTCCAAAAACAATTCAGAATGAACTTCTTGACTGTATGCTGTCTGTGAATAAAAACTATGTTCGTGTGCTGCCCGGTGATCGAGTAGTTATGGCACAGCACACATATGCCAGGCTCCAAGTGCAGCCGCAGTATCGTGAGTTTGATTCCTGACTCCCGACATTTACTGCATGTCCTCCCCTCTTTCTCTCATTCCCCTTTTCACACCACTATCCTATCAAAAAAACCTACGGGCACAAATCTTTTTTAAAAAATAGAATGGAAAAAAAACTATATTCATGATGAAGTGAAAGCGGCTGATTTATTATCAGTCCGAGCCGATGAGACATCTGTGTGTGTTTTTTATGTGGTTATTACGCTAAAAACATTGCTGAACTTCTATTCATAAATAGATGGTTTGGTTATTAGAAGACCCATGAATGCTATAAATGACATGTTTTAAAGAACAACTTTCCATATAGCAATGTTGTCTGTGATGATTCAAAATAAAAATGTTAAATGTTACACATGTAGTTCAGGTTAACTAATGCCACTTAGAAGATGATCTTTTTGTTTTGTTTTCTGTATTTTTTTTTTTAGGATGAAACAGGCATTAACAATTGTTTGTGTTTTTTTATTTTCGCTTAATGTAGTAATTGCAACTATGCACTATAAGGTACAGTATCATTGAGATTTTTGTTTTGCTCTTTACAATCTGATATTTAAAATGTAATTTTATGTCAAATGTACTTTCTCACAAATGGTATCTGCCTCTAAATAATAGTAATACCATTACCAAAAGTGGAAATAGAGTTTGTTGTACTCTAAAAAGGATAAATTAGCGCAAAGTTATAAGTAGTGATCCAACAAATTCCTTCAATAAAGGTAAAACATTATTTGGGGAAATTATTACTCAAGTAAGAGTGACTGTCTGAACCTAACAAAATAATTATGAATGCACATAATCTGTTATTTCAAAGAATCAACACTACAATAAAACTAACTCAATCATATCTGATGGAGCAGTGCAAGAAAGCAATCAAATATTTAAAATTGCCAACATAACCTTTTGTCACTTGTAGATTTACTCAGAATGGGAAGAGAAATCAAAACTTTTACTCAAGTAAAAGATTGTTACTTCAATTTATAAAAAAAAATACTCAAATAGGATTTTTAAAGTATAGTATCAACAAATTACTCCAAAAAGTTACTCAAGTAAATGTTACTGCGTAGTACCACCTCTGCTGTTCTGTTTTAAGTTTTCTGGAGGGAGGACCCCTTCTTTCAGAAGACATAAAGCCATGGTCTTCTTTGCCTTTTGATGCTTTTGGAAGTAAAAAGAGGGGTATAATTTTTCTCCTTAATTGTTGTTGTTGTTGTTGTTGTTGTTGTTGTTGTTGTTGTTGTCTCTATGGAGGACCATACCTAAATATCTAAGAGATTCCGTTTGTCATTGAAATGGGTAAGTCTTTCTGAAGGTCGGAGAGGGTTGCCAGTAAGAGAGAATTTAAGTTTTTTATACATTTAACTTATATCAAGACATTGGACCAATTTCTTGAAGAAATTGCATCACATTGGGTATGGAAATTTCTGGTTTGGTCAAATACAATAGAACATCATCTGCATAGCAGATGTTCCATCCCATCAATTGTAACACCGTGGATCATTTTTGATTATCTAATATATTGGGCCAATGGTTCCAAATACAAAGCAAACAGGAGGGGAGACCAGGCACCGCCCTGCCTGACCCCTCTTTCCAAAGTCAGTGGCTCTGTCAGATGACCATTGATTTTAATTCTTGATGTTGGACCATCGTAATGAGCCCCAATATTTTTTATGATTAAATCGTCGATTTGAAATGTGTTCACCATTTTAAATAAAGATGGCCAGCTAACAGAATCAAAAGCCTTTTCAACGTCCAAACTAATTATTACGGCTTTGTTTTTATTGTTTTTGTATTCGACTCATTATGTGTAAGGATCATCTTCTGTTGTCTTGCGTTTGTCGTTTTGTAATGAATCCTGTTTGATCATTGTATGATAGACCACATTAAGAAATAGAAATTGGTCTATATGAGGAACCATCCAATCGGTCCTTCCCTTCTTTTGGTATAGGGATATGAAGGCCTCTTTCCAAAAAGGAGGGGTCTGAGTTTTGTCCCAGTTAAAAGTTGCCAATAGAAAAGGAGTAAAAGTGTCCTTTAAAGCTTTAAACCATTCTGAGGTGAGCCCATCACTCCCTGTAGATTTATTGCTCTTTAATCTTTTGATTGCGCCTTGTATCTCCAAGATTGTTATTTTAGCTCCTTTTTATTTTGTTCTTCTGACATAACAGGCAAATTGAGGGTGTCCAGAAAGGAATTTATATCATCTTCTTTATCGTCTGGAATTTTTGAAAAACGTTTATTATAGAAGGATTCAAATGCTGATTGAATTTGGTCTTCTTTGGTTAATATTACATAATTTACCCAGTCCCGTGTTTTAATTTTTTTTCTTTTAGCTTGTTGTTTCCAAGAGAATAATTTAGAAAAATGTTATCCAATCTCATAATATCTTTGTTTGGTAAAGAGCATTTTCTTAACTATTTCCTGTGAGGTCAGATCATTAATTTCCCCTCTTATCTTTTTAGGACAAACCTTTTTGGCATGATTTTCCTCCAACAATTTAAAATTTTCTTGCAGATCATTTAGCCTTTTCCCCCTTTGTTTCTTTTTTTTCGGAGGCTACGGCTATATTTGTTCTTTCAAGACTGCTTTAGAAGCGACCCTGAGGATGCTTCTAAAGAGAAATTTCCCCAGTATCACTCTCCTCCAGTCTTAATGTTGTTGGACATTTTTTCCTTAAACAGAGGGTCATTAAGCAGACTTGCAATGAGCATCCATAGTGTTTTTTTTTGTTGTCTTTCCTCCAAATCTACAGTAATGTAGACAGGGGCATGATCACTTAAGTCTATTGTCCCTATTTCTGCCTCACTGATTTTAGATTTGTCTTTATTAAAGATACAAAAAGTCTATTCGGGAATAAATTGCATGCGGATTAGAACCATTTGTATATTAGCGTGCATTAGGGTTCATCTCCCTCCAGATGTCAATCAGTTCTTCATTAATTTATGGAACTTCTTACTTATTGTTCCTGCAGTGTCTCTCGAATTTGTCACGTCCAATATAGGTTGGATACGAAAATTCCAATCGATGAGTAACAAATTTGGGTTCCCTCAGGGTGGTTTACAATCAGGTCCATAATATAGAAGGTATAGAAGGTAATATTGCTCCCTGGTGGAGCCTACACATTTAGTAGAGTAAAAACCTTTCCATTAATGCTTACTTTAATCAGTGCATATCTGCCCTCTTTGTCCTTACATTCAAAACTCTGTTATTCGGTTTGAAATCAATATTGCAACTTCCCGCTTATGTTTGCCTCTATATGATGAGTTATTGATGAAGCATTTCCAAAAGCCTCACAAATGTAAGAAGCAATAAGAGTGTAACATCAAGGGTTATTTTGTATTATAGTTCATGCTAAAAATTTAGAGCAAATGCCTATACGGTTAATATTTGTTTATTAATGTTTTGTTTACTTTTAAGTTTACTATCCATCTAACAGAGAAAATCTTGATATGGTCTAGATATATATCTTACAGTTTGAAAACTATCGTAAGATGCCACAAGGGAAACGTTCCTCGGACATCAACAGCGCAGGCGCAGAGCAGGTGCAGCGGGGTGAACTCACGGTCAC
>BJKM01000547.1:166236-181236 GCA_015082035.1 Chaenogobius annularis
AAAAATTAGCAGGGATTGAAAATAAAGACAGTGCAGAGGAACAAAGTCCCTCATTAGAAATTAGTTTGGGTAAAAGTTTGGCTTGTGAAAGTTAAAAAAAGGAAGGATGAGAACATTTTAAATTAATTACCCTATTGGCTGTGCAGTATAGTGTGCTAAAATATCAAAATATCGATATATCGTGATACTGAATTCAGTGACACAGTATCAATATCGTGGGCTGCTCTATCGAAATAGATGTTGAATAAATTCAATCTGAATTAGGCTGAAGATTATTGTGCAAATGGATGAGGTTGAAACTAGGTATTCAAACTAATATTTGGCTGGAGCAGACATATTGTAAAGGAGAGGGGAGAGTAAAGCTGTGAGAAATTGTAGGCTGATCAAGACCAAGGGGAGGGGTCCATTGCATCATTGGGAAAGGTGGAGCCTGAGTGAGGGCCAAGCCCTTCAGAGATGAAGAGGAGTTGCAAGAGAGCAAGCGAAGGAATGTAGAGAAATAAGAGAGAATCAGAAGAGCCTGCAACGACATACATTCTTTTAGACAATAGGGGTTAACCGTTGTATCTGTAACTTCCAACATAATGTAATATTTTTTTTGTTCATGAAGATGATTTTCTTTACAGTTTTAGGAATGAAAAGGACCTGGGCGAGATTTAAGACACACAGGATGTGATCAACTGCAGAGAGTATGGAGTCATTGGCTGACGTCGCTTCCGGGTAAGTCTATGCTATTTTGAGAGTTGCTCACTCGCTTCTTTTTATTGTTAATCCTCGATATATAGAAATACTATTTTAGCTTCCTATACACCAGTGAAAGTTTGATTGCTCCTTAAACAATCCGGAGCCTTGTACAGCTCACTTTCATTCAGTATTTCGTGGATTAAAAACCCCCTTGCTCTCTAGCCTCAGCCTGAGCTAGTTTAGCCGCTAGCGCCATGGCCGAAACTTTCTCCGCTTTTACCTGCTCAAGCTGTCATATGCCGAGTCAGAACCCTGGCTTCTTCTCTGATGACAGGTGCGTGAAGTGCAGTGTAGCGTTAGCTTTGGAAGCCAGGGTTACGGAGTTAGACGCACGGATCCGCTGTTTGGTGGAGCTTAAGTCTAGCTATAGCCAGGTTGTAACATCAGGCTTACCGGACTGTGCATCAGGACGCGGCGTTAGCAGCGCTAGCAAGGCTAAGACTAGCCCCTCAGTGCCTCCCGCGCAGCCGGGACTAGACCAGAAACAACATAGGGACCATTTTGTGACAGTTCGGAGGGATAGGTTTGCTCCCCTCAGCGATCATATACCCGCTGAATGAACTCGTGATACTCTGATAATTGGAAATTCTATAGTCAGAGACGTGAAGCTACCAGCGTCAAGTGTTAGATGTTTACCAGGGGCCAGAATGGGTGACATCGAAGGAAACCTTAGGCTTTTAAAGCGGAGTAGACAGAGGTTCCGCTGAATCGTGATTCACACAGGCGGTAACGACGCCCGGCGGAGACAATCAGAGGTGCTCAAATTGGCAAAAACTATGTCAGATACCGTAATATTTTCTGGTCCCCTGCCCAGTTGGATCAATGCTGAACTGCTGTTCAACATTCAATTGCTGGTTATCTACTTGGTGCTCAAAACAATGTAGTCTTTGTTGAAAATTGGAGTCCGTTTTGGGGAAAGCCCGGGCTAATACGCAGGGATGGCATCCATCCGACTTCGGAGGGTACATCCCTTTTAGTTCGGAATTTGACCGATAGCCTTAGTCGTCTAAGGTGACCACCCAGGGTAAGCCCCGGGCGCAGAGCAGCAGTGTAAGACGCTCCTCTGTCGCTGAGCTCTCGCTCGCTCTGTCACAAATTAAGTGCTCAGACAGATGGAGACTGTTTGTGTCCCTCGTGCGAATAATGCCAAAAAAGTCAAACCTCAGAAAAGCTATTTCCGGCGTCAGACCAAATAACTTAATAAAAAAATACGCTCACAAATGATAAAAATAAACACATAAATAAGCATGTAAAATGTGCACTGCTAAACATTAGGTCAATTTCCTCTAAATCGCTTTTAGTTAATGAATTAATTAGTGATTGTAACATAGATCTTCTAGCTCTAACTGAAACTTGGCTTCAACAAGATGATTATGTCAGACTAAATGAGTCTGACATGAGTCCAACCCCCACTCATGTTAACTTTCAGACCGTCAGGAGCACAGGGCGAGGTGGTGGTGTGGCAGTGATCTCACACTCAAGCCTACTCTTGAGTCCTAAAATTAACAATGCATTTCAGAAAACTATCTCGAAGTTCAAAGAAATAATCAAGCAAATATTCAGCGACCTGCTGAGAACAGCCTTAGTCCTAGTGTAAATGATCAATTTGTTGACTTGACCATGAATTCTCTGAAGTCCGCTCTTTGATGTTGCAGCTACACTAAAGCAGAAGGTCATAGGCCAAAACGTGCCTCCCCATGGTACAATGAAGAACTGCGTTTACATAAACACAGAGTTAGAAAATAAGAAAGACCATTTCGTCGCTCCCACACGGAGGAAACCCCTAAAAGCATGGAAAATCTACCTACTATCCTATAAGCAGGTTCTGTGTAAGGCCCAAACCAGATACTATTCAAATGTAATAGAAGTCAACAAAAATAACACTAGGTTTCTTATCAGAACTGTAGCCAGGCTAACAAAACTGTCACAGCGCAGAAGAGCCCTCAATCCCAGCTACTCTCAGCTCTAATGATTTTCTTCTATTTTTAACAATAAAATAAAAACAATCAGAGATAAATTAGATGAAATTACTCCAACTATTAGCCCTGAACACGCCCAAGCTGTAAAACTAGTGTCCCATATAAATCCATCAGTAACACTAGAAAGGTTCACTGCTGCTGTGATCAAGCAGAGAGAACTTCAGCCATTATGTCCTCTAAAACGTCAACTTGTATTCTAGAGCCGATTCCAAGCAGACTCCTCAAAGACATTCTCTCCCTGATTATAGATTATATTCTTAATATAATAAATACTTCACTAAAAAGTGGTGATGTTCCACAGTCCTTCAAACATGCTGTCATTAAAAACCGCTTCTGAAAAAGCCTAATCTTGATTCTGATACAGACCTATTTCAAATCACGCCTTTGTCTCTAAAATCCTTGAAAGAGTTGTAGTTAACAGCTTTGTCGCCATCTACAGGACAATAACTTATTCGAAGTTTTCCAGTCAGGGTTCAGAGCCCACCACAGCACTGAAACTGCATTAGTTAAAGTCACAAATGATTTGTTATTAGCTGCTGACGATGGACTGGTCTCAATCCTGGTTCTATTGGACCTCAGTGCAGCATTCGACACCATCGACCACAACATTCTACTGCAGAGGTTAGAATGTGATGTAGGTGTCAGAGGGACAGCCCTCAGTTATTTGTTACATAAGGATCTGACATTTAGCACAGCAAGTTTCAGACTAGTTTCAGTGAGACTGGGCGTTATCTTTTTACAGGGAATATGAATCAAATTTCTCAGATTGGGCAGCCTGACTCGCATTTTGTTTTCCCATCTGTGTGATGTTACTACAGAAATAGTACTAGTGGAGGGTGTTTTTACACAGGGCCCCGGGTTGGTTTGATTTTTATTATGAACATAAGTCCCGGCAACGCTGTGACCCAGTGCATCCTAGCTATGGGAGATACCAGGTGAAAGGCGGGGGGGGTTTAGGTATGGGCGGTTTTTGTCTGTATAGCAGCACTCAGGGGAGAGTTCATCATTGTTAGAACCCTTGATCTTGCTATATTAGGTGTGAGTGGAGCCATCTTAATGCCTGATTTGATCAGATATTCAAGATGGCTGGGAAGGCCCCTGGGTGAGAGTGGAGATGGAAAGGAGAGTGAGGAATCTGTAGTAGGAGTAGATTAGTTGCAGGGGGGATCCAGGGCTGCTCTGAGGGCAGGGATGCTGCCGGGCCTGTCACAGGCCTGTCCAAGGCCTTTGATGAGAGCCGCGCGTGAAAGAACTGAAATGATTCCTGCGCTGGCTGCGGTGAAGATTGTTGTTGTGCTGCTGCTGATGAGTCCTTTGCTGGATGCGGTGGAGATGATCGTGGAGCAGCTGGAGTTAAATTCTCTTTGCTGGTGGTGGTGGAGCGGCTGCTAATAAATCCTTTGGTGGAGGTTGTGGTTGTGGTGCTGCTGATGTTGAAACATTGGCTCGGTCTCTGGCTGATGGAGCAGGAATTCTTCTCTCATTGATTTCTTCTCTAACTATCTGCTCAGGACCCTGTCCAGGCCCAGTCCAATGCCTCAGAGCGTGGAGCAGGTTCTCTGTCAGCACCCTCACTCCACCTCTACAGAGGTGTGGGCCATTTATCTTAAACAGGTCCTCTCGTTTCCAGAATAGATAGAAGTTCTTAATGTAGTGCAATCCTCTTGTTGCACACTCTTTGGACAGCCATGTGTTCAGCTGAAGCAGCCGGCTAAACTTGTTAATCTTCCTGTAGATGTTTTGGAAGAGGTCCACTTAGGAATGTTTTTATTTCCATTTTATCAAGCACGTCGAAATAACTCCAAGAAGTCTCTTTTAAAAAACTTCAATCTGTTCCTGACGTATGTCCATTGCACCTACATGCACAATCAGCTGTGCATGTAGGTGCACAGCTGCATGTATAACTCCTTTATGTTTGGCCAACACATTAGAAATATGTGACGAAATCTCAGTGATTTGTGGAGCTTGGAAAAGAATGTGTTTTCATTTTTTCATGCATCACGTGACTTATCGCACCATCCCCAATCAAGACGACCTTGACGTTCGGCACAGATTCTCTCTCTGTCTCTGTCTGCCTTTTCGCCACGTCATGTCTCCCATTTTCCCTTTGTTCATTTACTTTAGTCTTTGAAAGTGGTAAAAATCTGTTTGTAAGCTGTATTTTAGGTGGCGTTACATTATCTTTGTATTGTTTAGGCTTTGCACAGAGTTTGTGCCAGGGTTGGTCTTTCGACAGTTTTTGGAAGGACACAGTCAGTCCGGTTTAGGTTGAAAGTAGCGTTTTTTCTTGTAAAAAATGTGGACTTCTTACCACTGGATGACACAGGGATTGTATCGTGCAGTCCTTTTTCAGATTCCAAAGCAAATATCCGTGCTTGTAGCTCATGAATTTCTTGTTGCAATTTCCAACAGCGTTTACAGGAGTTTGTTTCTCTTCTCACGGACATGTCGCTGGCTCTTCAGATTTGTTGATTAAAACTCTAAAAATGCACTTCAAATCCTTGGTTGACTTAAAAAAAAGTCATAATTAAAAACGTTTGGAAGACAAAAACTTATTAAAAAGCAAAATAAATAAGGAAAGCAGCTATAGCAAGCAGGAGCAAGCAGGGAAGCGTCTGCACTCTTCAGAAGCAGGAAGTAAAACCAAGAAGGCCATTTGGGTCCCCAATTTATCCACGGATAAGATACTGTATGGGTCACTGGGAGAATTTGGTTGGGAACCATTGGTCTAGCTGGTATTGTATCCATTAAATCATTCAGAGAATCATCATAATCACCACCTAAAACTAGGAGGGCATCCTTGTATTTTGACAGGATTTCTTTGATTTTGGTGTAAAGTGGACATGGTATTGGGACATTTCATAGACAGAAATTTGCATTGTCCAATTTAAATATTAATATTTCCCATCTTTCATCATCTGATTCAATTATTCTGAATTAGTTTAAATGAGGCATGACAGAAGACTGTAGGACCTGGTTGGTCTTGGTTGGTTGTTGTTGGTGCTGGTTGTTGGTGGTGGTGGTTGTTGGTGGTTGTTGGCGGGGGTGGTGGTTGGTGGTGGTTGTTGGTGGTTGTTGTTGGTGGTGGCTGGTGGTGGTTGTTTGTGGTGGTTGTTGTTGTTGTTGGTGGTGGCTGTTGGTGGTTGTTGTTGTTGTAAAGGGAGGGTGAGAAAGAGAGAGAAAGAAGAAAGAGAGAGAGAGAGAAAGCGTAAAAACACATACTTTGAAGACGTACAACTCCTGTAGGTGGTGGTAAATGCACCTTTTCAGTTGGCTGCCAACTGCCATTAAAAGTAATACAACAACAACAACAGCGCTGAGCGCGAGTCGAGCGATTCGATCAGTCAGATCAGCGAAGACTCAGAGAAGGGGAGAGAAAGAGGTTCACTAAAGCTCCTGACCCGTCGCCGTGTCTCCTCATTCTCGTCACTCGGAACATATCATTGCTGTCCTGACCCGACACCGGTGATGGCTAACCAGCATCCAAACATCTCAAATATCACGCTATCACAGTCCTCACTACAACAGAGACTACAACATTGTCATTACAACAACAAAAAACACACACACAAAATACAAAAAAATTGGTTTGTATTGACTTAAAATAAATTGCCGAGATTTCGCACCAATTATAATAATGAAAACATACACTTTTTGATTTGAATTATTCATTAATCATATTTTGTGTAGCATTTCAACTTTATTAACTAAAGCGTGTTTTGGTTCACCTATCATTTCAAAATATCACAAAGCATAGCATTGTTCAGTCAAACTCCCTAAAGGGATGTCGAGATGGACTTATACTTACATTTTAGCCTCATCTACGTGAAGAGATTATTATTATCATAATTATTATATATATATATATATATATATGTTTTTGTTTTGTTTGTTTAAACAAACTAAAAAACCCACAGTGAAACAAAACATGACCAGAAGGACATAAACCGAAATAAACAGATATTCAACAACTGCCATAACAACTGTCCCATTTTGTCCAAAGTCTGTCAAATATGTCCATTTGTTAGAGCCTTTTTCACTGCAGCCAGGAGGAGGCGGCAGAGAGAACTGCTGGTTGTGTCCATGGCAGGAGTCCTGAGGCCCAAATACATAGTCCTGAGGTCCATTGGGATGGTGATGTCATAAATTGTCTGTAAGGCTTTATTGATCTCAATCCAAAACTTGTGAACAACAGGACAATCCCAAAACACATGATAGAAGGGTTTGCCTCCTGCTGCCACAGCCTCTCCAACAGTCTGCATTTCCCTGTGAGTAATGGGCACTTTGACATGGGGTTAGAAAGAAGCGAGACACACTTTTCCAACAGAATTCCCTCCAAACATGTGACTTTGTGGTTTTCCACTGAGATGTACATATACTTTCCCACTCTTCATCAGCCAGAACAAAGTGACCCTCTCTTTCCCATTTCCCCTTAATGTAATCTGTAGAGTGAGGGCCCAAATTGTTAATACATTTGTACAATTTAGATATTAATCCCTCTCTAAAAGTTCAGATTTATAAGCTTTAATGAATATTTCAGCCAAAGGGCTATGAGAGTCATCATTCTTTTTGATTTCTTGTTGTTACAATAAACTCCTTATTTGTAAATACCATATAAAAGTCCTGTTTCTCTAAATCAAAGGATTCTTTCATCTCATCAAAGCTCTTCAGATGATTCTCCTTCACAATCTGGTAAAAGACCTTTAGACCTTTTGCTGTCCAGACTTTAATATCTTGAGTCTGCGCTGTTAGCTGTGACATTTTGATCATAAGCCAACCAGTTTAAGATTTTAACATCTTGTTTAGTTTGTATGTTTTGATCAGCTCCTTCCATGTTTGTAAGAACAGACTTCACCCAAGGGTCCTCGACCTCCCTCAAATGACTCAACTGTTTGTCATCTGCCTGTAAGGTCTGCAAAGGAATTCCCAGGCAAAAACACCAATCTCATATATTTCCATTGAGCTTCATATTCTGGGTCACACCAGTACAGCGCGGCTCTCTGATCTGAGCTGAAACAAAGTAATTTTTCAAACAAGATAAACCCCGCCTCCTTTTTCTTTTGATAACAGTAAAGTTTGAATCGGACACACAGGGTTTTTTTCTCTGCCATATTAATCTTGAGATTGTTTTATTCCACTCATCAAAAACAGACGTTTGGGGATGGAAACTGGAAGAGTCTGGAACAGATAGAGAAACCTGGGCAAAACATTCATTTTTATAGTTTCAATTCCTTTGATTTAGACTTAAGACGGGGATTAGGTTCCATTTTTCAAGATCTTTTTTAATGGTCTTAAAAAGAGGGATATCATTTTTCTCGAGAATTGTTGTTAGGTCTCTATGAAGGACCACAATCTAAATATTGTAAAAGATTCCGTTTGGCCATTTAAATGGGTAGGTTGTTTTAAAGGGCAAAGGGGGGCGCCAGTAAGAGAGAATTTCAGCTTTTTGTACATTTAATTTGTATCCAGACATTGGACCAACTTCTTGATGAAAATACATTCCTATTGGGTGTGGATACTTCTGGTTTGGTCAAATACAATAGAACATCATCTGCAGCAGACAATTTTATGTTCCGTCCCATAAATTGTAACACTGAATTGTTTTGATTGTCTAATAAATTGGTTCAATGGTTCCAAATACAAAGCAAACAGGAGGGGAGACCAGACACAGCCCTGACTCACCCCTCTTTCCAGAGTCAGTGGACCTGTTAGATGACCATTGATTTTAATTCTTGATGTTGGACCATCGTAAAGAGCCCCAATATTTATAGTTAGAAATTGAAATTTGTTTAGTATTTTAAATAAATAAATCCAGCTAACAGAATCAAAAGCCTTCTCAGCGTCCAAACTTATTATTACAGCTTTATTTTTGTTGCCTCTGTATTTTGGCTCATTATGTGTAAGGATCGTCTTATGTTGTCTTGTGTTTGTCGTTTGGTAATGAATCCTGTCTGATCATTATGGATTAAGATTGGGAGTATTTGTTCCATTCTTTTGGACATAATTGAGGTGTATACACGATAGTCCACATTCAGAATAGAAATGGGTCTGTATGAGGCACAATCCAATCGATCCTTCACTTCTTTTGGTATCGGGGATATGATGGCCTCTTTCCAACTTGGAAAGGTCTGAGCTTTTTTTAAGTGCCCAGTTAAAAGTTGCCAAAAGGGAAGGAGTAAGTGTGTCTTTATACCACTCTGAGGTGAACCCACCACTCACCGGAGATTTATTATTCTTTAATCTTTTAATTGCACCTTGTATTTCCAAAAGTGTTATTTAAGCTCCTAATTTTCTATTTGTTCTTCTGACATAACAGGCAAATTGAGGGTGTCCAGAAAGGAGTTTATATCATTTTCTTTATTGTCTGAAATTTTTGATCTCCTGGAGATGTATTGATCCCCACATTGATAACTTTAGAATATTTTTAATGTCTCTGGTCGAAAACAACAAACACACACAAAAGCCATAGGAAAAGAACAACTGAAAAGGTAAAAAAGAAAAACAAAAGGGTGCATCGAAACAGAAAACTGAGCATGGTGTGTTCTACCTTCAAAAGTCACCAGAAGAGTTGCGGGTGAAGAGAAACCATGTCTCAGTTTTCTCTTCCTGAGCTTCCTTCACAGGAAGAGACAATTTAAAACTACTATAGTATAATAAAATAAGCTTACTATGTACACAAGAGTTACAGTTAAATTTACAGTTGTAGTGCAGAAAGTGACAGTGCAGTGAGTGATGAAGAGTTACAGTTAAAGTGGGAGGAGTTTAAGAAGTGTTCATGAGTCCAACGGCAGAGGGAGAGAAACTATTCTTGTGGCGGGAGGTTCTGGTCCGGATGGACCGTAGCTCCTGCCTGAGGGGAGTGCTCCTGCCTGAGGGGAGTGGTTCAAATAGACCATGTCCAGGGTTGAGAAGGGTCAGCTGTGATCCGACCTGCTCGTCCCAGAGCCCTGGAGACGTACAGGTCCTGCAAAACCAGAAGTATCCATACCCTATGTGATGCATTTTTTACAAGAAATCCTCCCAATGTCTGGATACAAAAATGAAATGTACAAAAAACTTAAACATTATTTCCTTCTGGCGCCCCCCTCTGACCTTTAGAACGACTTAACCCATGTAAATGTAAAACAGAATCTCTTAGATATTTAGATGTGGTCCTCCATAGAGACCTATCAACAATTCTAGTGAAAATTATACCCCTCTTTTTAAGACCATTAAAAAGATCTTGAAAAATGGAACCTAATCCCCGTCTTAAGTCTAAATCAAAGGATTGAAAACTATAAAAATGAATGTTTTGCCCAGGTTTCTCTATCTGTTCCAGACTCTCTCCAGTTTCCATCCCCCAACCGGCTGTTTGAGTGGAATAAAACAATCTTGAGACTCATATGGCAGAGAAAAAACCCTGTGTCCGATTCAAAACTTTACTGTTATCAAAAGAAAAAGGAGGCGGGGTTTATCTTGTTTGAAAAATTACTTTATTTCAGCTCAGATCAGAGCCGCACCTGTACTGGTGTGACCCAGAATATGAAGCTCAAGGAAGAATATTGAGATTGCTGTTGTGCCGGGGGTTCCTGTACAGGCCTTACTGGCAGATGACAGACGGTTGAGTCATTTGGGGGAAGTCGAGGACCCTTGGGTGAAGTCTGTTCTTACAACATGGAAGGAGCTGATCAAAACATACAAACTAAACAAAGATGTTAAAATCTTAAACTGGTTGGCTTATGATCAGAATGTCACAGCTAACAGCACAAGACTCAAGATTTAAAGTCTGGACAACAAAAGGTCTAAAGGTCTTTTACCAGATTGTAAAGAAGAATCATCTGAAGAGCTTTGATGAGATGAAAGAATCCTTTGATTTAGAGAAACAGGACTTTTATAGGTATTTACAAATAAGGAGTTATTATAACAAGAAATCAAAAAGAATTGATGACTCTCATAGCCCCTTTGGCTGAAATATTCATTAAAGCATATAAATCTGAACTTTAGAGGGGATTAATATCTAAATTGTACAAATGTATTAAAAGTTGGGCACTCTTTCGACTGATTACATTAAGGGTAAAAGGGAAAGAGAGGGTCACTTTGTTCTGGCTGATGAAGAGTGGGAAAGTATATGTACATCTCAGTGGAAAACCACAAAGTCACATGTTTGGAGGGAATTCTGTTGGAAAAATGTGTCTCGCTTCTTTCTAACCCCATGTCAAAGTGCCCATTACTCACAGGGAAATGCAGACTGTTGGAGAGGATGTGGCAGCAGGAGGCAAACCACTATCATGTGTTTTGGGATTGTCCAGTCGTTTCACAAGTTTTTGGACTGAGATCAATAAAGCCTTACAGACAATTTATGACATCACCATCCACTGGACTTCAGACTATGTACTATGTATTTGGGCCTCAGGACTCCTGCCATGGACACAACCAGCAGTTCTCTCTGGCGCCTCCTCCTGGCAGCAGAAAAAAAGGCTCTCACAAAAAAATGGATGACACAAAATGCACCAACAATCAAGGACTGGACTGACATTATATTGGACATTCATAAAATGGAAAAGAATACATTTGGACTCGATCTGAAAATGGACACATTTGACAAACTTTGGACAAAATGGGACGCGTACTTTGGGCTCAGTGTGCCATAAGTTCTCTTTTTTCTTTATTTATGGCAGTTCTTGGATGTCTTTATTTAGGCTAATGTCAATCTCTTTGGTCCTGTTTTGTTCCATTGTGTTTGTTTTTTCTTAAATTAAAAAAAGAAAAAACATTAAATATAAAAAAAGAAAAGAAAAAAGAATGAGACTTTGAAATAATTCACAATTTTGGTCACATTGTGTTTTATTTGTTTATTTTTAATATATTGTGTTTATATAGAACTGACCAAAATGAAGTCAATGTCATTACTTATGTTTGTAGTAGCCTATAAGCATGAACAGCCTGACTTACAATACATTTAAATCTCCACATGCATTCCAACTTATTAGTACTGTATACTCACTATTCAAGAAGTCTATTACACTTCATTTGTATGATTTCAATGATAGCAGACAATTTCTTTGTGAATCAATTTCAAAAGATTTTTAAGTGTGAAAAAGAGCACATGTTCCGCCCTGTCCGCTTGAAAGTAAAACATTTAGCACTGATTATTTATGTCACTTGTAGTCATTTAAATGCTGTTACCCAAAGATACACAACTTAACCCTTTCACACAAATCTAAAGACTGGGAAAATCTCTCGAAATCGTTCTCCGCGTGTGCGTGTGCGTGTGTGTGTGTGTGTGTGTGTGTGTGTGTGAGAACAGTCTTGTGGCAGTTTGAGCTCGCCAACTTCTAGAGCTTTCCACTTTGTGTAATGGCAAGTTGAATAATAGTGATTAGTCAGTGGATAGTTTTGGTTTGCAAAAGTTTGCAAAAAGGGACTATCTTTGCTAGCAGGGTTTGGAAAAAACGACAGCTGCAACAAAAATATCCCTGTGTGTGTGAAAAAGGAGAAACATTTAAACAACAACGCTAAAGCAGAAAAATGGGCCTCGTTGTGATAGGCTAAATCAGCGGTCTTAAAGAGTTAACAAATTCACTTCAATCTACTGAACTGAACTGAGGCATTTAAAATGATTGAAATTCACATTATGAATTACTGATGCAAGTTAATAAACAAACAATATCCATTCCCTTCAGTGCCACCTTGTAAAAGGGTTGAAGCAGTTTTTCGATTTGAAACAGAACGTTAACATTTAGAGTGTATGGAGGAACTGTTGGCAAAGTGAACCAGGTGAGGCGGCTCTACAGTTGTCTACAATAATGATCGTTATGGCAATATTCAGAGTCACTTTCCACATGGCAAGTTTTGAATCAACAGGCACCATGAGTGGAAGTCACACCGCTCAGCCCCAGAAGCGCTGCCGTCCTTGGGGTGGGGCCTGCTCGGTCTGAGGTTGGCTGAAAGCACCACTCATCTCCATGGTAACCAGGAAGTACAGATTGATAGCCATCATGGCGAGGGACGGAAGAAAGGATAACCCAAACCCAAAGGCCCGGACACTGCTCTGGAACGCTGCGGCCACCCAGTACACCAGCCTGTGGATAAAAGGAGTGCACCTTTAAACATGGTGCACCATACGCACCTTTAACCGCCGCTCTGTCCGCGGACTAAACCAACGCGCCTTTACCCGCCGCTCTGTCCGCGGACTAAACCAACGCGCCTTTACCCGCCGCTCTGTCCGCGGACTAAACCAACGCGCCTTTACCCGCCGCTGGACTGACCACGGCCCCAGCTCAGGAGCGAGAGGTGGCCGAGCGTTCTCCACTGCATTAGAAAAGCCACTTCCATTGAATTTTAAAATCTTTTTTAAACACTAGAACTCATGGGGAGGGGTCATTTTGACCACCCATCTTCAAAACCACCCGTCTTCTTCAGCACCACCGTCGTCTTCAGCACACCTCGTCACACCGTCGTCTACAGCACAACCCGTCGTCTACAGCACAACCCGTCGTCTTCAGCACCGCCGTCTTCCTCTTCCTCAGCACCACCCGTTTCCTCAGCACCACCCGTCTTCTTCAGCACCACCCGTCTTCAGCACCACCCGTCTTCAGCACCACCCTCTTCTTCAGCACCACCCGTCCATTCTTCAGCACCACCTCGTCTTCAGCACCACCCGTCTTCAGCACACCCGTCGTCTTCAGCACCACCCGTCTCAGCACCACCCGTCTCAGCACCACCCGTCTTCAGCACCACCCGTCTTCAGCACCACCCCGTCTTCAGCACCACCCTCGTCTTCAGCACCACCCGTCGTCTTCAGCACCACCCGTCTTCAGCACCACCCGTCTTCACACCACCCGTCTTCAGCACCACCCGTCTTCGCACCACGTCTTCAGCCACGCACCCGTCGGCTCTTCAGCACCACCCGTCTTCAGCACCACCCGTCTTCAGCACCACCCGTCTTCAGCACCACCCGTCTTCAGCACCACCCTGCTGTTGAGCACCACCCGTTTTCATTCTTAGCACCACCCGTCTCGCTGCTGTTGATTTTCATTTTTATACATTTTCAACACAAAAACAGAACAGAAGAAAAAAACTAAAATAGTAAGAAAGAAAGAAAGGTACCGTCCAAGGCAGAAGAGCACAGCGAGGAGAGGCACCAGTTTGAGCTGGTCCTGGCTCAGGTATGTCGCCATGACAACCAGCTGCAGGAAGTAAAGCACAAACAGGTGGGCGGAGTCAGACACAAAGCCCAGGTGTACGCTGACATTATTAGACCCCTTCAGCCTCCCAGAACCATATCCCTCAGTTTCACACAGAGAGTGGACTTCACCCGAGTGCAGCTGCGACACGCCCAGGACCAGGTACCCTGTAACACAAGACAGCAGGGGGCGCCACTGTCAAGCAGAGCACAGGAGGACAGAGTACAGCTCTTTCCCAAAAGGCACCTTCTCACTTGGACCGTATCCTTCCACGCCATCAGTGCTGCTGTATTTTGATAATGTAGTGTGGTGCGTATTGCATAGGGCCGGGAGAAGGGCCCATTTGGAGAAGGGCCCTTTTGGAGAAGGGCCCTTTTGGAGAAGGGCCCTTTTGGAGAAGAACCCATTTGGAGAAGAGCCTATTTGGAGAAGGGCCCATTTGGGAAAGGGCCAACCAAACCAGAGGACTCACCCAGTGCAACAGGGAGCGTGGCAAAAACCGAGCATCGCAGCGTGTACACCAGCTTGAGGGCGGGGCCATCCATCACAGGCGCATCAAAGGGCAGAAAGACATAACCGCCCCACAACAGAAAGGGGAAGAGCAGGGCAGCAGTCCCCAGCGACACCGCCATCTTCAGGAGCACGCGCTCACTGCAGCAGCGGCCTGAATCAGAGGAAACCATGACACCTGGTGTGTACCGTATTTTCTGCACTATAAGGCGCACTGTCAATGAACGGTCTATTTTCGAACTTTTTTCATATGAAAGACTATTAGGCGCATTAAGCTAGGGGATATCAAAGGTGAGTGGAACCTCGTCCATGTTGATGATGTGCTCTGGCCGGATCTTCTTTTCAGTGATCTTGTTTTTGCAGTATGCGCGGAAAATGACCAACTATTCTCTTTTGGCAGTTGCTGCGCGATGGTAGTTTGTGTGCGGATAGAGAGACTACGTCTTTTCATAAAACGAAAGCACCAAGAAGGACCGCCTCCAAAGTCATTGATATTCACGCTACACACACTGTAATGTTGTGGTGAAGCACAGTATTACTCCGTGACGCTCCTGGCTCCGTAATAAAACATTTGGACGGATTTTTGAGCGCTGTGTACCACA
>BJKM01000547.1:186236-383721 GCA_015082035.1 Chaenogobius annularis
GACTACAGCGCCCTCTGCTGGAGCCACAGCCAGGACAAACAGAGATACAGCGCCCTCTGCTGGAGCCACAGCCAGGGACAAACAGAGACTACAGCGCCCTCTGCTGGAGCCACAGCCAGGGACAAACAGAGACTACAGCGCCCTCTGCTGGAGCCACAGCCAGGGACAAACAGAGACTACAGCGCCCTCTGCTGGAGCCACAGCCAGGGACAAACAGAGACTACAGCCGCCCTCTGCTGGAGCCACAGCCAGGGACAAACAGAGACTACAGCGCCCTCTGCTGGAGCCACAGCCAGGACAAACAGAGGACTACAGGCTGCTGGAAGCCAGCCAGGACAAACAGAGACTACAGCGCCCTCTGCTGGAGCCACAGCCAGGGACAAAACAGAGACTACAGCGCCCTTGCTGGACCACAGCCGGACAAACAGTACAGCGCCTCTGCTGGAGCCACACCAGGACAAACAGAGACTACAGCGCCCTCTTGCTGGACCACAGCCAGGGACAAACAGAGACCAGCGCCCTCACAGCCATGCATTGTGCGTTATCTGCTGAGAAGGTGATCGGCTGCAGACTTCCATCTCTGCAGGACCTGTACGTCTCCAGGGCTCTGGGACGAGCAGGTCAGATCACAGCTGACCCTTCTCACCCTGGACATGGACTATTTGAACCACTCCCCTCAGGCAGGAGGCTACGGTCCATCCGGACCAGAACCTCCCGCCACAAGAATAGTTTCTTTCCCTCTGCTGTTGGACTCATGAACACTTCTAAACATCTGCCACTTTAATAAATATGTCAAACAACCATTTGCACTTCTAATTTTACTATTTTTTTCTGACCACACAGTAAAGTTTGTGTATTTTAAAGTTTTTAGTCAAACAATGTTATTTTGACACACACAAGGTGACGGAACTGTTGACGCGCATGCTTCTATTTAACTGCGCACGAATATATATATATATATATAAAATATCTTATAGCACTCTTCTAAGTGATTTGTACTGAGCTTGTTCACGAGCCCTTGTTCTGTCTTGTGTGAACAATGCTCATTTCAGTACAAAAGACATGACTTCAATGTCGAGCTGGAAACGTGGATGTGACGCACGAGCGTGACCCGAGGTCCTCTCGCTCTCCGAGTGACGCAGGTGTCCAGCCCCCGGAGGACTCCCGCACAACGGCCCGACTCAGACTCCTGCAGACGCCCCGGTCGGACGAGCGCCGCGGGTGGCCGGCGGGGAGCGCGCGGGGGCCGGCGGGGGGGAGCGCGCGGGGGACCGGCGGGGGAGCGCGCAGGGGACCGGCGGGGAGCGCGCAGGGACCGGAGCGTAGCCTACAATAGACATGTGACGTCATATGGCTCCTTTGGCGCACTGGGCCGATTCATAATCAATAATAAAACAAGTTCCCGTGCACATCGCGCAGCTTGTACACGAAAACAGGTTCGCGCACGTTTCCGTTCCGTCTGAGACACAGCGTCAGGTAAGTTTCGGTCAGCTGACGTTTGTATCGATAGGATCGATCCCACTTCCCACTCCGATGCTTCCAAAGTGAACATCAAGAAGCTTCCGCGCACACAAAACCCCGTCCTGTTCAGTCCGACAGAGTCCGACAGAGTCCAGACAGAGTCCGACCAGAGAGTCCGACAGAGTCCAACAGAGTCCGACAGAGTCCAACAGAGTCCAACAGAGTCCAACAGCACGCACCTGTTTCTGCTCCGGATCGTGGATGTGGATCGTGTGTCTTCACCTGCGCAGGGCCTCGTCTCTCTCCCCGCCTCCTCCTCCTCCTCCTCTTCTTCCTCCTCCTCTCATGTCCTCCACAGGAAATGGGTGCGGAAGTCCCAGCCACGGCCCACAGGGGAGCGAAATCAGCAGGCGGCTGAAGCCGAGGAGAAACAGCCTGGAGTCAAACGCTCCAGGAGCAGGAGACATGCCCCGAGAACAGAAGCCCCGGAACACGCGGCGCCACGGGGAACACGCGGGGTCACGGGGAACACGCGGGGTCACGGGGAACACGCGGGGTCACGGGGAACACGCGGGGTCACGGGGAACGGGAACTCGCAGATCTCGCGTTTCTTTGAAGTGTGGAACTCAGTCAAACTAAATAAACCTTTGGGACTGCTCCTGTGTGCCCGGTAAAGTGGTCCGCATTTTACGAGGCGATGGTAATGTGGCCCGCACGAGAAAAGCTGTTGCGCATTTGTTCTGCTGATTACGGTAGTCACAAAAAGTTCAGGAACTAAACATGTGACATGAGTGACATCAAGTTTGAAAAATGAACTACGGATTCATGTAATGTTTTATTATTGATTTAACAGTGTAGAACATTTTGAAAAATGTGTGACTATTCATGTATGTCTCATTTATTCAACTGTAAAGGATATATCAAAACTGCAATAATAAAATAAAATACAATTCATAATCACCATGTATAGCAAATATGTCAAACGTCAATGGACAACACTACTTTGTAGGTCCATAATATCTTATTCTCAAGAGCTGAGAACTTACACTGCAGATCTTGGGAAGCTGGTGTTGGGGACCAGTGAGCAAAGTCTTATTCATTTTTACTGTGGGAATCTTTCATAAATCATATTCAAAATCACAATGTATGGCAAATATATAAAACGCCAAACTACACCACTTTGAAGGTCCATAATATTGCTGCCATGAGGCAGCTGCGATCGCACCGCCAACCTGTGGGTCAGAAGACGAGCACTCTACCACTGAGCTACTGCCGCCCCCGTATGTACTGCAGCTCGTTTGGAGAGGCCAGTGAGCAGGCCGTTACAGTAGTCTAATCTACTAGAGACAAACGCATGGATAAGTCTCTCCAAGTCTGGTTTAGACACTATACTTTTGATTTTGGCAATGTTTTTTAGATGGTAAAAAGCTGCTGATGTTATTGATCACGTGGCTGTTAAAATTCAAATCTGAGTCCATTATTACCCCCAGATTTCTAACTTGATGTAGGTTTTAGAGTGAGACTCTGGAGGTGACTGTTAACACTTTCTCTTTGTTTCTGTGGCCAAAGACGATGATTTCAGTCTTGTCTGAGTTCAAGCTGTAGAAAAGTTGTTTTGCATCCACACACTGATCTGTTGGATGCAGTGACAGAGTGAATCCACCGGTCCATATTCACCTGTCGTCATGGAAACATAGATTTGAGTGTCGTCTGCATCATTGTGATAGGACACGTTCTCGCTGCGTATCAACTGACCTAAGGGCAGCATGTAGAGCAGGGCTATTCAACTTTATTTTCCAGAGGGCCAGATTTTTCAGAGGCCAAGGCTTCTGGGCCGGTGGCACACAGCACACCACTAAACATTTTGGGTCGTACAAAATATCTCCAACACTGTTGCAGTAAATTAAGTAGTTAATACAATAAAATAACAACTGATAGATCCGATCTGAATTGTGAGAATTAATATAAAATAAAAAACCTTTGCTCATCCAAGATTGAACCAGAATTAAACTAGGACTAGACTAGTACCAACCAGGTCTGAACCAGGACTAACCCGAATGAAAACAGGTCTAAAGACAAATTAAACAGGGACTAAACCAGGTCTAAACTAGTGCTAACCAAGAAATAAAGCAGTAAACAATATTTGTTAAATTGGGTTGTGGGCCGAATTAAATCACTTGGAGGGCGTGATTTGGCCCCCGGGCCTTATGTTGAATAGCCCTGATGTTGGGCAGTGCCAGTGATGCCCACCCAGTCCTCTAGTCTCTGTGAAGAGGGTCCCATGATCGACAGTGTCAAAAGCAGCACTCAGATCTAACAGAATTAAGACTGAGGCTTTGCCCGCGTCAGTGTTCAGGTGGATGTCATTTGTCACCTTGACAACAGCAGTCTCAGTGCTGTGATGAGGTCTAAAACCTGACTGGAAAACATCAAATGAGTTGTTTATTAAGAGGAAATCAGTGAGCTGTTGGTAAACAACCTTTTCAAGGACTTTGCCCCAAAATGGCAGATTAGAGATGGGCCGGTAATGACTCAGTACTGCGGCATCAAGACTGCTCTTCTTTAGGAGAGGCTTTATGACCGCAGTTTTCAAAGACATTGGGAATGTTCCAGATTGAAGCGACATGTTAACTATGTGAGTGAGTGGTGCTAACAAACTGTTCAGCACAGACTTTAGAAATCTGGAGGTCCCACATCGAGCAGCATGTAGATGAACTGGTGATGATCTCCTGGACAGTTTTGTCAGTTACAGGTGCAAAGTGAGTCAGCTCTAAGTGTGTAGGTGGTTTGAGGGTTATTTTTTGCATTGTAGAATTGATAGCATTTTTAATGCCCTGAACTTTGTCATTAAAGAATAATGCAAACTCATGACACTTGGATGTGGAAATGAGTTCTAACGGCAGCTGAGCTGGAGGGTTTGTTCATCTGTTTACTGTGGCAAACAGGACACGCGAGTTAATTATTTCAGAAAAATATCCTTCCCTAGTTCTACATAAAATGAAGTTGTACATGTATAACTTCCCTCTGTAAATCTCGTTTTGAACCTGGAGCTTTGACTTTCCGTTCGGCCCGACGGCACTCCCTTTTCTGTGCCCTGACCGAATCATCATTTCTCCATTGCACCTTCTGCTTACTTTTAACCATTTTAGCCTTTATAGGGGAAATCATCACAACAAATCATTTACATTAGAACATGAGACATTTTCAAAATGTATCATTTCCATAAACAGTGCTCCATTGTGCTGTCATTTTATTTTGATGTGTCTCCTCTGAACACAACTGCGGGACCAGATGGTGGTTTGGGAGAAACAGACAGGTCAAAGAAGACACAGAAATGATCAGACAGAGAAACATCGACCACATTGACGTTTGAAATATTAGCCCCCCATTATAAAGATTTGAAGACCTCTTTTGTGGTACCAGTGCCCAAGACACCGCTCTCCAAAGACCTCAACAGTATCAAGCCAGTGGCTCTCACGTCCCATTTGATGAAGACACTGGAGCGGCTGGTCCTGGACCACCTCCACTCCACAGTGAGCTCAGCCATGGACCCGCTGCAGTTTGCATACGGCCTGGCCTGGCATCGCAGTGGAGGACGCCATCATCTCCCTGCTGCACCGCTCTCTCTCCTCTCACCTGGAGAAGCCTGGCAGCGCTCTGTGAGGATCTATATTTTTGGATCTCTCCAGCGCCTTCAACACCATCCAGCCGCCGCTCCTGAAGGACAAGCTGGAGACGGCTGGTGTGGACTATGACCGGGCGGCGTGGATCCTGGACTACCTCACCCCAGTTTGTGAGAGCCCAGGACTGTGTGTCTGACACTCGGCCCTGCAGTGTGGGGGCGCCCCAGGCACCGTCCTCGCGCCCTTTCTCTTCACCCTCTACACTGCAGACCTCAGACACGACACGGACAGCTGTGTCCTGCAGAAGAATGACTCTGCCATCATTGGACATCACGGGCGAAGATGATGCGGAGTACAGAGGACTCACGCAGGACTTTGTGGACTGTTGTCAGCAGAACCACCTCCTCATCAACTCGGGGAAGACCAAGGAGATGGTGGTGGACTTCCGCAGACACCACTCTGCTGCCCCCTCACCAGTGAACATCCAGGGAAGGGACATTGAGAGAGTGGACTCATACAAGTACCTGGGTGTTCATCTGAACCACAAACTGGACTGGACTCATCACACAAACGCACTGTACAGGAAGAGCCAGAGTCGACTCTACCTCCTGAGGAGACTCCGGTCCTTTGGAGTGACAGGGCCACTCCTGAGGACCATCTACGATTCGGGTGGGTGGCATCAGCACTCCTGTACTGTGTGGTCTGCTGGAGCAGCAGCATCACAGAGAGGGAGAGGAAGAAGGTGGACAAAGTCATCAAGAAGTCCAGCTCCATCCTGGGCTGTGCACTGGACTCGGTGCAGGAGGTGGGGGACAAAAGGGTCCTGGCTAAACTTATGTCTATGCTGGACCATGAGTGTCGCCCCCTGCAGGACAGTCTGTCCGCTCTGGAGAGCAGCTTCAGTGACAGACTGATCCACCCCCTCGCTGTGAAGGAGAGGTTTCACAGGTCTTTCCTTCTGCTGCTGTCAGACTTTACAACAAACACTGTTAGTCCTGAACGTGTCATTCAGCTTTCATAATCCTGTGCAATACTGTTATACTCCTGTGCAATACTGTTATACTCCTGTGCAATACTGTTATACTCCTGTGCAATACTGTTTAATACTGTGTGCACTGTTATACTCCTGTGCAATACTGTGACATAATGTCAATCATCCCCGTGCAATATTTTCTGTCCATATGACAGCTGTCAATAGAAATAGAAAATAAATGTAAAGAGTGTTATTTTTAAGGTAAGAGTTTTATTTTTTCTAAATTATCTGTTTTTATTATTATACTTCTGCATAATCTGTTTCTGTACCTAATCTGTGTTGCAACACTGGAATTTCCCCATTGTGGGACAAATAAAGGTGATCTTATCTTAAGATCCAGAGTGTGCCCTCTGCTGTGGGTGGAGCCACTCAAATCCTGAGTAAGACCAAAGGTTTCAAGGACAGCATCAAGCTCTTTAGCGTTTCTGTCACAAATGTTATCAACATGAACATTGAAATCACCTGTTATGACCAAACTGTCAAAGTCTATGATACGACTGAAACATCTCAGTAAAATCATCAATAAAACTTTGGCAGTGCTGAGGAGGCTTGTATAAAACAATGAAGATAATGGATGGAGACTGTTTTAGCTCAATTTAATAAAGCTATATATATATATATATATATATATATATATATATATATATATATATATAGTATATATATATTATATATATATATATATATATGTAGTATATATATATATATATATAGTAGAGGAGTAGATGTTGCAGGGGAGACCCAGGGGCGATGACATGGGTGCTGCCGGGCTCGTCACAGATGGGTCCAAGGCCTTTGATGAGGACCATGCGGTAAAGAACTGAAATGACTCCTGCGCTGGCCACAGTGAAGATTGTTGTGGTGCTGCTGCTGATGAGTCTTTCGCTGGAGGCAGTGGAGGTGATTGTGGAGCAGCTGGAGCTGAAACTTTTGCTGGGGGTTGTGGAACGGTGCAATCCTTTGATGAATCCTTTGGTGAAGGCTGTGGTTGTGGTGCTGCTGATGTTGAAACATTGGCTCGGTCTCTGGCTGATGGAACAGGAATTCTTCTCTCATTCCTCTCTTCTCTAATTGTCTGCTCAGGACCCTGTCCAGGCCCAGTCCAATGCCTCAGAGCGTGGAGCAGGTTCTCTATCAGCACCCTCATTTTACCTCTACATAATAAATACTAATTATATATATATATATATATATATATAAAAAAAATATATCCTCTCCTTTCTGTCCCCTCTCTTCGACCACCAGTTCCTCTCCTTTCTGTCTCTCTTCGACCACCAGTTTGCTAGATCGTTTCTCCTCGGGCTTCAAGTTGCCAGTACCCAATTCTCCCTTCTCTCTTTCCTTTCTCTCCCCCTTTCTCCCGTCTCCTTGATATCCAGTTTGCTAGATCTTTTCTCCTCAGGCACCGCGTTGCCAGGTTCCAGTATTTTATCCTCAGGCACCGTGTTGTCAGGGTCCAGTATTTTATCCAGTCGCTTCTCCTCGGGCACCGTGTTGCCAGGCTGCAGTCGCTTCCTCTCGGGAACCACGTTGCCTGGTTTCAATCGCTTCCCCTTGGGCACCGTGTTGATAGGTTGCAATCGCTTCCCCTCGTTGCCAGGTTGCATACTTTCTCTTCGGGCGGTGGGTCGCCAGGTTCCACGCTTTCTCATCGGGCGCCAGGTCGCCAGGTTCCACGCTTTCTCCTCGGGCGGCGGGTCGCCAGGTTCCACGCTTTCTCCTCGGGCGCCAGGTTGCCAGGTTCCACATTTTCTCCTTGGGAGCTGGGTCGACAAGTTCCTAAGTTTCTTCTCGGCACATCTACGCATGCTTCATTTAACCCCATTCCGTCTACTTCTAGGAGAAAACTCTTCACGCAGGGTTCGAGCCTCCAACCAGGCTTCTCATATGGCCGTGCCTCAGTAGTTCCTCCCATTCCAGTTACAACGTCCGGCACCCTGGATTCGGCTTTCAACCTCACAACCACCCGCCCCCCACGCCTTGGGCTCCTCCTTCCGCATTGCTGGTTGGCCTCTGGCCTCCATCATTCCCCCCCTACCGGATTCCGTCCACCAGCACAGTGAACGGTTCTTCATCTGTCCCTGAGCGATTCCAGCTCCAGTCTAGCTGTAAACTGAAGCGCGTCCGCCTGTCCGTCCGAGAGAGTCGGATCTCTCCTTCAACGTAGAACTCCTCAAGGTTTCTACTTTTTCCCAAAGAGGTTTGGTAGTTTTTCCTGAGAAGGAGGATTTAAGGACAGGGGACCTGACGCATGCTAGCTTTGTTGCACTGACTCATGCCGCTTAAGCAACTTCCATCATACCTATTTACTCATCCACTCACGTTGTTTCATCGTGGATGCTCAGCACGGATTTGCTCATCATCGGTCTTGTTGTAGTATCGGCTGCTATCCCCTAATCCATTAATTCCTCACCGGGATTCCCCCCCTGAGGCGTTCCTCAGATAAAAGAGGCTGTTGCACTGATTCACAGATGAAGTTGGTCTGAAGAGGTACTGGATCAAAACTTTTGTTGTAGACTTGAAAATTTGCCAAAAGGTCCTTTGCTTGAGTTTGCATGAATACAGCTTTATGGGAGAGAAAAGTTAGCTTCCGCGGGCGTGTCTCTCTGGAATGTTCTTTGTTCCGTGGGTTAGTTTAGCATTGCTAGGCCAGAGATAAGCCCTCATCTCCAGAGACCCTTCTTGAAGAACCTCTCCGATAGAACCAAGTTTGTCTTCTCCTTCTCTCTCTCATGACCCCTGGGGGGTTGGTTTTGCACCAGTGTTCGACCAATCAGCACACATGCTGATTCAGAGTTGATCAGAGAAAAAGATCCGGAATAATGCAGCCATTGTTTAGCATTAACATTAAGCCACATGGTTACAAAGGTAATATTGTAATAAGACAATAAGACAAGACACAAAACAGTTAAATGAACGTGCAGAACACAATAACATTATGTTCAGTAAATGTATCTTGTTGACAAAGTCTGCAATCAGATGATTGTTTTCTAAAACCGCATAGTCTTTTTAGAGTTCATTTGAGTCCAAACGCAGTCATTCGATGGAAAACGTTTTTTCCAACGTTCAAAGCATGACGTTTCTGCTATGTTAAGACAGTCATAAATCTTTTCGTGGGGTTTGTACGTGGCGTCCCACATTCCTGTTACAATGGCAACATTCAGCGGTCATCTGCAGATCCCTACACCGCTCGATAACCCTGCAGTCATCGACACCATCAGAACATTGGTTCCCGAGGCAGAACTGTCATCAACCCCAGTTCCTCCATTCTCAGCTACCACATTCCACACCTGAGCCCCCCTCTGGCTGAAATCCTCTTCCTACTAGACCACCTTCCGCTCCTTCCATAATGGCTTCAACCTACTCTGCCTAACCTATTACGTCCCGTTCACCTTTGACTACCAGTCTCTATTTACCGGTACTTAAAGCCAGAGCGACATCAACATCTTTTTAGGCTGCTCTTAGGCTCGGTGATCCCCTCTCCGGTCTGCGAAGAGACCAAACAACGATGGCATGTTCCTTTTTACCTTCTTCGGTTTCCTCCGTTGCTCAGAGGTTGCCCTGTCCACGACCGTTCTCCTCACCCCTGCATCAAGGACCGTCAACCCACGTCTAGTCTTCCCCTCAAATGAGCAACATCAATCACAGTGGTAGTTCAACCACGATCTACTTGTTCAAGCTTCACTGTTTTGAGCTCCTTCGCAATCTTCCAGGACTTCTTGCACCGGTTGTCATGTGGCACCTCTCCTCAGGACTCACTACTGAACAAGGCCAGATCACATCAGGTTCCGGTTCATCCCTTACTTCAAGTCGATCCTCGCCTGGTCCCCACATTTCCCACCAGACATTTTTCCCGCATCTGCGCTGCTACATCTGCCTTGTTGCTGACTGCCTCATTAAATCATAGAACACAGGTCCTCCATGGCCTTCAAGGCCATCTTCAAGACCTCTGCGACCCCCAGTCCGCCAATTGGCACTGCCTCGGTTAAGCTTCTTTTGGGGTTCCGAAGCCCGGGAGCCTACAGCCCTCATCGCCAGAAGCCCCAAAACGGCATAAATGTTGGTACATTTCTTGTCAACGTGACAAATGACATCCACCTGAACACTGACGCGGGCAAAGCCTCAGTCTTAATTCTGTTAGATCTGAGTGCTGCTTTTGACACTGTCGATCATAGGACCCTCTTATAGAGACTAGAGGACTGGGTGGGCATCACTGGCACTGCTCTAAACTGGTTAAAGTCCTATCTGGAAGACAGGAAGTACTTTGTTGAAATAGGTAACTGTATCAAGCCCCTGACCTGTGGGGTGCCCCAAGGGTCAATGCCGGGACCCCTTCTGTTCAACCTCTACATGCTGCCGTTAGGACACATTCTCGCTGCGTATCAACTGACCTATCACAATGATGCAGACGACACTCAGATCTATGTTTCACTGACGGCAGGTGAATATGGACCAGTGGATTCACTCTGTCACTGCATCCAACAGATCAGTGTGTGGATGCAAAACAACTTTCTCCACCTGAACTCAGACAAGACTGAAATCATCGTCTTTGGCCCACAGAAACAAAGAGAAAGTGTTAGCAGTCACCTCCAGAGTCTCGCTCTAAAACCTACACATCAAGTTAGAAATCTGGGTAATAATGGACTCAGACTTGAACTTTAACAGC
The DNA here is from genome assembly GCA_015082035.1 of Chaenogobius annularis. Lineage (NCBI taxonomy): Eukaryota > Metazoa > Chordata > Actinopteri > Gobiiformes > Gobiidae > Chaenogobius > Chaenogobius annularis. The sequence continues at coordinate 197,020 of BJKM01000547.1, forward strand.
CACGTCAGATCAATCACATCAGCAGCTTTATACCATTTAAAAAACATTGCCAAAATCAAAAATATAGTGTCTAAACCAGACCTGGAGAGACTTATCCATGCGTTTGTCTCTAGTAGATTAGACTACTGTAACGGCCTGCTCACTGGCCTCTCCAAACGAGCTGTAAAACAGCTGCAGTACATCCAGAACGCTGCTGCTCGGGTCCTGACTAGAACCAGGAAGTACGATCACATTAGTCCTGTGCTCAGGTCTCTGCACTGCCCCCTGTGGCTCAGAGAATAGACTTCAAAGCAGCTCTGCTTGTATACAAGTCTCTCCATGGCCTAGCACCAAAGTACATCTCGGACATGTTAGTGCCATATGAACCATCTCGGACTCTGAGAACCTCAGGGACCGGCCTCCTGCTGGTGCCCAGAGTCAGGACTAAACATGGGGAATCTGCGTTTCAGTTTTATGCAGCTAAAATCTGGAACAGTCTTCCTGAGGATGTGAGACAGGTTCTACTCTGGCAATGTTCAAATCTAAACTAAAAACTGTTTTGTTTGGCTGTGCATATGACTGAAATGATTTTCTTTGCACTCTTCTCTTTTATGTCTTGAACTATTATTTTGTGATTTCTGTCATGTCTTTGTGATTTTAATGCATTTTTTCCTGTTGTGTGAAGCACTTTGAATTGCCTTGTGTAAGAATTGTGCTCTACAAATAAACTTGCCTTGCCTTGCCTTACATTCGTGTTGTTCAAGTTTCTCGTATGTCGATAAACGCTTTGCATCGTAGCTGGGGTTGTGGTCCTTGATAGTGAACCACTGGATGACACTGGAATTGTATCCTGGAGTCCTTATTCAGATTCAAAAGTAAATATCCGTGCTTGTAGCTTGTGAATTTCCTGTTGATATTTTCGACAGCGTTCACAAGAGTTTGATTCCCTTCTCCTCCCGGATTTGTCGCTGTCTTGTCAGATATGTTGTTAAAACTGTAAAATTGTTCTTAAAATCCTTGGTTAACTTAAGTCATACTTAAAAATGTTTGAATCTGCGTTTGTATGCAGCTAAAACCTGAAACAGTTTTCCTGAAGATGGGCGACAGGCCAGGCCTAGAGGTCTACTCTGGCAACTTTTTTTTTTTTTTTTTAACACTATGTGAAATAAATAATAAAACATCACATGAATACGTACTTCATTTTTCAAACTTGATTTCACTCTCCATGTTTTGTTCCGTAACAGCTTTTCTCGTGCGGGCCACATCACCATCGCCTCATAAAATGCGGACCACTTTACCACGGTTCCTGTGTCCCTCACATACAGAGATGGGGTAAGGCGTTAGAGTACTCAAATTACTTTTTTTAGAGTAACGGGCAACGCTTTACTTTTGTGCATCCATGTAATCTAGTACCCCCCAAGTTACTTTTTCAAATCAGTAACGCGCAGTAGCGTCTGGTGACTTTCAACGATGGGCAGCAGGCCTATCGAACACCTATCACACCAATCCTACAGAGTGACACTCTCACACCACCATGTAATGATCAATGGATTCATTAGATAACTTCACCAATCAATTTGTTAAACAAATAACAGATCTATGTTGTTAAATGACAATTGTATTTCTTCATTTTTACACACACACACACACACATATACATACATATATACACACACACACACACACACACACACACACTATATATACACATACATATATATTTACATACATACACACAAACATGTATATACATATATATATATATACATATATATATACACATATACATACATATATACATATACATATATATACACATATATATACACACACACACACACACATATATATATACACATATATATATATATATATACACATATTCAATCAAAAAGGGCATGCATTAAGAGACAATTGAAAATTACATAAGATAAAGTATAAGATAAAAATAGGAAACAGCATGTGGGACGAACTCAATGTTTTACTTTATTTATTTGTCTTGGTAAGTATTATATCCATAGGACAAAAGTTTTCAAAAAATTCAAACCTTGTTCTTTTTTAATCAGAATAAATCATTACACATTAAATCCGTAACCCATAAAAAAGGCTTAGTTCTAATCAACACCTATAAATAATTAAATATCCACTTCTTTTACACCATCTTACAGCTTTATACATCACATTTTTTGTTACATCATGCCTTAGCTCCCTCATTTTATTCCTTTAAATTGGTTATATTTTGATGCATCATTTACAACATATACATATTTAAGTTTCTGTGTCCTACCACCGTTATGTCTGTTGTTTCTGTAGTTTATAGTGTTTCCATTACCTGGTGTCGCCACGTCAACCACAACGGCTTTGCTCTGCTGTTTCTCCACCACCACAATGTCTGGTTGGTTTGCCATCACCATTCTGTCAGTCTGGATCTGGAAGTCCCACAGGATCTTGGCTCGGTCATTCTCTACCACCTTCGGGGGTGTTTCCCACTTTGGACTTGGAGTTCCAGTCCACACTCCGCACAGACGTTCACACTATATCGCTTCTGCACCACGTGACGAAATGTGCAGACGCCACATTCACAGCCGGGAAGAAGCGGTGGTAAATATTCACAAAGATTCACTTGCACCTTCTAAAGTCATCAAAAAGTTTCTCCTGAGATGTTTGTGAGAAATACACTTCATTATAAAACCATACATTAGCGCTGCCCGGTGGTCGAGTGGGCAAGGCACAGCACACGTATGCCAGGCTCCAGGTGAAGCCGGCCACAGTGACGTGAGTTCCGCCAATTTACTGTAATGTCCTCCATTCTCTCGCTCATCCCTCATTTCACACTATTTTCCTGTCAATAAAGCCTACAGGCACAAAACATACATTTACTGATTTTGATCATTAAAATGATGTGATGTTGATATGACAGTGAAAACATGTGACATGACAGAGGCTCATTCACTCATGTTAATGTTAGAAAGACTTGAAAATCATTGTTTCACTTTAGTTTAAAGTATTTCTGATTGTTTCTCTCTAAACTATTCTCTCTCACTTAACAGATCAATGATTAATACAATGGCCAACACGCAATCTTGATAAAGATGTTGAATCATTGAGCTGAAGGTTAAGGGTTTCCCCAAATGAAAGCACAAATCAACGCAGAAGTACATTTGTAGCATCATTAATGAGCGCCTTGACTCACTAGTCCAGTGTAGTTGCACAAATCCTCTTCTCTCATCAAACAGTCAATTCTGTAAAAGTCTCTGTGGATTCTTCTTGCGCTCCAGGATGGACATAATATCATGCACAGAAGAAAGACAATCTGTGAAACTCAATCAAGTTTGATCATTGCAACGGGAGCGTTAGTTTCAATGCAAAAACCCTGCCGCCATCAGCAGTGTGGAGATTGGTGGTGCAGCCTGAGGTCACGTGCAGGAGCTCTTTAGCACTTGGTTATGGCGCTCCATGTATACTTTCACCGGCCGGCCAGCCTGTCTCTCTGTCTTAGAGATGACACTGCAGTTATTACATTCAGCACGAACACGCAACATTCTGTTATTTTTGTCCAGTAAAATGTCGGCTCTAACATGTTTCTGTACAAATGTTTCATAATGAATGGGAAGAGCTTTTCTTTTTTGGGCCGACAGGCTTCCCCTGACAGGACAGCTGAGTGCAAAACGGGGACGAGAGAGAAGCGAGGACATGAGGCAAACTTTCGAAGCCAGGATTTGAACTCGGGACACTGCAGCCGGCTGCATGTGGAGCCTGGCATGTGTAATGCCCCTTAACCACTCGGCCACTGGGCAGCACGGGAGGAGCTTTTCAGAGTTTTAACAGTTTGATAGAATACACAGCAAACTTTTCACTTTCTTTTAGTCTCTCCAATTCGATTCGTGTACAGGTGGAAATTCATTTCAATAACAAACAGTAATGATGAAAGTTCTTAACTAAACCTTTTCTGCAATGTCTGCAGGGTGTTTTCAATTACAAGTTTGAATACCGTTTTAAATACATACAAATAAGAACACATGCTTTGTCACTGCAGAGTAAAGCCTTTTATAATTGATACATGTTGAAGAGCGAACCCACAGTAAACAAGAGGAGTCACGCTGTCAGAACACAGAAGAGAGAAGAGAGACCAAGGCAGTGCAAATGAAGTTCTATATTAGCACACAAGCCTCTGGAGTGTTTCAGGAGAATGGACATAAACACTTGTGTAAGTACATGCTTCAGAGGGAACGATCAGCACAGAAAAAACAAGGCACAAGAAGATCAGTCCATTTCTTGTGTGTCACGGGCTTTTCAGATGTAGGGTCTGCCACCCGCTTGTCTCCATGAAAATGTTATTGGAGTTCTAGGAATGATAATCTACTGGATAGTAGAAGCAAAAAAAGACCTTTGAAACATAAATATTGCTGGTATAATATATGGCCGTTATGGTAACACCATGTGAGAAGTATGTTAAACAAGGCAGGATTTAAGTAGTAAATGCTGTTGAAAGAGTGGTAAAGTGCAAAGAGCGATGCAGTTCACTTGTTGTAGAACTTCTTGTTGAGGAGGAAGATGAGGAGGTTGACGTTGACTTTGGCTTTGTCAAACATTTTCATGACGGCCACCCCGTCGTACTGCAGCTGTAGCAGGTCCTGGACACAGCAGTACACATTTACATGTGAAAAGTACTGCTCGTTGTATAACGTAATACTACAGTAACATTTACAAGTAGAGTTAAAGTTGTCTTTCTGAAAGTTTTCTGACAAGTAACCTGCTTGTCTCCATGGAGATTGCTTTGCCTAGAATGTTCCACAGTATAATTATAATATTATATTATATTATAAACATATCTGGGTCATATTTTTGCCAAAAAATGTTTACTTTTTATATGTGAAATTGTAATATTTCGCTTGAAATTCCACTAAATGAGATTCTGAAGGTTCTGAGGTCGGGCTAGGCCAGGGGTCGGCAACCTGCGGCTCCGGAGCCGCATGCGGCTCTTTAGCGCCCTCCTAGTAGCTCCCTGGGGCTTTTTCAAAAATGTATGAAAATAGAAGGGGGGATATATTTGTTGCTTTAATATGGTCTCTGCAGGAGGCCAAACATGACGCAAACATTCTTAACGTTTATGTAACCCAGGTGGAAAACTCTGTTCCAAACCCTCTTTCACGTTACGTCATCACGTTGTTGCGTCGTGCGTCAGACGGTGTGCCGCCAATTAGCTGTATAGTAACCTGGAAGTTAGTTGCGCTAGCGACATGCCGGTCCCACATTTGGGTTGCTACAGGAGCGGACTACCGGGCCCAGACCATCTTAATTAGAGTGGGCATTTTGTTTTGACGTCGAAGCTGGCCAGGTTGGATGGGGAGCTAGGAACAGGCGGAACAGGAAACTGATTCAAACTGAACTTTAGGCAGTAAACCTAAAGCCTCACGTCGAGCCGGACTCTACCACAAGAACTCTATACCGCTCTGGTCGGCCTGTTAGGAGGCTCTTGTAGCCACCTTTTACTTTTCCCAAAGAACTGTGATTCCGCGTGACACACAGAACTTTTTCTACTGGATGATTTCATATGAACTACCTTGAACTATGCATTTGCATCTAACTATAACATGTACACATCTCTAGTCTTTTGTATAGAAGTGAATGGCCTTTCTTCTGTTGTCTGTCTGTTTGTCTACTCAATATGAGGTACCGCAAAACTTCATTAAGCTTTGTCTCCCTACTTACTTACTCTGTTCCAAGAGCCGCATCTAGAATGTCCTGAACTAGCCCAATGACGATTATAACTACCATTATTACGGCATTGTTACGAGTGTCTATGCACTAAAAACGCCATTTTAAGTGACACACATGCTACATATACGTGGCGAGCTAGCCAGGAGCAGAGTATAGAGAGTTGGACATAATTCTATTGTAGTGTTTGTATTGATTAAATGACAATGGACATATTTGAGAAACAAGGCATCAAGATTCCAAATGCAGTCTTGATACAGGAGGCGACACATAGTGAAACGGATGAAGAAGTTGTAGATTTTTTGAAACGTTACAGGTCAGTTTCTAAAACAGAGATTATTGATGAATCAGATTCAATTTTCCATGAGTCAATTGTTGAGTATACCGCGGGAGCGAGTTTGCTTGATTTGCGTGGTATTTTACAGTATACTTATGTATGTGAGCTCGATAAAGTAACATATGAAATTGTAGATTTAGCTACTGTGTGGGCAGAAGAGGTTCGGAGATTAAAAACCGAAAATGATTTGTCAGAGTTGCATAAAGTTGCTAAATTAACTGGTCAGGATTTTACCATTGTTTTGAACGGGGTGATGTCTCTGCTTGGCCAAACCGTCACAGGGCTTCAGCCTGCAGTCAATGATCACCCATCGCCACCAGTTTATGTACCTTCTGTTCATCAGCAGGAACCTCCTGCAGCCTAACATCCTGATGCAGTGCCAAAGGTGGAGCTAACATCTACTAGCCGACATTCTACAAGATTATCCCTGCCAGATATGTCACATGCCAGTCTCAAACCCCCAGAAGTCCAACGCTATGTTGTTGAGCATATCGTCAAGAATGATGATAGTGGTATAAACTTCAGTTCGCAACGTCTCAGATCTTTCTCCGGAAGAACACCCAGACCTCAAACCGAATCGGATTATGACGCTTGGCGTTCTGTGGTCGAGTTGCTAATGAGGGACCCCGCTGTGTCAGACCTTCAACGATCACGCAAGATCTTTGACAACCTGTTGCCACCTGCTGCTGACATGGTTAAGCATTTGAAACCTGACACACTTCTAGACATTTATCTGCAGACACTGGATTCAGCCTACGGTACAGTTCAAGATGGCGATGAATTATACGGCAAGTTTATGGAAACGTTCCAGGATGCTGGGGAGAAGTCATCCACCGATCTGCAGCGTCTCCAAATAGCTTTGAATCTGGCTGTAAAACATGGAGTGTCAGGCAAAGACAATGATTGACATCTGTTGACCCAATTTTGCCGGGGTTGTTGGGACAATTCATTGATTACAGACCTTCAACTAAAACAACGTAAATGTAATCCCCCGTCTTTTGCAGAACTCATTTTGTTGCTCCGGACTGAGGAAGATCGGGAGGCTGCCAAAGCATGCCGCATGAAGCAACACCTGGGCACCGGAAGACCCCGAGCTATGCATCAGGCCCAGTATGCCTTCAGAGATACTGGGAAGAAAGGAGAAATTGCTGCTCTCACTAGTGTAACACAGAAACTTGCCCAGCAGCTTGCAGACATTCAGAAGCAGCTGGCCGCGCTCACTGCGGTCCAGTTCACTCCAAACCAGTATGTCCCAAAGGCCACACCTCGCAGTCAGACAGGTGAGGGTCAGAGGGCGGGCAAGCCATCAAAGAACCCGCCTTCTGCACCCAAGCCTGGCTATTGCTATTGGTGTGGTGAAGACGGTCATATCAAACCCCAATGAGACAATCCACCAAACTCTGCCCTTGTTGCAGCAAAGAAAAGCCAATTCTCAACAACAAAGATGGCAGAGATTCAACCATTCATTTCAGCTTTCCTTGTCCCCTCAAATCTTATCACATTGCGTGTAAACGCACCATCTGAAACCTGACCATTCCTCTGATCCTCTCAATCTGAACTTTGGTGAATCGCCTATTTCTCCGGACTGGAAAGAAAAGATTGTCAATAAGGTGCGTGAGATTTCAGACGTATTCTCTCATCATGATTTGGATTTCGGCCATACAGACAAAATTTAACATCACATCAACCTGAGCGACGGAACTCCATTCAAGCATCGACCCAGACCTATTCACCCCCAGGACATTGAGGCTGTGAGGCAACATCTAAGGGAGCTTCTTGTGACTGGAGCGATGCAGGAATCAGAATCGCCGTTTGGCTCACCAATTGTTGTCGTCCGGAAGAAGAATGGCGATATCCGGCTATGTATTGACTATAGGAAGTTGAACACGCAAACAGTCAAAGATGCCTATGCATTACCAAACTTGGAGGAGTCGTTTTCTGCTTTGACAGGATCAAAATGGTTCAGTGTCCTGGATTTAAAATCAGAATATTATCAGATTGAAATGGAGGAGTCGGATAAAGCCAAAACTGCTTTCGTTACCCCGACTGGATTTTGGGAGTTCAACAGGATGCCCCAATGTGTGACAAATGAGCCCAGCACCTTCCAGCGATTAATGGAGAGGTGCATGGGGGATCTGCATCTAAAGGAAGCTTTGGTCTTTCTTGATGACATCATTGTCTTTTCACACTCATTGGAAGAGCATGAGGAAAGGTTGCTACGGGCACAACGGTTGAAGGAGTACGGTTTAAAACTCTCTCCGGACAAGTGTACATTGTTCCAGACATCCGTACGCTACCTGGGACACGTAGTCTCGGAAAGAGGAGTTGAAACAGACCCAGATAAGATTTTGGTGCTGAAATCATGGCCAGTTCCCAGAACACAGAAGGAATTTAACTCATTTTTGGGGTTCGCCGGATATTATCGGAGATTCATCAAAGCATATGCTGGCATTGCTAAACCACGGAATGAACTCACACGAGGTTTGACACCCACTTCCAAACGTCAAACCAAGAACACTTCATCAAATACCCCAGACTTAAGACAGCCTTTTGGTGAGCGGTGGTCTCCCGCATGCCAGCTGGCTTTCGAGTCATTAGTTGAGAAGTTAACAAGTCCCCCAATCCTTGGCTTTGCCGATCCTAACTTGCCCTATATTCTCCACACCGACGCCAGTGCCACCAGCCTTGGGGCAGCTTTGTATCAGGGGCAGCGGGGAGAGCTGAGGGCTATTGCCTATGCCAGCCGCGGGTTGGCTGCTAGCGAGTCCAGGTACCCGGCGCACAAACTAGAAACTAAAAATTCCATGATTATTTGTATGGAGCCCACTTCGTCGTTGTGACTGATAACAACCCATTAACTTACCTCTTAACATCAGCAAAGTTGGACGCTGTCAGTCACCGATGGCTCGCTGCCCTTTCAACATATACATTTCGGTTGCAATATCGAGCCGGCAAGAAGAATCAAGACGCTGATGCTTTGTCTTGCCGTTCCCATGGTCATTCTGCTGACGATCAGGTGCAGGTGCAACACGTGTTGCAGTGTAGCGCACATGGTGGCGGCGCCGTGGGCGGCACACATGGGCGGCGCATTGCCGGGCAAGTGACTGTTTGTAAACAAACCGGAATGAAAGTAGCTGATGAGAACGAGAATTCAAGGATTGTGCGATTTCAGCACTTCTAGATTTAAGAAGTGAATTGCATCTCTAAACTCCACTACTGCTGCTAGATTTGTATCGACCCGGGAGATAATAAAGCGTTGAAAACCGTTCACAGATTGTCAGTACATGAAGGATTCTCCGCAAAGACAGTGAAGGAAAGGGCCATGAAAATGGCCGGCAACCTCATCAATTGGCAAATCAAGGACATTAATTCAGCTCCAGCACACTCAAGTGCTTGTGGTGAGTCTGTGACGTGATCGATATATCGAACAGGAACGCTGTTATGCAGGTATATAAACTCTGATGGCCCGCAAGAAGAAATGATCGAATTTATAATTGCAGGCTGTGTTCAATTCCACTGTTGCCCAAATATCGGTGGTATTTGCTGATATCAGCAAGCAGCTGAGAAACCATGAGGCCTGATAATGGGGACGCGTCATGAATGCGTCATGAAAGCTGCATAAGTTAAAGGAGACCTCCTATACAAAGGCAAGCGCGTATTCTTTGCACCAGATGTTCCATATGAGGTTCGTCAAAATTCAGGACCCCAGAGCGCCGTGTATCTTCATCTTAAAGCCACAAACCACTCCATTGAAGACAGTGAGGTGGAGATTCTGAGCAGGAGAAAAGATGGTTTGAAAGAGGAGTTAAGGAGGCCAACGTTGTTAAAAAAGGAGAACCCCTCTTTAAACAGGAATGGAGGTTTAAGATTCAACCTTTCAGTGGTAAATAATAGTGAGTTGAGGCCATGAAGCGGGAGTCGCCCTGGACATTCTAATCAGGTACTCAATGAGAAGGGAGCGAAAGTCAGGTCACAAAAGGATGTTGACAGTCCATTACAGGGCTGTTAGAAAACAAAGACTAAACAGCCACTTCACAAGAGGCTTTATCAGCATGGAAGACACTCGAGTTCAGGACGCCAGAGCGCCGTGCATCTTCATCTGAAAGCCACAAACCACTCTATTGAAGACAATGAGGTGGAGATTCTGAGCAGGAGAAAAGATGGTTTGAAAGAGGAGTTAAAGAGGCCATCCTTCCTTAAATCGTAATGGGGGTTTAAGATTCAACCTTCCAGTTGTTTATAATGGTCTGCTGAAACCATGGAGACACCATTCTGATGCTAATCGGGTGGGAGGGAGCCAAAGTCAGGTCACAATAGGATGTAGATGGCCCATCCCAGTTTAGTTTCAATGGGCTTATTATCAGGAGGTCCCTGCCCTGTGGGCAGGGCTTTCACAGAGTAGGACAGGCATGTCCAAACTACGGCCCGGGGGCCAAATGCGGTCCTTAGACCAATTTTTTTTTGGGCCCTAAATTGGCCCAAACAACAAAAAGTAGTACTTTTGACTGTAAAATTTGATCAATTCAAGCATTTTGATGTTCTACCAACCTAATATTAATGTTCCAAGTTTTACTAAAGGTGAGGAGGCTTATCAAAACTATGTCAAAGGCAAAATTTCGAATGGTTAACTTCCTTTTCGGGTTGGCTGTGGCCCTCTGTTCCAAATAAGTTTAAAAAATGGCCCTCAGTGAAAAAAGTTTGGAAACCCTGAAGTAGGATACAAACCTGAGTTCCCAGACTTGATTCACAGACTGAGAATGGCTCTTGCATGAGAGTTGAAACGTTTTGTTTTTTTCTAAAACAAAGTCCAGATGACTACAACTGAATTTTTTTCTACAATGGAACTCTCCTGGACGAATGAGGGATTACACCGACAAAATGCTCTTTACCAAACAAAGGTATTATAAAAGTGGGTCAAAAGAAAAAAATATTTAAAAAATACGAGAAAGGCACAGAAATACAATCTTAATCAAACAAGACCTAATTCAATCATCATTTGAATCCTTCTACCCTCAATTTGCCTGTTATGTCAGAGAAAGTAAATAAAAGGCGCAATCAAAAGATTAAAGAATAATAAATCTCCGGGGAGCGATGGGTTCACCTCAGTGGTATTAAGCTTTAAAATACACTTACTCCTTTCCTTTTGGCAACTTTTAACTGGGCACTTAAACAAACTCAGACCCCTCCTAGTTGGAAAGAGGCCATCATATCCCCGATACCAAAAGAAGGGAAAGACTGATTAGATTGTACCTCATATAGACCCATTTCTATTCTGAATGTGGACCAACGTATATACACCTCCATAGTGTCCAAAAAAATAGAGCAAATACTCCCAATCTTAATCCACAATGATCAGGCAGGATTTATTACCAAACGACAAACACAAGACAACATAAGACGATCCTTACATAATAAAATAATAATAAATAAAGCCGTAATAATTAGTTTGGACGCTGAGAAGGCTTTTGATTCTGTTTGCTGGCCTTACTTATTTAAAGTTATAAACAAGTTTCAAATCAACGATATAATTATGAAAAATATTGGGGTTCTTTACGATGGTCCAACATCAAGAATTAAAATCAGTGGTCATCTGACAGACCCACTGACCCAGGAAATGGGGGTCAGGGAGGGCTGTGCCTGGTGTCCCCTCCTGTTTGCTTTGTATTTGGAACTATTGGCCCAATTTATTAGACAATCAAAAACAATTCAGTGTTACAATTGATGGGACGGAACATAAAATTGTCTGCTGCAGATGATGTTCTATTGTATTTGACCAAACCAGAAGTATCCACACCCAATAGGATGTATTTTCATCAAGAAGTTGGTCCAATGTCTGGATACAAATTAAATGTACAAAATACTGAAATTCTCTCTTACTGGCGCCCTTCTCTGACCTTTAAAAAGACTTACCCATTCAAATGGCAAACGGAATCTCTTACATATTTAGGTGTGGTCCTCCATAGAGACCTCACAACAATTATGGAGAAAAATTATATCCCTATTTTAAAAATCTCGAAAATGGAACCTTATCCCCTTCTTCAGTCTAAATCAAAGGATTGAAACTATAAAAATGACTGTTTTGTCCAGGTTTCTCTATCTGTTCCAGACTCTCCCAGTTTCCATCCCCAACTGTCTGTTTGATGAGAGGAATAAAACAATCTCAAGATTTGTGTGGCAAGGCAGGAAACCCTGTATCTGATTCAAAACTCTATTATCAAAAGAAAAAGGAGGCGGGGTTTACCTTGTTTGAAAGATGACTTTATTACAGCTCAGATTAGAGCGTTGCTGGTGTGACCCAGAATATGAAGCTCAATGGAAAAATATTGAGGGTAATATTGTGCCGGGGGTTCCTGTACAGGCCTTACTGGCAGATGACAAAATGTTGAGTCACTTGGGGGAAGTTAAGAATCCCTGGGTAGAATCTGTTCTTACAACATGGAAGGAGCTGATCAAAACATACAAACTAAACAAAGATGTTAAAATTTTAAACTGGTTGGTTTATGACCAAGGTTTTGTACCAAATAGAACTGACCTGAGATTCAAGGTCTGGATTGCAAAAGGTTTTTCACCAGATTGTAAAAGAAAATTGCATGCAAAGCTTTGACATGTTAAAAGAACCTTTGACTTGCAGAAACAGGATTTTTATAGGTTTTTTACAAATTTCTTATAACTAGTTCTTATAACTAAGAAATTTAACAAAGTAATGACCATTTTAACCCTCTGACTGAGATGTTTATCAAGGCTTATAAATCTGAATTTTCAAGGGGAATAATATCTAAATTATATCAATGCATTTCTAATTTGGACAAATACTCTACTAAATATATAAAAAATAAGTGGGAGGGAGAGAGTGGTCTTATTATGACGGACAAAGAGTGGGAAAATGTTTGTACATCCCTGTGGAAGACTACAAAGTCAAATGTTTGGGAGAGAGTTTTGTTGGAATAATGTGACAAATTTTTTCATAACACCATGTCAAAGTACGCATTACTCACAGGGAAATACAAACTGTTGGAGAAATTGTGGCACCAGGAGGCAAACCACTATCACGTGTTCTGGGACTGTCCTGTTGTTCAGAAGTTTTGGACTAAAATTAAGGATGCACTGCAGATAGTTTTTGACATTGCCATGCCACAACATTTTGGAACTATGTACTTGGCCCTAAAATCTCCTGCCATGGACATAGTGAATGGATACCTTTGGAATGTTCTTTTGACAGCTGGAAAAAGGGCCATAAAGAAATGGATGGCGAAGAACCCCCCGACAATCAAGGACTGGACTGACATAATTACAGGAATTAGACTAATGGAAAAAATAACTTTCTCTACAATTTTCCAAATTAAGTTTGAATGATTCAGTTGTTTCATCTGGACTCTGTTTTAGAAAAACAAAACGTTTTCGACTTTCATCCAAGAGTCATTCTCAATCTGTGAGTCTGGGACCTCAGGTTTTATATCTTCCTCTGTGTAAGCCCTGGCCAATGGGCGGGACCGCCTGATAAAGGGAGTTTATTGGTTTCACTTGAAACCACTAACAGCCCTGAGATGGGCCATCAACATCCTATTGTACACTGACTTTTGCTCCCTCCTCCCAGAGTACCTGATGAGCATCAGAATGCCCAAGGCGTATCCAGGGTTTCAACAAGCAAAACAACAGGAGGCAATGGGAAGGTTGAATCTTAAACCTCCATTACGATTTAAGGAAGGATTCTCTTTTTTTAACAAAGATACAAAGATGGCCTCCTTAACTCCTCTTTCAACCATCTCTTCTCCTGCTCAGAATCTCCACCTCACTGTCTTCAATAGAGTGGTTTGTGGCTTTGAGATGAAGATGCACAGCGCTCTGGGGTCCTGAACTCGAGTGTCTTCGTGTTGATAAAGCCTCTTGTGAAGTGGCTGTTTAGTCTCCCTATGTGGCGCTCTTTACAAACTTTCTTCACTGCATTGGACAGAATACACTACATTGCTCTGCTTTTGTGTCGCATCTTGTCCTTAGGGTGAACCAGTTTGAGTCTTAAAGTGTTCTGGTTTGAAAATAACGGGACTTGTGTTGTCTATAAAATATTTGCAGTTTTTTTGACAGTTCCGAGACATAAGGGACAGAGACACCCTTGTTTCTTGTTTCCTTTTCCTTTTGTCCCTTTTTCCTGCTTTTTGTCCTGCTTTTGGTTCTCTTCACTTTGTTCAAGCCAAGTCGGGTATCCACAGGCTGAGAGAGCATTCCGACGTTGTTTTCTCTTTCCTCTTGCCTCTGAGCTGGTGGGCACCTCTTTGTACTCTGTGTTGTAGTGTTCTGATCACCTCCAGGTGGCGCTGTAGTGGGTGGTTAGAGCCAAAGAGCTCTAAGAAGATTCCCGTCTTCTCCTCTGATAGTGGAACAATCAAGAAAGGCCAAGCGGTTCTCCTTTGCATCTTCTCTTGTAAACCTGATATGCGGTCCACTGCATTGATGTGCTCTGAGAAGGCTTCCAGCTCTCGTTTCTTAATTGTCACAAAAGTGTCATCCACGTAACGGTACCAAAGACTTGGAGCAATGCCTGAGAAGGAGGTCAGCTTCTTCTCAAAACGCTTCATGTACAAGTTGGCCACTATGGGAGAGACGGCGAGCCCATGGACAGCCGTGGATCTGTCTGTAAAAATGTCCCCGGAATTGAAAGTATGTGGTGTTAAGACAGATGTCTAGTAGTTTGCAGATGTGTTCAGGTGTCAGTTTGGTCCTTTCCTGTAGGTGGTGTCTTCTGCGGCTCGTCCTAACGCCTGCTACTGCCTCAGGGTTGGGATGCAACATCAAAAGAAACCATCAGTCATCTGGGTCCAATTGGAGATGTTTCACTTTGTCCACAAAAGTGTGTGTGTTTTTCACATGATGTTCCGAGTTCCCCACCATGGTGCCGAGATGGTTTCGAAATGACATTGTATGTGATGGAATCTGTGCTGCACACAATGGGTCTGAGTGGAACATTCTCTTTGTGAATTTTGGGAAGGCCATAAATGCATGGAATGGCTTCCCCAGGATACAGTCTACAATACAGAAGCCTGTTTCTTGTTTGTATTTATTTTTTGATGGATGTTTTGCTCTCTGGTCATGTTATGTTTTATTTTGTGTTTGATTTTGAAAAACTTAAAATAAATAAATAATAATAATAAGAAATAATAATAATAATAATAATTTTAAAAAAAACAGCAGCAGATTCTCATGTCACGGATGGAGGAAATGTCTGTCATTGAGGAGATTCAGAATAGAGTGTTTTTGATGCTCGGAGATAGAGGACTTTCTAACCAGGATTCAGGATGAAGCTAAAGGTATTGCAGCTGTGCTTTTGATGGAGGAACAATGTTAGAACAGGATTAAAAGTACACAAAACTCTAATATGGAGAAATCTTTCCTTAATAACTTGTACTGTAATTTAAACTTTTATTTTTAAAATTTTCCTGACAAACTGTCAATTGACCAGTGTTAAACTATGATAAATAGGCACTACTGTACTGAACTACATCTGAATAAAATGTTTCATATTTCCACAGTTTTATAACTAAAAATATGAATCATTTTGGTCAGATGTAGTTCATCTTTCCCTTTCTCAGTTTAGAAACAATACTCACACAGACATGAAGTCATTATCAAATGTCATGTGCAGATATCAGTGGATAAAGCTCAGGGTTGCTAGTGTAAAAGTGCCAAAGGGTTTACCTGGTATGTGACAGTGAACTCCTCCATCTGAACTCCCAGGAAGCGAGCTTTGACACTGAAGTGGCCTTTCTCTGCACCAGGCACAATCTCGAAAAGAACATTCTTAAACCTGCAAAACAGCACACCGGTGGAACCTCAGACCACACAGAAATGTCTAGGACAGGGGATGCTGTGGGACAGTTATTTGCTTAATTCTTGTGAACTTGGTTAATCTACTTCACCATTATTGATCGATGACTGTTTCATTGTTTGATTTCTAACTTTCTGCTGATAAAAATCAACAATTGCAGAAGCCCTGCGAGGGGACTGCTGTTTTGATTTTGGGCTTTAAAAAAATAAATGGAATTGCATAGAACAGTTCTTACTGTGTTTGAGGCAAGTCCTCGATCTCCAGCAGCACTCCCTTCTCCTGGAGCCTTGTGGCACTGTAGCTTAGGGCCTTCTTCTTGCCCTTATTTTCTGGGGCCTTCTGAGCGGTGAGTTTTTCCAGGCAGGAGGTGATGTAGTGTCTG
This sequence comes from Chaenogobius annularis, assembly GCA_015082035.1. Lineage (NCBI taxonomy): Eukaryota > Metazoa > Chordata > Actinopteri > Gobiiformes > Gobiidae > Chaenogobius > Chaenogobius annularis. The sequence continues at coordinate 213,256 of BJKM01000547.1, forward strand.
TAGAAGTCGATCTGCTCGCTCTGGAAGCTGCTTTTGGCCTGAAGGCTGTTGAGGGTGTGTCTGAGCCTCATCAACTCTGTTCCTCGCCGCTGTCTGTGGAGTCTCTGCTGACGGATGTCCTTCAAACAGAAACATCTGTCAGCTAAGGCACTTTTGCATCTACTACAATGGCTACTGATGGTCACAGTGCACACTTATTTTTTCATGGTAGTCCCATGCAGATATATTGTTAAACTAGTCTTGTGCCTCGCTCAGACAGAGCAGAGCAACTGTGTTGGAGTGGTATTCTTGAGTATAACTCGGACATAGGCGGAGCAGTCACAGGCTTTGAGAGCTCACAGGTCCGCAATAACTAACCATGTGTATAAGGAGAAAGCCTACAGAGGGCTGCGGCATCAACGGAATGCAGTGCTCCAAGGGCGAGTGCAGTGAGCTCATTACTTTGTGATAGAAAATCTCTGCTCTGGCCTCTGATAGTGAAACACCCTTTTAAACTCACCACTGTGAATAATTAAGATGCGTTAGGAATGTGAAGATTAGTCGCTGCAAACAGTTTAAAATGAATTTGTTCTTCACATTGTAAGCCCATAAAAACCAGGCACAGCACCTTTAAGCAGACAATAGATTTAAGCATACTTTTGCAATCATATTGAGTATAGCGCCCTCTGTGGTGGAAGACTGCAGAACTCCCTGTGTCTCGAGTTGGCGCAAGCTTCGGAGGATCTTCCTCTTCTTCTGCTCCAGGCTCAGGTTGCTGTTGGCCATCAAAGACTCGTTCCTCTTCAGTTTTTCTGGGGTTTGCGCATCCTGCCGAGCTCGACTCTGCACCAGCCAGTTGTGGTGCTCCAACTATAAGACCAGAGCACCAGTTATTATGACATTTATTCTACTCAAACAAACCCTTCAAAATGACCATTTCATTTGATGACCACATTGAAGCCCTTCTTTGGTCAGAGCCATGAGGAGTTAAGGTTTTCACATTACTATCATTTCATTTGATGTATTTATGCAGGTACAACCCAATGAGAAAAGTTCTCTTTTTCATGGGTCCCTGTTAAAACACAACACAGAATAGACAACAAACACAGGATAGTAAAACACAAAAAAAACATTCAATAAAATTAACCAATTCATAAAAACACATTTAAACATACAGTATGAGATCAAATTAAATAAAACAAGTGCATCTGCACTGTGGGTGGTCCTTGACCAGTGCTTTAAAATCATTAAAAGGCGTAAAATGATTTCATTTAGAAAGTTTTGTTCCACAGGAGCAAAGTGTCTGAAAGCCTTTTTTCCCGTCTGTGTTAAAACGATGGGATTGTAAGATAAAATGTCCTGAGACCTCAAACGGTGAATACATGAACTGATGTGCATAAACTTGAGAAAATAATCAGGCAAAATGCCTAAAAGAGCCTGAAAAACAAACAAAAGACAGTGCTTTCTCTTCACATCCAATGATCACATCCTACTTTAGAGTACAACTGACAGAGTTCTGTATCCTTCTCCTGTAATGAGCTTTAGAGCTGAGCCTTAGAGCTGAGCCTTAGAGCTGAGCCTCAGAGCTGAGCCGTAGAGCTGAGCCGTAGAGCTGAGCCGTAGAGCTGAGCCTTAGTTTATCACTCAGTTAGAGACGCTCTGGTCTCAGAGTTTTTAAGACTGGTGCTGTAGAATGCATATACACAATATCACCATAATCCAGACGTGGATGAATGTTTTTAATTACAAGAGGAAAAACACGTTTTATTTCTAAAGAAGAATGACAATCTGGTTTAAGATGATTTGTCAGCTCTTGTACGTGTTTGTTGAAGGAGAGTTTCTCATCGATCCAGATGCACAAGTATTTGTAATGGGGTACTTGTTCAATCATATTACCATCAAGCGTGAGAATAAGATATATTTTTTGGGTCACTAGAGTGTCTTTTGGAGAACAGCATACATTTAGTTTTATTTGAATTCAATTCATCATTTGAAATGAACACAGTTGTGTTGCAGTGAAAATCCTCTTGAATATTTTTGAATCACTTGTGCACAAGAAGGTGCCTTAGCATACAGAATGGCCTCATCTGCAAGTGGATGCTACTGTGTTTTAGATTATGCCCAATTGAGTTGATATAAATTGTATAACAGTGGTCCAAGGACAGAGCCTGAGGAACCCTTCATTAAGGTTAGAAAATTCCGATTGAAAGCCATCAGCAGAAGCATTTTTTAGAATGTGTATCAAACCCAACAGCATCCAGACGCTCCAAGAGAATACAAAGATCTACTGACTCAAAGGCCTTTGACAAATCAACAAACACAGCAGCACATTCCTCATGGCTGTCCAAAGCAAGAGCAATATCATTTATAACTTTGGTAGCAGCTGTGATAGTGCCAAGTCCTGGTCTAAATCCAGACTGGTATCTGTTTAAAAGTGAATATTTGGTAAGAACGCACGGACCTGGTTTACTCATGAGCTTCTCTGAGAGTTTTGCTCGGCAGGATAGTTTTGAGATTGGACCGAAATGATTCAAATCTTTTTCTTGGCCTCCTTTGTGCAAAGGGAGGACAAAAGCAGTTTTCCACAGTGATGGATATTTCAGTTTGAATTGTGAGATTAAAAACATGAGTTAAACAATTTACTATTAGTGAGGCTGATCACAAAAGTAACCTAGGTTGAGGGCCGTCAGCTCCAGTGGACTTTTCTGGATCTAGAGAGAGTATTTAATACTTCATACTGTGTAAAGGGCTTAAGGGAAAACACTTGATCATCAGGTCTATTCTCATGTATTTGGGGAGCAGAGACAGATGGAGCAGCAGCATCAAAGATATTTCCAGAGTCAGCAAAGTGCTGATTAAACGCATCACAAATATGTTTTTGTCGTCGAGCTCATTGAATCTTTGATCATTTCATTTGGTAAAGAGGGAGTAGAATTTAGCGATGAAGATTTAACGGTTTTCCAACATTTAGCAGAATTGCCCTGAGATTCTGTGAAAGAATTGACGTAGTAAGATGTTTTGGCTTTATGAACAGTAGAGACATATTTATTGTGCTTATGACAAAACTGCTGCCAATCTGCTGCTGGTTTGGTTGCCGTGGTTTCTGCCCAGCTTTGTCACGTTCTCGAGATAATGCGCGATGTCTGGACAGAACCAGGGATTATTCTTATTTTGACCCTGACTCTTTTAAGAGGGGCGTGATTATCAGTAACAGCATTAAATGTTTTGATGAAAAAGTCAGAGCTGTGTGGGGTTCTGGAAACACTAGTGGTCAAACAGATGTCACTACAGAACAGATCAGACAGAAATGCTCATTAAAATACTTATAGGACCTTTTAACAGTTATACTTGATTTGGATTGAAAACATTTTGTGTTCCGCAAAACAGTCTCTTGTTTTAAAGCTAAACACATATTTGCAAGAAAGGCAATACTCCCAAAACTGTCTTCTCAAAACAAGGAACAGTATACAGATTACATCACTAGTTTCCAATGAGTATCAGGAGTATCAGTATTCTTCCCTCAGAGATAATAAAGTGGTACAGTCCTTTTATTGAACCAGAACAGATGCTAAAGCTTACCCCCAGTGTTTCTCAGGAGAGATGTTTTTGGGTCGATGGCTGGTTTTCCACCCTGAACAGGGGTGACGACGGACACTTCTAACTCTCAATAATGCCCATCGCAGGGACTTACAAAAACATTCAATAGGGTGAAAATGTAATTCACTTCTCCTTTCATCTTTTAATATGACCATGATTGCATGCTATTTCTGCCCTGATGTTTGTAGGAGCGTATGTGTGATGTGCAGTTTGGAAATATGAAGTGGCAGAGACCTGCTGTTGGGAGGCAGAGGAGCGAGGATCTGGGCCAGAGGTTGCCGGGCTGAGTCCGGATCACATCGATGACCATTTGCTTTGTGCTAACAATAAAGCATAAATATACTTATGTAAGCTTGAAGAGCTGGGTGAGGTCAACATGTCAGTCAGCAGCCTGACCTGAGCAGCAGACCTCGAGCATCTGGTTGATCACGCTCATCACTGAAGATGTCAAATTTGTTGGTCAAAGTCAGAGATACTCTGTTTTCCCCAATGAGTCATGTCTCCATCAGAACATTCCTCTGCAACAAAACACAGACTCACTTACAACTGATAGAATAGGTTTAAGGACTGCTTGATTATTAGAAGCTAGGTTCAGGTTCAATATGAATGCTGTGAAGTGGGTCCACCTGCAGTTCCACTCAGCTCCTGTAGGGTGGACCACAGCCAGCCAGGTCTCGCAGCAGAGTTCTGAGAGGGTCAGCTGTGTCGGAACACAGGACCGACTGGTGATCCACCAGGAGCTGCATACAAACACAGTTAACCTGAAGCCCCATGAGCCTGTTCACATGAAGCCCCCTGAAGCCCCATGAGCCTGTTCACATGAAGCCCCCTGAAGCCCCCTAAGCCTGATCACATGAAGCCCCCTGAAGCCCCCTGAAGCCCCCTGAGCTGTACCTGGTGAGTGTTGATCAGCTCGCTCAGGGAGATGTAGATGACCGGTTTAGTCACATTCAACAGCTCTGAATATTCATCCACACTGAACCTGTCCTCCGGCTCGGGCACATCACACACTGCTGCCAGGAACCTCCTGTAAGACAGACCCATGGAGCTATTACACGCCCCCTGTGGCATCTAGACAGTACTGTGTTGATTTTTTTATTGAGAATTCTTTTTGTTTTTTTCAAAATCAGATTATTCAACATTTAAACACATAGAACACAAGACGGAGAACACGACACAGAGAGCAATATGAAACAAAGGAATGACATCAATTAAATAAAACTAAAATTACAGCGCAACAAAATGAGTCCTCTTCATTCATTCATTTTCTATGAATGAATGAAAGGGACTCATTTTGAGTCTCATTATGGGACAAAATGAGTCCAATAATAAGAGTAATCCCTCATTGGTCCAGGAGTGTTCCATTGTAGAAAAAGATTCAGTTATTTCATCTGGACTCAACAAAACATTTCGACTCTCATCCAAGAGTCATTCTCGATCTGTGAAACGAGTCTGAGAACTCTGTGAAAGCTCTGCCCACAGGGATAACGGGAGTTTTTGGTTTCACTTGAGAAAATTATATCGTTTACAATCAGGTCGACAATATCAGCATAAAAGGTGATATGGCCTTCTGGTGGAGCATACACTGAGCAGAGTAAAAACCTTTCCATTAATACTTGTTTTTACCAGTACATATCTGCCCTCTTTGTCTTTACATTCAAAACTCTGTTCAAATCAACACTGCAACTCCGCTCTTATATTTGCCTCTGTATGATGAATGACACGACTTTCCATCACAAAATGTAGTTAGTTTTTGATGTTCTATGTCGTTCAAATGGGTCTCTTGTAAAAATATAACATCTATTCTTTCGTTTCTCCTTTTGATTAAAATCTTTAATCACTTAATTTGGTTCAGTATGCCATTAACGTTAAATGATGCCATTGGATTGATTATATTGATTTGTCATTAACAAGAACCACAAAAACAGGAATCAGATGAAAAGAAAACATAGGGGAAAAAGGGTTCATGCTGAAAACATGCACCGAACCCAAAACCTGATCATGTAAATGATCAATAAGTGAAGGGAAGTCCATTCCTAACGAAGGGTCTCCAAAAGTTCCCCGGCCGCTCCTGGCTCCAATCCTCACAAAGAACTGGACACACCAGTTCATCACGCCCCACACTGCCCACTTCATGTTTATCCCATTTTCCCACAAATTCAATCCCTCACATTTGGCCAGAGCTTATGTACGAAAGCAGACAGCCAACATGGAGCATAAAGTCTGATGTTAAAAACAAAAAATTAGGTAATTAGTCCCTTCATATGAACAGAAATGTATCACCATGTGATCACAACCTGAACCCACATGCCCCACGCTGGTGGCTCCATCCTCTGTACTGTTAATTTCTCTGTGTTTTGCATCTTCCTTAAGAGCACCTCTGCTTCTCCTGGTGTTCTGAGCACGTGTGTTTTACCTTTGAAAGTCACCAGTGTCGCTGAGAAAGAGAACCCAAATCTTAGTTTTCTCCTCCTGAGCTCCTCACAGATGTGGTGGAACTTTCCTTGCTGTTGACGAACCTCATATGGGATATCTTTCCTCTGTCATCACTTCCGGGTGAGTGTATTCTGTTTTGAGTTGTTCGCTCGCTACTTTTTATCGTTAATCCACAAATTATACACAAACTATTTTAGCTTCCTATACCCCATTGAAAGTTTGATTGCTCCTTGAACCATCCAGAGCCTCGTACAGCTCACTTTTGTTCATTATTTCGAGGATTAAACCCCTTGTTCTCTAGCCTCAGTCTGAGCTAGCCTAGCCGCTAGCGTCATACTAAATCTTTTTCCTCCTCTACCTGCTCAAGTTGTCATATGTCGAGTCAGAACCCTGGTTTCTTCTCTGACGACAGGTGCGTGAAGTGCAGTGTAGCGTTAGCTTTGGAAGCCAGGGTTACGGAGTTAGAAGCACGGATCAGCTGTTTGGAGGAGCTTAAGTCTAGCTATAGCCAGGTTGTAGCAGCACTGGACCATGCATCAGGACGTAGCGTTAGCATTAGCAGCGCTAGCAAGGCTAAGACTAGCCCCTCAGTGTCTCCCGCGCAGCCGGGACTAGACCAGGAACAAAATAGGGACCAATTTGTGACAGTTTGGAGGGAACGAGGCGCTAAACGCCAGCCTGTAGTGCACCGCGAGCTTCCCGTCTACAATAGGTTTTACTCCCTCAGCGATCACACGCCTGCTGAATGGACTCGTGATACTCTGGTAATTGGAAGTTCTATAGTCAGAGACGTGAAGCTACCAGGGTCAAGTGTTAGATGTTTACCAGGGGCCAGAATGGTGACATCGAAGGAAACGAAGGAAACTGGTTTCTATTGGACCTCAGTGCAGCATTCGACACCATCGACCACAACATTCTACTGCAGAGTTTAGAATCTGATGTAGGTGTCAGAGCCCCGCCCTCAGCTGCTTTAAATCCTACCTATTCAAATAGTACCAGTTTGTTCATGTAAACCAGAGCTCCACCCCTGTTCTAAAGTAACCTACGGTGTGCCACAGGGTTCAGTTCTCGGTCCAATACTCTTTACTCTTTATATGCTGCCGTGAGTCACATGATCAGAAAGCATGGCATTAACTTCCACTGCTCTGCAGATGAACACAGCTGTATTTATCAATGAAACCCGATCAGACCGATCAAGCAGACAGACTTGGTGCTTGTGTGAAGGATATAAAAACCTGGATGACACTTAATTATCTGCTTCTTAACCCTGAAAAAAACCAGGTCATCGTTACTAGGCCCTAATCATCTACGAGACGCTTTATCTGAGCAGATAGTTACACTGGACAACGTCAGTGTGGCCTCCAGCTCCACTGGAAGAAACCTTGGAGTCTTATTTGACCAAGAGCTCTCATTCAAAGCACACATAAATCAAGCCTGTAAAACAGCCTATTTCCATCTGCGTAATATAGCCAAAATTTGAAAAATCTTAACTAAAAGCGATGCTGACTTAAGATATATATTAAGATTAGACTACTGTAACTCTCTGCTTGCAGAGTGGTTCAAAATGCAGCAGCACGATTACTAACAGGAAATAAAAGAAGAGAGCACATTACGCCGGTGCTCGAGTCTCTTCACTGGCTCCTGTTGAGTTTAGAATCAAATTCAAAATCCTCCTCCTGACTTTCAAAACCATAAATGACCTGGGCCCATCCTACCTCAAAGATGCTATAGTACCTTATCATCCAAACAGAGCACTTCGCTCTCAAAATGCTGGACTTCTGGTGGTCCCAAGAGTCTCTAAAAGCACAGTAGGAGGTAGAGCGTTTAGCTCCCAAGCTCCTGTGTTGTGGAATCAGCTCGTGTCCATGTTAAAGAGGTCGACACAGTCTCTTCATTTAAGACCAGGCTTTAAAACGTTCCTCTTTGAAATGGCTTATGGTCAGGCCAGTTAGGACCAGAAATAAAAACCTACAGTTCCCAGCTATGCTGCCCTAGGAGCAACCCATGCTGGGGGAAGTATGGCAGCTTGAGCACTATCCTCTGTTTCCTAATACTTTTCTATCAAACAATATTTAATTTCACTTGCAATTTGTTCATCTCTTTTCCTTCTTTTTTCTCCCACTTCCCCAACGGGAGTGGAGCAGGCACATCGATGACCTGTGGATCCACAGGCCATCCTGCCTGGAGAAACGGTCTCCACTCCATATGAACGGTTCTTCCAGTTGCAGATGATGATGTGCAGTTTTACACGGCCATCTTTGAGTCCATCCTCACCTCCTCCATCACCCTGTGGTACGCTGGAGCCACAGCCAGGGACAAAACAGAGACTACAGCGCCCTCTGCTGGAGCCACAGCCAGGGACAAACAGACTACAGCGCATTGTGCGTTCTGCTGAGAAGGTGATCGGCTGCAGACTTCCATCTCTGCAGGACCTGTACGTCTCCAGGGCTCTGGGACGAGAGCAGGTGGGATCACAGCTGACCCTTCTCACCCTGGACATGGACTATTTGAACCACTCCCCTCAGGCAGGAGGCTACGGTCCATCCGGACCAGAACCTCCCGCCACAAGAATAGTTTCTTTCCCTCTGCCGTTGGACTCATGAACACTTCTTAAACATCTGCCACTTTAACTGAAACTATTCATCACTCACTGCACTGTCACTTTCTGCACTCAAAACTGTAAATTTAACTAACTCTTGTACATAGTAAATGCCCTTTAAATTGTCTCTTAATGCATGCCATTTTTGATTGAATATATGTTGTTTTATTATTGCTCAGTGTTTTGTGTTGCACCTTAAGGCTATGTCCTATGTTTGTGAATGTTGTTCATTGACAATGGCAATAAACTCTTTCTGATTCATCGGCCTCGAAGAACTGGTTCTCCTCCTGAGTGGGTCCAGCGCCACCGTCTATCTGCAAATTGAGGCGCGTCCGCCTGTCCGTCCGAGGGAGTCGGATCTCTCCTTCACTGTGGAACTCTTTATAGGTTTCTTGTTTCCCCAAAGAGGTTTGGTAGTTTTTTCTTTGCCGAGAAGGAGGGTCTATGGACAGTTTGTCACTGTCGCCCCTCGAGGCAACAGCTGTTGTGATTTTAGGTGTTACATGAATAAATTGAATCGAAAATTGAATTGAGACTTCCGGGTTATGGAGGCGGTTATGGAGTTGACGCCCCTTACACCGCTACTGCAACGTGTATCATCATGTGACCACATTCCTAACCCCTACACTGGTGGCTCCATCATCTGTACCGTTCATTACTCTGTGTTTTGCATCTTCCTGAGGAGCACCTCTGCTTCTCCTGGTGTTCTGAGCATGTGTGTTTTACCTTCAAAAGTCACCAGAAGAGTCGCGGGGAAAGAGAATCTATGTCTCAGTTTTCTCTTCCTGAGCTCCTCACAGATGTGGTGGAACTTTTGCCGTTTTTGGCGAACCTCGTATGGAAGATCTGGAGCGAAGAAGACACTCTTGCCTTTGAACTGGAGGTCTCCTTTAACCCTTGCAGCCTTCAGGACGCGTTCCTTCACGCGGTCGTTAAGAAACCTCATAATCACGAGGCCTGATTATCAGGTATCAGCTGCTGGTCTTGGTTTACCCAGGCGATGTGCTCTTTCGATTGCGCTCAGATTTGTCTGCCATGCTAGCTTTGTTAGCCTCGTTATCCTCATTAGCGAGTGATGCGGGTTGTTTTCCAACAGAGCCGTGGGCCATCAGCTTTGTTTGTTTCAATCCCATGGCGCTACTGGAATGTTGTCATCCTTGTTTACCCATCTCTCGTCCTTGTTCTTTAGGATTAGGTGGGTCAAACCATGATTTTAAAACCACAACTCAGTCAACTCAGTGTCCTCTATGACCCGGATGTCCCAAGAGTAGGGAAGTTCATTGTTATAAAATCAAAGTTTAAACATAAAAAAATACAATCTAAATGTTTCCTTTCTTTTTTCTCATGATAATCATGACTCAAAAATGTATATCGTGACATCTCTACAGTGGCAGTTACGGCGGAGAGTAGGGGGGCGCGAAGTGTTTTCTTCTTCCTGGGGGGGGGGGGGCTCAACAGAAAATCATTGAGAAGCACTGGCTTAGAGAAACAGGACTTTTCATAGGTATTTACATATAAGAAGTTATTATAACCAAGACATCAAGGGGCATCATGACCATCATAGCCCTTTGACTGAAATATTCTTAAAAGCATTTAAATCAGAACTTTCAAGTTGAATAATATCTAAATTGTACAAATGTATTAACAATCTGGGCAGTCACTCTACTGATTACATTAAGGGGAAATGGGAAAGAGAGGGTCACTTTGTTCTGGCTGATGAAGAGTGGGAAAGTATATGTAACATCTCAGTGGAGAACCACAAAGTCACATGTTTGGAGGGAATTCTGTTGGAAAAATGTGTCTCGCTTCTTTATAACCCCATGTCAAAGTGCCCATTACTCACAGGGAAATGCAGACTGTTGGAGAGGATGTGGCAGCAGGAGGCAAACTATTATCAATGTGTTTTGGAATTGTCCAGTCGTTCGGGTTATTGGACTGAAATGAATAATGCAATGCAGACTGTTTTTGACATTTCCATCCCTCTGAACTTTAGAACTATGTACCTATGTAACTCCTGCCATGGATACAATAAGTGGATACTTTTGGAATGTACTTTTGTCAGCAGGAAAAAGGCCATCACAAAGAAATGGATGACACACAAACATCACCAATGATCAGGGACTGACATTGTGACGGATAATAGACAGATGGAAAAAAATTATATTCAGACTTAATTTAGAATTGGACAAATGTGACCTACTTTGGACCAAATGGGACTCTCGTTTTAATTTAAACAGGCTGTGAATTTGTTTGGGTTTATGTTAAGTTGAAGGTCGTTTTGAGTTCTGTAAAGATTTTTTTTTGATAAATCTGAAAAAAAGAAAATATTTAAAAAAAAAAGAAGAAAGAAAGTCAAATTGAATATCTGAGGCAAAAGAAGACAAACTTTCCTTTGTACTGGAGGTCTCCTTTAACCCTTGCAGCCTTCAAGACACGTTCCTTCACAAGATCGTTAAGAAACCTCATATGGTGGTGTGGTTTATCAGCTGCTGGTCTTGGTTTGCCCAGGCGACGTGCTCTTTCGATTGTGATGGGAGGGACTTCAAGTTCTGAGACTACAAGGAGCTCAGAGATGTTCTTCACCAAGAACCCCCCAAAAGCCTAAGGTTAGGCTACGTGATCTGGACTCCAAATCCAGGATCTTACGTTTCCTATTCTTGTTATTTGTCGGCAGCGACATCAGCTGGGCCCGCATGGCATCCATCTCGGCCCTCAGAGTCTGCAGCTCATCCGTATTGTCTGAAATACGCTTCTTTGATGCATGCTCCGTTTCCTCCCCCCACTTTCAGCTCCCTTATGTCGATTTCAAACTGTTTAAGTGGGGTTATTCCCGTCATTGCTCTCATTTCCGTTCCGAGTGACGCCATAATCACGCTGCATTTCGCATTTCACTTCACACATTATGAGCGCTAACAGTGTCACCTCTTCTCCTTCCTCCAGCAGGATGACGACGCGAGATTCTTTAACCGGCCCAGCGGAACCCTGTCCTTCCGCGGGCGAAGAGTTGCGGTCGGACCCGCTAGCCCTGTTAGCCTCGGTAGCTTGTGAGGCGGGCCGTTTTTTAATGTGGCCGTGAGTCGGCAGCTTTGTTTGTCTTGGTCCCGTAGTTTTACCAGGCCTGTGTTTTCCTTGTCCACTCTTTTCTGGGATTATGTGGGTCAAACTATATTTTTTATGCTAGTTTCTGCCGCAGCGGGGGGAGCGCTTGTACGCAGGAAGTCTCACAACCGGAAGCCCCTTTTTTGAGGAATCAAACTGCTCGTGCTCGGCTCTCTTATTTTCACAACATGAGCTTTACGTTATTTAAATGCTCAAAGTTACGTTTAGCCTAGCTTTGCTCTCAGCCCACACAAATATTTTTGGGGTGTCACGTGCCACTGAGCACAGGCCATAGACCAATGCACCACTATCTTGGAGTCATCTTTTCATATCTTATTATAGTTCTATGGATAGAACCCAGGGAGAAGAGCCAGAGACAGAGGAGGCTCCTGTCAGACAGAACCCAGGGAGAAGAGCCAGAGACAGAGGAGGCTCCTGTCAGACAGAACCCAGGGAGAGAGAATAAAAAGTTTGGTACCTGAACTTCTGGTGGGAGTTGGTGATGTACAGGTTGAGCATGCGGACATGATGCCCATCTCCATGGAAACACTTGTTGGCAGCAGCATGCTGGAGCATGCGAGCAATAGCGGCCAACAGGTGGCGTTGTTCAGGGGAGAGGGTGGAGCCTACAGAGCGGTCCAGAACATCAAAGCCGTCCGGAGCCACCACGGCTGGGTTCATGTAGCGGTAGTACACCAGGTTCCCCACAAGCTAAATGTGAACAGACAGATGTGGTGAACACTTCTGGTCAGGCAGCACGTCGGGCAGGAGCAGAACTTACCTTGTAGAGGTCAGCCTCAGAGGCCCCAGGAAACTTCTCCTTCAGAGCATCTCGAAGGACTTTAGCCGTGTACCGCAGCCCCATAACTGCAGACAAGTACACAGGCTGTTTCTGGCATTATCCACTCAGAATTACAGCTGTACGTGTGTAGCAGCAAAAGACATTTGACATGTTCTTAAACATATTGTATCTACGGTCACTCGGATCTTTGACAATTTCCACCAGTACTTTTCCTCTGTATCTGCAGTGGCTCGCTAAAGCAATCGCACCCTTGGAATCTTTCACGTCACAACCACACATTTAAATACATTGCATTGGCAGTTTTTGTGAAAGGGCAACACAAAGTTGTGAAGTGGAAAGAAAAATTGTATATGATATACAGGTTAAAATATATATATATATATATATATATCAAAAAAAACTGAAACGTGCATCATGCAAGTGTTCAGCCTCTTTTCCCTGTGTCACCAGCTGCTGTCAGAAGTTTCCTGCTGACTGCTGAAAGATTGAATGTTGCCCTAATGATTCAATAGTCCACCTGTATGTAATCTAATCATAGAATAAATGCAGCTGTTCTGTGAAGGCCACACAGGTTTATGACGAGAATGTGGGGGAGCAAACGGCATCATGAAGTCCAAGAGACACACCAGACATGTCGGGGAGAAAGTAAAGCAGGGTTAGGTTATAAAAAGATTCCCAATCCATCATCCGGAAACGGAGTATGGCACAACTACAAACCTACCAAGACATGGCCGTCCACCAAAATGTACATCTGAACAAGGAGAACACTGATCAGAGATGAAGCTAAGAGGCATGGGAACTCTGGTGGAGCTTCGTGGTCGCCCTGGAGAAGTACAGGTCCTGCAGAGATGGAAGTCTGCAGCCGATCACCTTCTCAGGAAGATGGATGGAGCCTTAGAAGAAAACCTGTCGGTGTCTGCAAAAGACTTGAGACTGGGGCGGAGCTTTACCTTCAGCAGGACAACGACCCGAAACATAAAGTCAGAGCTCCAATGGAATGGTTTCAAACAAAACATATTCATGTATTAGCGAAAGGCAGTTCCACAAAGTATTGACTGTTGCTTGCTACACTTTCTGGAAATCATGTAGAATTTTCCTTCCACTTCACAATTGTGTGCCACCTTGTGTTGCTCTTTCACAAAAAAATGCTAATAAAATGTGCAGTCAGAGATACAAACTATGTCTAGTCTGGATAAAACCCAGCGTGGGACAGTCCCGTGCACGCCTTCTCTCTTTTTCCTGATCTACCCTCTTCTCTGCTTTGAGCTTTCTCTTGCAAAAAACCAAACAAACAAACTACAGGCTACACACTCAAGACCTCTTATTTCCTTCTCACAAAATGATACAAACTACAAATGTTTCCATAACACGTGTGGTTGACTGGACAGAACACGTGAAGGTGGTGTTTGTGAGTCGTACGGCAGGATGTGGAGGTTGGAGGTGATGGCCTTCAGCACTCGCTCAGTCAGGTTCTTCAGATTGACAATGGCCACATCGATTCTCCTCTGCACCTCAGGATGAGACAGGGCCTCCTCTAGGGACACGTCATATGGAAGGGAACTACAACACACAGGCACATACTTATTTCCGGAGCAAATGTGTATAAAAGTACAGAGTAATGCTTAACCCAAACTCTTTATATCTGTTGTTTGCCAAGAGCCATGAGTCATGTAGGCGACCTGCTGATGACCTCCATGACCCTCTGAACCGTTGCTGTGGTAAAGGTTCCTCTGGGAGATGTTTAACAGACTTCCTTTATCCCACCACATTTCAAATAAAGACAGATGTTTTGAAAGTTGGATAAAGTTTTCCTAAGGCGTTGGCTTAGTTATACTAGTGAACAGGCCAAGCCGTGTGCCACTTCCAGCTGATCTCGGCTGAACAAAGCACTCAGACTCCTCCACAAAGGCCATTTTGGATTTTTTTTACACAGGACCGGGGCGCACACCGGGGCGCACACCAGAGCCCATATCTCTGTTTCAGGTCAGAAGTGCACGGACTTCACAGACTGAAGTTTGAGATGACTAAGCCCCTTCTTTCACCTTGTTATTTCTAAATGTCTCTCATGCATATTTCATGTCCAAATGCAGTCTGATAATTGTTTGGTCAATAAATCTTCACAAAACACTTGTAGGGGGAATGCCTCTCCTTTTCACTTCGATTCCGTTCGACCTGCATGGATATCAGACACAACCAACATCTGGTTAAAGAAGGATTAAGCGTTTCCTGCCTTAAGTGTGACCGTAAATCACCATGTGTTGTTCAAGGGCCGTTATCTTAGACACTACGGCGCCATAGCGAGCCCATTGTGTGTCTGCGCACCTTCAAACAGAAAAATGAAGGATAAACGAAGGAATCATGAATTGACATGAACTTTTAAGACACACCAGCCAAAATACAGAAGAAATGTGAACTTTAATCACGATCTTCTCTTTAGCACGCCTTGGGCTTTAGTTGTTTTTGTAGATCAGCGTGAATACTTGTAGAGCTAAGCCGAATATTAGCAGTGAGAATAACTTCGAGTGGGACGAGTCATTCGTGTAAGCAGGACGTCGTCACTGAACCGGTACTCCCCCTTCAGGTTAAAATGAGCTGCGATTTTGGAATGTGTTTTTAGCCATTTTTGAGTTGTTACTCTGGGGCCCCGTCTTACTGCTAAATAACCCTCCTAAATCACAAAATTAAACATTTACCATTTGAGACCCGACACACTATTTGAGTGTTGTTTAATTTCCAAATAAGAAGTCCTTGTCACATTACGCTCTCACAAACCTTCATATTATTGATAATAATGAATTTTGAGAATTCATTTGAGAATTGGTAGGTCTCTCCACGTAGTCAGGTGGTGTCCCAAATTCCTCCTAAAAATCTACTCACACGCTCACAAAGAGATATATTAGAGTCATGCTTTAACTATTATTATTCACTGTTTCAATTTGATTCCCATTCATATTTGGGAGTGTATGAGAACACTACAGTCTCTAGATCTGCAGATATGATCCCTCAGGCATGTATTGAACAGTGGTAGAACTGCCTTTTCTGCACATTAGTGGTCATACGCGTCATTCTATGGACACACTGTTCAGGGCAGCGAGGAATGCAGGAGAGTGTGAAAGCACCAGGGAGTTAGGCTTAGCTTACCTCTTTGTTCCAGTCTGCGTCTCTGTCTGGTTCACCCAGGTCTTGTAGACCTCCAGAGGGTCTGTTCTGATGCTGAGGTTCTGCTCCAGGAGCAGCTCCTTCAGTGCTGGGCCCAGAGCCTCTTTCAGAGCATTGTGCCCTCGGGCGTGACGGTAGAAGTTCACCAACATCTTAATGACAGTGGGATTTCCTGTCACCACATCCTGAGGATGCTCCACTTTCAGCCTAAAACACACAACACTACGTTCTTTAGAAGCTCTCAACTGTGGCTCAGATATGACGCAAAGTAACCTCTGGGGACCAACTTGTGCTTCTTATTTATATCAAGGATTAGATTTTAGAAATGACTCTGGAATGTTATGTGTCCCTTAACACAACTTTATCAATATTACAATTTTATTTGTATTGCACTTTTCAAAACAATGTTACAAAGTACTTCACAGAATAAAAGCATTAAACTAAGGCATGTGTTCCATGATATACAAACACACAATATAAACACATGCACAGTGAGGAAAGTATTTGAACACCCTGCGATTTTGCAAGTTCTCCCACTTTGCGATTTCCTGATTTTTTTCCCATAATCCATATTGTATGATTTTTTTCAATAATTGTTTCGTATGTTATTGCTGTAATAATCATAATAATAAAAATAATGATATTGAAATTTCAGCAAAAAAATGCAGCAAAGGCAGTTTGGAGGGGCAGGGGGTCGCCTCGGCCAAAAAGAAACAAAGGCAGGAAAAATGTAAAATGTAAATTTGCAGAACAAAGTAAAGCTGCTGGAGGCTAAACAGGCTGAAAATAGGATCCTCAAATGCTACAAGAAAGTAAAAACACAACTTCCTCCAATGCTACAGGAAAGTAAAAACACAAGGGGTGAGATTAATGACCTGACCTCACAGAAAATAATTTTAAAAATGCTCTTCACCAAACAAAGTTATTATAAAAGTGGTTAAAAATTCACAAAATGTATTCATTCAATTTAAAAAATATTAATTAAAAAAATAACTATTTTGAAATGATGAGAGAGGCAGAATAATATGATTTTAACCAAAGGAGACCAGATACAATCATCGTTTGAATCCTTCTACAAAAAACCTTCTACCAAAATATCAGGAAACAAAGAAGAAGAAATACAGTATTTTTTGGACACACTCAATTTACCTGCCATGACTCAAGAGCAAAACAAAAACAATAAATCTCTGGAGAGTGATGGGTTCACTTCAGAGTTGTATAAAGCTCTAAAGACACACTTACTCCTTTGCTTTTATCAACTTTTAACTGGGCCTTAAAAAAGCTCAGATCCTCCGAGTGTGAAAGAGGCCATGACATCCTTAAGACCTAAAGAGGGAAGGACCGACTTGACTGTGCCTCACACAGACCAATCTCAGTTCTGAATGTGGACTATCATTTATACACCTCAATTATGTCCAAAAGAATGGAACAAAATACTCCTAATCTTAATCCACAATGATCAGACAGGATTTATGGCCAAACGACAAACACAAGACAACATAAGACCATCTTTACACACAATGAGCCAAATACACAAACAACAAAACAAAGTGTAATATAATATATCTGGACTCTGAGAAAGCTTTGGATTCTGATAGATGGACTTATTCAATTTAAAGTGCTAACCAAATTCAAAATAAATGATTTAATAATAAAAAATATTGAGGCTTTTTTCTTCACGATGAAGAAAGATCTTGAAAAATAGCCCAGACTTAAGTCTAAATTGAAGGATTGAAACTATAAAAATGAATGTTTTGCACAGATTTCTCTCTCTGTTCCAGACTCTCCTGATTTCCATCCCCAACAGGCTGTTTGATGAGTGGAATAAAACAATCTCAAGATTTGTGTGGCAAGGCAGGAAACCTCGATTCTGATTTAAAACTCTACAATTAGCAAAAGAAAAAGGAGGCTGGATTTGCCTTGCCTGAAAAATAACTTTATTTCAGTTCAAATCAGAGCGTGGTGGGTGCAACCTAGAAAATAAGGCTCAATGGAAAAATATTGAATATATTATTATTAAAGTTATGCCGGGGACTCCTGTACAGGCTTTACTGGCAGATGACACACGGTCATTTGGAGGAAGTTAAGAATCACTGTGTAAAATCTGTTCTCACAACATCCATCCATCCATCTTCTTCCGCTTCAACGGGGCCGGGTTGCGGGAAAAGAAGTCTAAGGAGAGACCTCCCCGACTTCCCCCCTCCCCAGATACTTCCTCCAGCTCCTCCGGGGGGATCCCGAGGCGTTTTCAGGCCATCCGAGAGACAAAGTCCCTCCAGTGTATCCTGGGTCTTCCCCGAAGCCTCTTCCTGGTGGTACATGCCCACAACACCTCCCCAGGGAGGCGCCCAGGAGGCTCCGGGAACAGAGCAGCGGCTCTACTCCGAGCTCCTTCCGTGTGACTGAGCTCCTTACCCTATCCCTAAGAGAGCGCCCAGCCACCCTGCGGGGGCAACTCATTCGACCGCTTGTATCTGTAATCTCGTCATTTCGGTCACTACCCAAAGTCAACATACCAATATATCAGCATGAATGTTGATTACACAAAATGTCCTTTATGGATCAAAAATAGAAAAAAAAAACTACACTTACCTTTTTTAAAAACAGCACAGAAGATCTTTGAGCCATGCCATAGGTCGAATATAATGTCACACATCAGGGAAATTCAGAATGGACAATTTTTGAGGCTCAGAAGGAGAGGACTTTCTTAACAGGATTCATGAAACATGTATACATGAAGCTAAATGCATCATTCAATCTTCAATCTGGAACAAGGGCTTTGAAAACTGCGGTCATAAAGCCTCTCCTAAAGAAGAGCAGTCTTGATGCCGCAGTACTGAGTCATTACCGGCCCATCTCTAATCTACCATTTTGGGGCAAAGTCCTTGAAAAGGTTGTTTACCAACAGCTCACTGATTTCCTCTTAATAAACAACTCATTTGATGTTTTCCAGTCAGGTTTTAGACCTCATCACAGCACTGAGACTGCTGTTGTCAAGGTGACAAATGACATCCACCTGAACACTGACGCTGTGTTCTGTTCAACCTCTACATGCTGCCGTTAGGTCAGTTGATACGCAGCGAGAACGTGTCCTATCACAATGATGCAGACGACACTCAGATCTATGTTTCCATGACGACTAGTGAATATGAACCAGTGGATTCACTCTGTCACTGCATCCAACAGATCAGTGTGTGGATGCAAAGCAACTTTCTCCCAGCTGAACTCAGACAAGACTGAAATCATCGTCTTTGGCCCACAGAAACAAAGAGAAAGTGTTAGCAGTCACCTCCAGAGTCTCGCTCTAAAACCTACAAATCAAGTTAGAAATCTGGGGTAATAATGGACTCAGACTTGAACTTTTACAGCCACGTCAGATCAATCACATCAGCAGCTTTTTACCATCTAAAAAACGTTGCCAAAATCAAAAGTCTAGTGTCTAAACCAGACTTGGAGAGAGACTTACCATGCGTTTGTCTCTAGTAGATTAGACTACTGTAACGGCCTGCTCACTGGCCTCTCCAAACGAGCTGTAAAACAGCTGCAGTACATCCAGAACGCTGCTGCTCGGGTCCTGACTAGAACCAGGAAGTACGATCACATTAGTCCTGTGCTCAGGTCTCTGCACTGCCCCCTGTGGCTCAGAGAATAGACTTCAAAGCAGCTCTGCTTGTATACAAGTCTCTCCATGGCCTAGCACCAAAGTACATCTCGGACATGTTAGTGCCATATGAACCATCTCGGACTCTGAGGACCTCAGGGACCGGCCTCCTGCTGGTGCCCAGAGTCAGGACTAAACATGGACCGGCCTCGTGCTGGTGCCAGAGTTGGGACTAAACATGGGGAATGTTTTATGCAGCTAAAATCTGGAACAGTCTTCCTGAGGATGTGAGACAGGCTTCAAATCTAAGATAAAAACTGATTTGTTTGGCTGTGCATATGACTGAAATGATCTTATTTGCACTCTTCTCTTTTATGTCTTCAATTATTTTGTGATTTCTGTCATGTGCTTTACAAATAAACTTGCCTTGCTTTGAAAAAATTAAAAATGATTAATATAATTTAAAAATTGTTGTGAAGTGAAGGTGTTAAAATGGGTGACATTACAGTAGTCAGTGCGTGAAGGGATGAGAGGACAATGACAATATATCGAAAAAATATTGTCATTGCAATACTAGAGCATGATAATTTGTCATTATTTGATGTATTAATCATGCGTTTGTAGCATGCATGGGCTGGTTTTAACTTTTGACCAATCAGACGCATCTTTAACAAAGCGAAAGCAGTCGTCACACATAACCAGCGCTTTCCTACCTTCAAGGGACTCAAAGCCCTTTACATCAAGGAACCTTTCGCCCAATCACACACCAGTGCGAGCAGACACTGGGGGTGTCAAGTGTCTTGCCCAAGGACACAACGGCAGTATTCACCTCAGGCAGCTGCGATCGCACCGGATGTTAATGTTAGGAGCGGGCTGTCAACTGTCGGATCAGGAGATGACCACTCTGCCATTGAGCTACAGCTGCCTGGGACTTAGGGCTACTGTAGCACGCTGCTAACTCGTGTCTAATGCCACAGAAACAAACTGTTTGGCGTGATGACGAACAAGGCCAGAGGTGCACTCACTGCAACGTCAATACAAGAAAAGTCAGAATGGCCAGAACTAAAGTTTTAGACAAAGAGGAAGTGCAGACGGCAATGCTTTGAAATCCTGTCATTCCAGCACATGTGCACATCCCCAGTCCTCCTCATGATGTGAAGATGCAAAGTGCTCAGAAACAGGGATGAACACGGAGGAATCCAACAAAATGAACACAGCACAAAATGATATCACTGGTTCAGTTCATACCATTGCAATACTAATTCTAATATAAGACTACTTCTATAAGTGGCTTACATTTGACCAAAACGCAATTAAAGACTAACAAAAATGTTAAAGAAATAAATTTAAAACAAATGTTTTGTGTGAGAGCAATATAGATATGCCAGTGCCTGATCCTTATATCCCATATCACACTTTTTTCCAATATTGTGCAGCCCTAATGTATGACCTTCTCGAGATTGGCCTGTGAGACAAATGACTTGATCTTGGCAATATTACGTATTTGATCAAAACAAGACTGCACAACCTTGGTAATCTGACCCCAAAAACTCAGTCCCAGATGGCAGGCAGAGTCCTTCACCAGGGATGATTTATGAGCTGCCGAGACATTTACCTGCACGTTTGAGCACATTTATCATTATCAATAATTACCTTTGAAGATCAGAACAGATGTCGAGGATATCCTAGTGTACTTGCCTGATCTCGTATCGAAGCGCCTGGGTGAAGAGCTGCAGCAGCAGGAAGGCCTCACGTCGATCTGAGCCGTAGTTAAACAGACTGAACACCAACATCTCCATGAAGGCTGTGGATCTGCTCTGAGGCATGAGGAACACCAGCTGGGCCAGGTACCGGGGCTGAGTCTGCAACCAGAGAGGACATTAGGTCAGTCATGGGTCTCTGCTCACCGCACACAGTCAGAGAAGTACCTGCAGAAGGTAGAAGAGGTGCTGGTAAGCCTCCAGCCTCTTGTGGCGCTCACGACTCAGAGCCTTCAGACCTTTACTCTTCTCCAGGTCCATCATGTCTGACAGCTGTTCCTTGTTCTTCTTAGTCAGCTTCTTACAGTGAGAGGCCACCTCCTGAGAATGAGCCCAGAAATCATTTATGACCAAAAAGATCATGTTTTTCCCCATCAGATTTGACTTCTCACCGTAGAGCCAAAGCCCATACAATATTGTTCATAAACAATCACATGAGGGCATTTCCAGTATGGAGGCACCACTGATATTACACTCCAGTAAGGACTTAACTCTGCTATATTCAAACAGAATAGGCCATAGGTGTCAAACTCTGGCCCGTGGGCCAAATTTGGCCCGCAGTGTAATTATATTTGGCCCGAGAGGCTATACCAAATGACTACTACAGCGCATTCATTCATCGTTACTACTACAAATCCCATTATATATTGTATAGTAATAAGTGTTGCTTGTTCCATATTCAATGTTAAAGCAAATCTTTAAACTGCAAATCTTGTTTGGGTCAATATTAAAAGTTTCATTTGTTCAATACTGGCCCGCGACTTTGTTCAAGTTTTACATTTTGGCCCACTGTGGATTTGAGTTTGACACCCCTGGAATAGGCCGTCAAAGCTCTAGCATCAAATATATGTGCAAATAATGTGAGCGATGACAGTGCCGCCACGCCCGGCTGCAGTACCCTGTGGTAGGCGAATATACACGCGACATCATGAGCACACACTCTGCTTTAGCTTCTTGTTCCGGAGTTGTCTGCAGACTTCTTTTACTCATGTGAAAGGCAGATTTAGTGTAAAATGCTCTAAACCTCTCTTAAACTATGTCCACGCAGAGGACAGAGGAGTGTGGGCTGATTGTCCTCATTAAGTTTGTCCTGGAGTGAATGGCATGAAGCGACGCTAACATACAGCTGATGTGCTGCTCTTAAACACACACCTGCTTTAAACACACAAATAAAACCCCAACCCTCAAATAGTCTTTAATTAGAGAACTTCAGATGAAGTTAGTTCAGTAAATAAGACCACATGTTATTGAAATCATTCATAGACCAATGGTAATGGCAAACTAATGATTTAGATACTCAATTACATGTGTATATTAGCAGAAAGGCAGTGGAAATACTTTATTCAAATGTTTGAATAAACAAACTGACCTATCTATAGCCTATGACAGAAGAAAACCTATTTGGGATGTTTGTGGACTATTTTTAAAAATCACTCTTTAAAGTGAATAATCATTTGAATAATTATGATTACAATTATGACAAAAATGATCATGATCATTATATTTTCAATATTCAAGTCCTACTACAGTGTCAGTGGATCACATCAGCACTGGTCTAATGCTCCACTGCAGGTCATAGTCCGAGTACAGGCCTCGCCCTCACAGTTCCAGGGTCCACATGTTTGCATTCTGTTAGGTAGGAATAATAATAATAATGATAATAAACTAAATCAACAGAAATGTTCAATCCAAAACAGAGCTGGCTCTGGCCTGCTGAACTCCCTTTCTGCCTACCAGGGGGCGTGAGCGCGCCCAAAATCCCGGAAGGAAAAGGTAACAGCAATTGCTCGTATTCAATCCGGACCCGCAATAAATGTAATGCTTTCCCAGACATTATTTCAATTCAATTCAATGTATTTTTGTAACGCCCAAAATCACAGCAGCAGGGGTTAAGGTTATTATGTCACTCGCTTTTCTCCTAGACGTTCAGTTTAGACATGTTTACTCCAGATAACCTGAGTGAGAGGTTTAAAGAAGGAAACCACATTCCCATTGGTCCCATGTAAATGGATATGTGCGCTACTGGGCCATCTTTCAAGATTTGTTCTTGGGGTCTACACTCCAAATTAGAGCTCACTGAGTTCTAATGTTTGATACCAGTCACATAGCACACATGTTCATTCTTCTGGATGCAGTTTTAAATACTTATCAAATATTGCAGAAGAAAATTGAATTCTGTCAAATATTACAGCATGGCGCGAAATGGGGATGAGAGAAAAGGGAAGACATGCAGGACATTGAAGTCTTCATCCAATAAAACTGAGGTTTATTCCTTACCTGCACAGTGGCCCGGTTACGGACCAAAAGCCCAATCTTCAGGTCCATGAGGTCCAGATCAGTCTCCAACTGTTTGTTGAAGCGGATGGTCCTGACTACTTCCTGTCTGACTCGAAGAAGCTCCGCCTCCTCAGTGATGTCAGCACTAGAAAGCTCCAACAGGTGAGCAAACTTCCTGATGACCCGCAGCGGAGGCGTGGCTGAGTGCACTGAGGGAAGACAGTTTGACAGGGCATTTAGGGAGCGCAGGGAAAAG
Organism: Chaenogobius annularis; assembly: GCA_015082035.1. Taxonomy (NCBI): domain Eukaryota; kingdom Metazoa; phylum Chordata; class Actinopteri; order Gobiiformes; family Gobiidae; genus Chaenogobius; species Chaenogobius annularis. The sequence goes on from BJKM01000547.1 coordinate 236,821, forward strand.
GACTGCTCTGACACAATTGCTCATCTTACGTCTTGGCTCAATTGGCAAAATAACAGCACAATTTAACATCAGATTATGTTTTGAATTGAAATTACGAGTGCAAATACAGTTCTATGAATCCCTGATGACTGTCAGAGTCATGCAGTCACGCAATTCGATAACACCACCAACGTCACACCGGTGACGTCAGCGGCTACATAACCGAGCGGCATTCATACACATTTCAGAAGCTTCTTACGAAAAAGCATGGATTCTGAGGGCCCCCAAACTTAGTGGTAATGGGAGTGTTGACAAGTCAATTTTCTGACCTCTAGCGTCCGTGCAACTGCTGAGAGCACAGGGCGTGGAACGAGTGGTCATGCCAAAATATGAGGTGGAGTAAAAGCTAATTGAGGGCGTGGTGTGGTGCAGTCTGAAAAACATGTGTGTCAGGTTTTTTTTACTGTTTTCAAATCTGTGTTTGAGTCTATTACATTGCACTTGTAGAGCAGCACTGGTGAGAGCCCAGTTCTCATCACATCCTCCTCCAGGCTCCACTTCTGTCCATCTAAAGGACATGACATTTCCTCTAGCGCCCCATTGTGGCACCTGGTGTTTCAGCAGTCTTCCAACCAAGTACTAACCAGGCCATGTCCTGCTTCCCTTCGGAGCGCTGACCAGATCGGACAGTGGCAAGCAGGTATGACCACCTTTCAATCTCTCAGGAGCCTGTCTTAAAAGTGCAGTTTGAGACAATCAGTAGAAAATCTGAGGTATGGAAGACATTTCAGCTGGTTGACAAGAGACACTGGTGCGTCGGCTTCGTTCAGAGTAGCAAGCGTCGCTTATTGCTAGCATATGATAGCAATCCAATCTAGTCAAGTCTAGGCAAGTCCCAACTACACTTTCATTTGAATAAAATTGGTCTGGACACAAATATTCTGAATATAGTTTGGGGTACAGATCAAGGGTGCAACATCATTAAAGCTCTGGAGCCTTATCGGAGTCTTCCCTGCATGGATCACCTTATCAAAACAGTCCTTCGCCATGGACTGGACACCTACACTCTCGAGCAAAATTCTCTAGAAATATGGAAAACAATAACGGAGATACAAGACACAATCTGGTTTGGCTGCGTAGTTGAGGAAGACAGATTCAGCAAAGTAGATCTCACCCTCAAGTCTAGACGTCTATCCTGAGCTGCACGTGCAGAAAGGGAGCGACTTGCTAACACAGCGCCAGACACTTTGAGCTTTTTGATTGATTTTTTTGACAGCCATTCCACAATGCCCAGAGGGAGCCAGAGGGGAATAAATACCCAACTTTAAACCTGGTTTTTCTCTGGTTTGAAAAACTCAAGCAGCACTGTCTGACATAATCCACGGACTCTCAACAGAAGGACTTTGTGAACACTAAACACGCTGAAATGCTAGAGAGAAAAATCCTGCCCATTCGGCATGAGTAACCCTTTTCCTCTGGCCAAAGGTTAACCACCAGAGGATGATGCCACCTTGTCAGGTGTCCGCAGTGCACGGCCATGTGCAAATACCCAGGTGAAAAGGCTATATCAACCGTACCGGAGGGCCTTTTTATTAGGCCGGCAATGTAACTGTAAAATGCATCAGCATCAGGAAGGGTAGATTCAACCTAAGCCCAAGTTCAGGCTTGTAGAAACGCGTGAACTGAAGGTCACCTTCAGAAGGAACATGCCAAAACCAAACATGTTACTATAACTGCAAGTCTGAGTTACCTGACCAGCATCCGGTCAATAGGGCGGACTGGCCAAGCCCTGTGCTGCGGTAGACACAACTGAATCTCACACGCCACAATGGTAAGAAGAATGGTCAGAATAATGGCGGAGCAACTTTTTTTGTGATCAACTTTTTATTGAATTGTGCAATGACATCATGACATTACAAGGCGGCTCAAAAACCACAGGCACAATTGCATTTTCCCCCCTAATTTTCCCTCCCCTTCCCCTCATGGGCCCCTCACTTCCACCTGCACCATTTCAAACAAGCACACGCACGTGCACACGCATACACACACACACACACACACACACACACGTACCTTGCATCACAACGCATCATGAGCATTAATATGGCCCATTACTAATTTACTAATTAGAATGGAGTCATTCGAGGCAAGTACCACATTATTTATAGCCCAAAAAGTAAACCCTAAAACAGGGAGAAGGGAGAACAAAAGCTGCCATATATCATCAAAGCTGGACAATGAATGCGGGCATGCAGTCTTAACCTGCAGAGGTGCCGACAAAACCATAAGAATCAAACCTGCTCAATGTAGAAAGCTTGGCAAAACTGCCACCTTCAGAAAATGTTCATAACAGTAGCACCATGAGCAGTAGACGAGGGCACCTGCCACTGACCAGCAGCGAGGGACAATGGACACGGTCAAGTGTAGTTCATGCAACAACCCCAAAGCGAGGGAAAGAAGGGACCATCTAAACTAGTGGTAAAAGACTTTACATGTCTATCACGACCTGACAAAAGCTCAGCATGAGGACCAGGAGCACTCCCAGCATGAGCAAAGGAATATACAGAAAATAAACTGCTCCAAGTAAGAGGCCCACACTGGTCGCAAACGAGCTAGCCGCCTTATAGGCCATGGAACTGCACAAAGACCAAAGCGGGAGAGCGAGCGTGCTAACAAGACCGACAAAGTTAGCAATACAGCAAAGTATAGTCCTAAGGCCAAGCTGGAGGAGGGGGTATTTGAAGCTGTTAGTTTAAAGCAGTGGTTCTCAAACAGAGGGTAGCCCACAGAACAGTAGGCTCCACAGTCTGATATAAACTCATCCATCTTTCATTTATCTTTCACTCTAGCCAACTGAGTCTACACAATAAATCTCCTCTAAAACCCACCAAAGTACATGAAGTTACAGGTATATTTAGATTTCCCCCCCACACCCACCTGCAATTGGACTCCCAAACTTAAGTGCTACGGCGTCACAGTGGGCCGCACAGTGCCTCCCCCCAGTCCACCCTTGCGACAAGTGCTTCAAATGCTATTATTGGAAATAGGTTATTAAGATCATTTTTACTGGCACGTGTTCTAAGTTAAAAAATCGGTCACACCAGTACCAGCCTGCGGGCACCTGGGTGCCCTTTGGGCCTCTCGGTCGCCCGCCCGCGTGCACCATGGATGATTCTATGAACGGTGTGGACCTGTTCTAAATTTAGAACAGCTTCGCCAAAGCGTTCTCGCTTCGCCAATAACGCTGCTGTTTAAATGAGAGCTGCACATGTAGAGACGGCAACAGGCGAGACCACCAGCGTCGAGAGACGCCAAACACAAAGTGATGCATCTTACATGTGCGCGGACAGAGCTGGATCTGTAGCGCCACCTGCAGGAGAGAAACGTGTTTGGATCGCAATGTTTAGATTTAAAGACAAGCAAATAGGAGACGAATAATGCGCAACGCCTTTGAGAGTGTCAGGAGTAAGAGAAGAGAAGGAGCTGTCGGAGCAGACCAGGACCACCATCAGACAGGACCACCATCAGACCAGGACCACCATCAGACCAGGACCACCATCAGACCAGGACCAGACCACCATCAGACCAGGACCAGACCACCATCAGACCAGGACCACCATCAGACCACCATCAGATCAGACACCACCATCAGGACTGAACCAGGTCTAACCCAGGTCTAAACGGAGCCACCGCTGTGCACCTTTGCTTGTATTTTGACTATTGCATGAATTTACTCATGAGTTAGTGCTAGATGTAATCCAAAGTTATCTGATTTCATGATACATATCACTCACTGGTTTAAAATGTGAATTCAAATTGGCTTTTCAAAGATCCATGGTAAATACACAGAAATGCCCCACATACGTACATACATAGTTACTCACAGTTTAATTGTTATGTACATTGATTATGAATGTAATTACAGGCCTATTTAGGCTAATTGAACAGGCCCTGGACCAGGTCCGAGCTCATAAGGTAGCCCTGGACCCTACAAAGGGTGGTGACCCCTGCTCTAGAGCCTTGAGCTAGTTTCTTACCCAGCAGCCTGTACTCCTGCCGGGCCTTGTTGGCTCTGAAGAAGGCTTGAATCTTCACCACTGCATTCACCTACCACACAAAAACACAACATTGTTGAAAGGGTTGTAACAAATGATTAGTTTGGAAGTCGATTAGCCACAATCATTTCTATTGCACAGTATATTAGGACCTAAAATAAAGGATGGAAGGCTGGAGGCTTATAGAGGGAGAATATTTGAAATGTCAGTGGATTATTGTGGGAGATCTGAAATTGTTCTTTTTTGACATTTTGATTAAAATAATGATGCCACTTGTTTGTTGTATAAAAAGTCTTTTTGTATGTGTTTTAGAGTCTGTATAGTTCTTTTTTGAAGTAGTCGGTTCATATTTCAAGCCGTTTGTTGCCGTCAGAACATTCTTCATTGGCCGTTTGCTCAGACTCACATTTCGCCTGAAGAGCTGCAGTCTCTCTCTGTACCTCTTCCTCACCAACCACATCCGGACCATGGACTGGATCTGACAGTGATGAACATACACGGTTAGAATATAGTAAAATGTTAAAACACTGAACTAATCTTTTCTGGCAATATTGACCTAAATGAATATCGATGAAAATATTTACACTACATGCACATCAGAAATGTGCTAAAATGATTTGCCTTATGCTGAACCTGGTGTACCCAGCAGGCATGCTCAATATGAGTCTCGAGTGTGTAATATTGCACCACAAACATCACAGTTATAGCACTAGACATTCGCGCTCAGGGCTGGACTGGGAGAAGGAAAGAGAACAAAACCAGACCTGGTTTTTTGAAAATCAAAAAAATATAAAAAGATACATGTTTTCATATACATATGTTCATATTATCAGGAGGCTAAACAAAACGTATTATTTGTGCATATTTAAAAAGATCCTTCCCACCGTCCAAACACATGCATGTGCCCCTGTCCAGGGTGTACCCCGCCTCAGGCCCAAAGTCACTGGGATAGGCTCCAGTCACCCGCGACCCCTAACGAGAACAAGAGGTACAAAATACTTTTTTTTTTTTTTTTAAGAATATAATTGGGGGGATTTGGTCCAAAACAGGCCTGCAGAGTTTACAGTTACACAGACACTAATGCTTCCAACGAGTGGCTTTGATTCTTAGCATTCTTATTCTTAAATCTTGAAAAATACATTTTAACTGTCAACTTTAAGATCAGTCCAAATCAAAAAGAAACATTTTAACTTTGCATTCTCCATAAACTATCCTAAGTTTCCATTAGGTCCCCTTGTTAGTGCCCCCAGTGTTTGCTTGTGGGGTGCAGTGGGGTCTAACATGGCCCCTAAACAGCACAGGCTTCTCAGACTTGCATCAGGACGTTTGAACTCATGTTTTGTGTCACTTTTGAGAACAGAAGCCTTTGCTCATTTGCTGAGATCACATCAGAAATACGCAGAAAACGCTTTGATGGCGCTGAATAAAAATGTATTTTTTCCAATGAGCTAAAAATAATCAGAACTCAAATATGAGCTCTATCTTCATAAAGTAACAACTGGTGTGAAGACTGGACAGTGTAGCTTGCCTTTATGGTCTAATCTTAATGTCAGCCTTTAATTGACTAAGCTCATTACTGCAGCAGTCGAGTGCAGGGGCTGATGCTCCTGCGTCCAGCTCTGTTCTATCAGCTTTGCCATGGCCCGGCCCAGGTGCCAATGAGAAGGACTGGGCCGCGGTGACCTCAGACCAGAGAGAACATAGGAAGAGAGAGTTGATCATTGGGTCGTTGAAGCGTGACATTATGACGGTGCGTGGTGCGTCCTGATAGGACCTGGCCCAAAAGTGCTCCAGAGATGGCAAGTCCAGGCCTAGCAGCAGGCATCCCCTGGAAACTTAAGCACTACCGCCCCCTCTGGCTTAAGATGGAGCCCCACAATGTAAAGCATTGCTTGAAAAGGAGGAATCTCTTAGAAATGTGTCTTTTGTTTTAAAGCAGTCTGTTCTGAGTTTGGAGCAGGTGAGAGGCTCTTTGGCACTTCCAAACTTCTCAGTTTAAAGACATATGGTGTGTTAAAATCATTCTCTTGTGCCTCCTTGGAATGAACTTACATCTTACAATCAATTCGATCTATCCCATTCACATGTTTATCTGTACTTAATTCAATTCAATGATTGTTTCCACTGAATCCCTTCACCTTAACACAGGTAAGGCAGATCTTCCTGTAGAACATGATATTTATAATGTGTTCAAGAGCCCTCTTGACATCTCATTTCAAGGAGTTTCAGAATCAGAATCAGAAAAAGGTTTATTGCCATTGTCAGTGAACAAAATTCAAAAACATAGGAACATACAACAATTAATCATTATAATAGCAAAGTCTATTCAATCCAATAAAGCATGCATACATTAAGAATTTACTTTGATGACACCAACTGTGAAAATTAGATACTTCGAAAGAAGAATTAGGCATAGAACAATCAGAACTAGTCTCTCCTGAGTGGTTCTGATTCCAGAGTCTCTCTCTCCTTCACTGTGGTTCTCCTCCAGGTTTCTACCGTCTCCCACAAGGTTTTGTAGTTTTTCTTTGCTGAGAAGGAGGGTCTAAGGACAGGGGATGCTGGGACATTTGGTCATTTGTTTAATTAGTACATAAATTGAATTGAAAACGTCCAGGATGATGGATTATAGATCGTACATGCCAGTCTGCTGTCGTACCCGTGGGAATAATCCGCCTTTATTACGAGTTCACCTGGGAAGACCCGATATTTCTACATGGAAGCAGGCATGTAATGAACCTGACTTATTTTAAGAAAGTGTCTAAGAAAATAAGACGAACCAGGCTGACAATGCTAGAAATGAGTGAATCAGAGCCACAAAACTGATTTACACAACTCACGCGCACAACCACGCGGTTAAGTTTGACTTTTTCTATGCATATGACACGTGTATCAAAGACAGCCGGCACAGCGCATGCTTTTGATTCACAGTTACACTTTAAAAACATGTTAACCTGAAAGAAGAGGACGATTATGGCGAAGATTAAACATTATTTTATTTTTTTCCTGCAATTTTATGTGGACCCGGGCCACATCTTTACACAGATGCACTCTTAGATGCACTCCTAGCTGGTCTTTCAGTCTTTAACTTCACGCAGACACGCAGTCCAACATGCATTGGAAACAGGAGGAAACCACACTGCTCCTCCTGAATCCGAGGTTCGACCATCGGTCGAATTCTCCTCTCTAGTACCCTGGAGTAGACCTGGGGAGGCTGAGGAGTGTGATCCTTTGTAGTTGAACATACCTGCCGGCGCCCCTTCTTGAACAGAGGGACCTCCACCTCGGTCTCTCGGTCCAGAGAGACTGTCATCGACAGCCACGCGATGTTGCAGAGACGTGTCAAACAAGACAGTCCTACAACATCCAGAGACAACATCCTCTGTAACGGCACAAGCCACGGAGCGCTTCGCCTTCCTCAGGAGTCCTACAAGCCAAAGAGGCTTGATAGGCCTCCTTCTTCAGCCTGGTTCGGAGGTTGCTGCCGCGACAGACACCTGCAACCTTGCAACCACAACTCTGAGCAGCCGAAATGAAAATGGAGGTCGAAAACATGGATCTGAGTGGCAGACCCTGCTGACAGAGGGCCCCGCCAAACGTTCCCAACAGACCCTCACGATGCAATTGGGCCTTCAAAGTCCAACTCAACATCGGTTGACAGCTCTGCCCCTTGCTTCACCCAAGTGTCTGATACGACATATATGATACAACAAAGTCGCACATTGATCTCCGGCCTAGGGTGGCCTGGTGCCACGTGCACTGACGGACATCCTTGTGCTTGAACATGGTGTTTGTTATTGACAATCCGTGGCTAACACAGAAGTCCAATAACTGAACACCGCTCGGGTTCAGATTGCGGAGGCTGTTCTTTTCGGTTTGCCCCGTAGGCTGACAACAGTGGGAGACCTGTCCCAAACCCGAAGGAGTAGGAATGCGACCCTCTCGTAAACGAGAGGGTTGATTATATCTAGCCAATTATATCTAGTCGGTACAGCTCAACCTCCTGTACCAGCTCAGGCTCTTTTCCACTCAGCGAGGTGACGTTACATGTCCCCAGAGCCAGTTTCTGTGCCCAAAGACCCGGTCGTCGAAGCCCCCACCATAGACTGCCGCCCAATTGTCTCTGCACCGGCCCCTTACGCATCCTCCTGCAGGTAGTAGGTCCACGGGAAAACAGCCCCACGTCGCTACTTCGGGCTGTGCGAGGCCGGGCTCAGTAGAGAAAGGCCCGGCCAGCAGGCGCCCACTCCAGGGCTACCTCCAGGGTGGGGCCCCGTTACCATCAATCCAGGCGACGTAAATGGCCTTGTTATTTTACTAGCCATAAGGAGTTCCAGTACTACTTGGACCTTTTCGGTTCGAGCCCCACTGATGAGTTCTTCCCCCAGAACCAGCTGTTGTGCCTCTGCCTATAAACAAATAACTTGAATGCTGAACCATGTCCTATGGATAATTTTGTATTATATACTGAGATGAATGTTCAGACAACAGAAAGTACAGTTTGTTCCGGTCAAAATAAGCTATAAAATGTTTGGGAACATGTTATGGAAGAAATATTATTTGGCCCTGATTCTTTGTGACATTATGGACTTCTCATCTCCAGTTCGAACCTGGACCCTACTGTTTGCATATAACTGATAATTATGCTCTGATGTGTCCTGATCAAAAAATGATTTCCCTCTATTCGGGTGAGAAACTCTGGGGGTCCAGGATGGGCCTCTTTGCATGAACAACTGGCCTCTAGGCAGGGCATTGTCTTTCTAAAGTGCCATACGGTCAGGATGAAAATGTATTCAAATACCTCTGTTCTTTGTTCTTACACCTAGCATTTGTCTCGGAGCCAGTAATTTTCCCTGTGATGTGGGTCATGTGACCATCTGTTCAAGTGTAAAACTATATGAAGAGACTTCCGGGTCATGGAGGCCAAACCAGAAGTATCCATACCCAATGTGATGCATTTACTTCAAGAAGTTGGTCCAATGTCTGGATACAAATTAAATGTACAAAAAAATTAAATTCTCTCTTCCTGGCGCCCCCCTCTGACCTTTAAATCGATTTACCCATTTAAATGGCAGACGGAATCTCTTACATATTTAGGTGTGGTCCTCCATAGAGACCTATCAAGGTCTTAATTCTTAAGTCTAAATCAAAGGATTGAAACTATAAAAATAAATGTTTTGCCCAGGTTTCTCCATCTGTTCCAGTCTCTTCCAGTTTCCATCTCCAACCGGCTGTTTGAGGAGTGGAATAAAACAATCTGGAGATTCATATGGCAGGGGGAAAAAAAACCTGTATCCAATTCAAAACTTTACAATTATCAAAAGAAAAAGGGGGCTGGGGTTTATCTTGTTGGAAAAATTACTCAGATCAGAGCGTTGCTGGTGTGACCCAGAATATGAAGCTCAAGGAAGAATATTGAGATTGCTGTTGTGCCGGGGGTTCCTGTACAGACCTTACTGGCAGATGACAGACGGTTGAGTCATTTGGGGGAAGTCGAGGACCCTTGGGTGAAGTCTGTTCTTACAACATGGAAGGAGCTGATCAAAACATACAAACTAAACAAAGAGGTTCAAATCTTAAACTGGTCGGTTTATGACCAAGGTTTTGTACCCAATAGAACTGACCTGAGATTCAAGGTCTGGATTACAAAAGGTCTAAAGGTTTTTTCACCCGATTGTAAAATAAAAGCAACATGAAAAAGCTTTGAAATGTTGAAAAGAATCCTTTGACTTGGAGAAACAGGACTTTTATAGGTTTTTACAAATAAGGAGTTATTATAACCAAGAAATTAAACAAGGCAGAGACCATTATAACCCTCCGACTGAGATGTTTATCAAGGCTTATAAATCTGAACTTTCGAGGGGAATTATATCTAAATGATATCAATGCATTTCTAATCTGGACAAATACTCTACTAAACATATAAAAAACAAATGAGAAAGTAAGTGGTCTTGTGACGGACAAAAGAGTGGAAGGTGTTTGTATAATCCCTGTGGAGGACTAACAAAGTCACATGTCCAGAGAGAGTTTTGTTGGAAGAATATGTCACATTTTTCATAAACAACCATGTCAAAGTGCCAATTATTTACAGCGAAATTACAGACTGTTGCTGTTCAGAAGTTTTGGACTGAAATTAAGAATGCACGACAAACAGTTTTTGACATTGCCATTTCACTCGATTTTGGAGCTATGTACTTGGGCTCGAGGACTCCTGCCGTGGACACAATAAACTGTTACCTCTGGAACATACTCTTGCAACGCCGAAAAAGGCCCTCACTAAAAAGTGGAGGAACACAAATTACACGACAATCAGGGACTGGACAGACATTACTTTGGACATTCGTAAAATGGAAAGGATCAACATTCGGAATGAATTTGAAAATGGACAAATTCGACAGACTGTGGACAAATCTTTGAGTCATGATTTCTCTTTTTTTGTTTATTCGGTTCTTGGTGGATGTCTGCTTGTCAAGGTTTAAGGCTTTTCTCCTCTGGTCTTGTTCTTGCTTTCTGTGTTTGTTTTTATATGTGTTTAATTCTTGAAAACTAAAAACATTCGGAGACTCTTTTAGACCAGCGTAGGGACAGACGACATTGGATAAGGGACCAAATTCATTCAAGACTGTAGTGAAAATAGAAACTTGTGTGTAAGTAGAAGAAAAGTTATTGCTCACCTTCACAACAGCTCTCCAGTTCATGTAGAGGTACTGAAGCCGCCGGCGATAGGCCCTCTGAGCCGTGAACCTCCTCCAGTGGGACTACGCACACACAATGTCAGTTTGGGCTGACTGTTTTCTATTGAAGAACTTGGACACTTGAGTATTGAGTGAATAGACTTAGAGTAGAGGTGAGGCATACAGGCAAACCATTTATATTATTATTACATTATATCACAATTTAGATTTTATTTTATTTTATGCCTTAAAAGCTGACATCTCATCGTGAATGGAAATGCTCCTGTCACTCACTCGTGACACAGGCTGACCAACAGCAACTCTCCTCAGTTCAATAAATCCATGTATTTGATGCCAAAAAGCAACTCAAAGTGCTTTACAACCATAAGAAAAATGTAAAGGTTCAATTGCACAAGGGTCTTGAGAGACATTCTAGAGCACGCCAACCTAATCCGAGCCTCACATCAGTAGCATGTGTCTTCTGAGTTCAGGGCTCTTTTTGTGTAAGCTGTCCATGTTCCTGTTGTAGGAGGGTGTGGTGGTTTTCTCTTTTAACCTGAATAAGGACAACAGTTGAAATGTTGTCCATAAAGTACGTCTGTCTCATGTGTAGCTGTCTTTCTCAGGAGGAAGCCTCTGGCAGCAGCCTGCAACACACACCAGCCTCTCACTCTTCTCCCACTGCACACTGCGGGTGTGCTCAGCCGAGGCTCTGCTCACCACACTCTAAAGCACACAGACCACAGCACCCAGAGCCGTACTATTAGCCCATATTTGCTTTGCTTATGAGCCCAATGTCAATATTTAAAGCAAAGCCCCAGGGGCACAGGGGCACAGGAGCACAGGAGCACAGGGGCACAGGGAGCACAGGGGGCACAGGGGGCACAGGGGGCACAGGGGCACAGGGAGCACAGGGAGCACAGGGGCACAGGGAGCACAGGGAGCACAGGGGCACAGGGGCACAGGGGCACAGGGGGCCCCTTCTCACCTGGATGTCACTGCGGCTGAGGAACCGCGAGTTGGCCTTGAACTCCTGCGGTTTGTCCAGCTGCCTTCCAGTTTGTTCAGGTGAAAGTAAAAGTGGAGCCATTGTCCAGAGCAGTCCGGATCCATGGCTGGAGTCAGCTGCTGTGAGAAACATGGCCCACATGGCCACATGGCCCACATGTCAGATCACAGCCGCATACAGCCAGCACACACTGTTGGGTAGTGTTACTTTGAAAAGGAACTCGTTACCTTGTTACTGCTCTAGAAAACTAACTCGTTACGTTACTGCACTACTGTGTGTAAAAGTAATGCCTGGGAGTACTCTTCCGATACAGATCATTAACATTATTGTATAACCTATAGCATTTGCCCACAATCCCTTTGCGCTGCTGAACAGGAACATAATCATTCAAATATCAAATAAACAAGCAAAGTAAATGAGTTTGACTGAGCTTTATTTCTCTTATGTTGCCAGGTTACCACAATACACGCCATACAATAAGCACGTGTCGGCCTCAAGCAGTGAACAACATGAGCAGCACAGAACGGCACAAGAGTCACTAGTGGCACAGTGCACAGGGCTCGTGACAGTTTCTTACCTTTTGTGTATGCATCCCCATATTGCAATTCAACTGAAATTAAAAGTTAGATCCTTCATCTAACTTCCACGCCCGTCCATTTGAACGGCTCCATTAACAGTGTCATTTTATGCGGCGGATGACAGCGCTGCGCGAGCGTTGTGTCACCTTTGTGTCTCTCCCAGCAAAGCTAAAGCTATCATGGATTTGAAGCGATTATCCGTACAAGAGGCAATGCTTCAAAACATGGATGAGCTTTGTTCGGGAGGGTGAAGGCGAGTCGGACTCGAGGACTCGTGGGTTTTTGGGCGGCTCAGCCGAATCAGACCGCTCCCTGGCAGTAGGTCTAATATTAAGGTCTATTGTAAATGTTCAAGGTATTTATGACAAACCTTATGATTTAGTTATGGCATTTTAGGCTGTCGAGATCAATGAACTAAACGCATGTTGCTTCAGTTGCCCCGGTAACATCGCAACACGTGAGCGGCACATTCTTGGCAACGGCGCCAATATTCAAGGTCTTTACCAATCCTGTGTTATAGTATTTGGCTGGCTGTTTTAAGAAGATGGGTCCAGATCAATGAATGAATGTGGGTATATTCTCTGTTACAGCGGCCTCGCTATCGCAAACAACAACCCTCCTCTCGTCTCCCCTCCCCTCCCCTCCCCTCCCCTGTCTCTGATGTATGAAATCCTATTATTCTAGTCTACATTTATGCACCATGACAATTCAAACGTTACATTCCGTTTGGCCCACGTGTGAGACAACTGCAGTTGTGATTTTAGGCTATATAAAAACAAATTGAATTGAAAAGAATGTAGAGACAATGGGTCCCACTCCATCTCCAGACTCCCACCATGGACACAGTAAACGTGTTGGGAGATGGAGGACGCGGTCTGCCCCAACAATCAAGGACTGGGCTGATGCAGAAATGGGAACAACATGTTTAAAAACCATCTCCCTGCGTCTTGTTCTTGGTTTCATCGTTCTTTGTGTTCATGTCGTTTAGAATATTTGAACATTGAAAAAAGAGAAAGGAATACGGAGTAAAATAGTGATGGAGAGAGCGCCCGAAGAGCCCCAGACGTGTCCTTACCCGTCCGCGCCCTCTCCTTCATGAGTGCACCCAGCTGCTCCTGGTACTGCGCGGCACAGTGGGGCACCAGAGCGGTCAGGGCCAGCTCAGGCAGAGACAGGACTCTGAAGGTCTGTGAGGTGCGCTGCTCTCGGATGGCCTGGTTCACTGCTGCCAGCGCCAAGCACACTGCAACAAGCACACACACCAAAAACAGTCCTGTATGTTCACAACCAAAAACGTACAAAGTGCCCATTAAAATAGTTGTTCCTTGTCACTATTATTATCCAAATGTTTCCCTTTTTTAAGCCCTTGATGTACCCTTTTTATAATATTGTCTACAAAAATAAGACTAAATACAATAAAGCAATAACTTTTATAGAGCCAGTGGTCACTCCAGTCCTGTTTAGGCTAACGTGAGACTTCTGGGCTGTGGCTGCCTAGTTGGGCCATATCTGTCGATTCCATTGAATTATCCGTGTTTATCATGAGTTCACCAGGAGAGACTCGATATTCTCATGTGGGAGCAGACGTATGAGCTTGGACACTTATTACTAGAACATGAAACCGAAAAGTAACAACGGCACCGAAAGACAGGTTAGCAATGCTCCAGCTAAGCTAGCAGGCCCCGCATCAGCGCCAGCCCCTTGCTCCTCCCACTCCAGCACATGCGCTGGCTCAGCTCCGGAGGAAACCAGGAGCGAGATAGACCCGGTGATTATGGCAGCTTTACTGACAAGATTAGAAAGACAGTGAACGCAAAGATAGATGCGGCCCTGGAGGAAATGCGTGATTGGAAAACAAAGAATGGCGTGACGTAAGGGCATCTCGTTCCCGGCGGCTCTTAGAGGGCATCTCGCGCCCGGCAGACGGCTCTGGGGAATGAACGGATGAGGAGATAGCGGGCGATAATACGACAGGGCCGATATGAGCCGATCCACGATGAACCAAACAAGTAGATGAGGAAATGGGTTAGAAATCGCACATGAAAGCAGCATCAATCAATCCTCTATATTCACATTTAGCAGATGATCAATTGCCCACTCTTATTTGACAACATGAACGGAGCTTGGATTCAATACGCCTTAAACACTTTTTAGCCTTAAAACGTACTTTTCAGTGCCCTCTGAGTCTCCTGATTGGCTCGTCTCACTTGCTCCTGGATGTCGGACAGCCACAGCTCTGCTCCTGGGTCACCAGCCACCTGGACTTTGGACACAGCCTGTTAGACTGGCTCTGCCCCACTGAGACCAGTGTTGGGCACGGATTGGGGTGAGGGGGGGTGATGGTGAGGGGTGTGTGTGAGGGGGAGGTGTGTGTGAGGGGGGTGGTGTGTGAGGGTGTGTGTGTGTGTGAGGGGGGTGTGTGTGAGGGGGGGTGTGTGTGAGGGGGTGTGTTTGTGGGGTGTGGTGTGTGAGGGGTGTGTGTAGGGGGTGTGTGTGAGGGGGGGTGTGTGAGGGGGTGTGTGTGTATGAGGGGAGTGAGTGTGTGAGGGGGTGTGTGTGTGAGGGGAGTGTGTGTGAGGGGAGGTGTGTGGTGTGTGTGGTGTGTGTGAGGGGGTGTGATGTGAGGGGGGTGTGTGAGGGGGGTGTGGTGTGTGTGTGAGGGGGGTGTGTGTGGGGGTGTGTGTGTGAGGGGGCGGTGTGTGTGAGGGGTTGAGTGTGTGTGTTGAGGGCGGTGTGTGTGTGTGAGGGGGTGTGTGTGTGAGGGGGTGTGTGTGTGAGGGTGTGTGTGTGTTGAGGGGGTGTGTGTGAGGGGGGTGTGTGTGTGAGGGGGTGTGAGGGGGTGGTGTGTGAGGAGGGTGTTGTTTGGGGGGTGTTGTGAGGGGGGTGTGTGTGTAGGGGTGTGTGTGAGGGGGTGTGTGTGAGGGGGGTGTGTGTGAGGTGTGTGAGAAGGTGTGTGTGTGAGGGGTGTGTGTGCGACCTGTGCACGCTGCTGCTGGGCGCTCCTCATCAGGATTAGGTAGCGGCTCACGTTGTTAGGGACCACGGCGCTGAGATCCAGAGGGGGCTGCTTCAGAGCGGACAGTAGTCGAGGAGCGCTCCCTTCGTTCACTGCCTCGTTTATGAGGGACACACACAGCAGCTCTGAACACACACACACACACACACACACACTTCTGTGCTTCAGGTTTGACATTACTTGCACATACCAGGGCACATACCAGGGCACATACCAGGGCACATACCAGGGCACATACCAGGGCACATACCAGGGCACATACCAGGGCACATACCAGGGCTGGGAGACATGGAGAAATGCTTTTTCCTTGGTTATGACTGGTTATTTAGGGCTGGGAATGGCAGGGTCCTTCACGATTCGATACAATACACGAAGCATGTGCGATTCAAGATATTCTGAAATATCACAATTAAACAACCAAGTATTTCTTTGTTATACCACAACCTGCAAACACCACCATTTTAATCATGAAAACTTAATGTGTGTCAAATGTTTTGCATAAAAAGTTTCTTTTCAATTACATAAACAGGACAAAATCTGTCCTGAATAATTGTTAAAGTTTGTGATCTAGTTCAGCACTAGGACCACATGGTAATATTATAGAAACTAGTATTATTTCAACATTTTGTTCTCCTACCTTATTGTCTTAAAAAAGAACCTAAGTATTATTTTGTGTTGAAAATGTTTATTAATTTGTCTAAATAAAAAAATGTTTTTGTTATCATTGTAGTATTGACAGTGTTTAAAAAAAAGAAAGAAATGATCCCAGCGCGGGCTGTACAATATCGGAAACAATATTGGAAACACATTATTGGAAAAAAACTGCGATATGAGGGTCCAGTACTGCATATTGATATTATTGAGATAATTTGCTCTTAGCCAAATTAGGTTATAAAAATATATATTTTGACTGTGGACTGTGCGTAGAATAAGCTGAACGGGGCAGAGGAGATGATCTGAAACTTGTATTCGTTCATCAGTGTGCATCACTGTTTGGGAGCTTTACATACTTCACATCACTGCGACAGGGGATGTGCTGTAATGACATGCGTACTTTCACCATGTTTAATGGAACATTGCTGACTTCAAAGCATTGCAGTCCATGGGCTTTTCTTTGTGTGCAGCACAAACACAGGCAAAGGAAAAGCCCGTTGCACGCTCCAATATTGCGATGACGATATTTTCCCCATATTTTGTGCAGCCCTAATCCCAGCCCTCATTGATAGCCATGATAGCTGTGATGTACAATGAAGCGTTTCATCCACACAGACGGACAGAAAAACACGTACGCTGATGCTGCTCTTGGATCTCACTGTTGACAGAGTTGATCTCCTTCTGGAGCTGGTTCCAGGTGAGCGTGACCCCATTGGACTGTTTTTTCAAAGACATCAAAGCTTCAAAATATCTGACAAATTTGACATAGTCGTGTCAGAAAAAGTGAGCGGGGTAAAAACATCAGTGACACTCTCAGATATGTCACTACCTGTGCAGCAGCTCAGGCTCCACATCACTGAGAGCTGTTGAAGAACTGACCAATGACGAGTTGAACTTTTGCATCATCCCTGCCTCAAGAGCCTCATTAATGACAGCCACAGAAGTCAGCATCTCTACGGCAACAAACAGCTCCTCCTGCAGCAGCGCTCCCTAGTGGACACAAACACAAACAGCAAAAGGTAACACGAGGACAAGCCATGGACCGGACTGGGTTTGCGGACCAGGGGGCCGCCAACATCATCTGCAGCAGGCAATTTTATGTTCCGTCCCATCAGTTGTAACACCATCAATTGTTTTTGATTGTCTAATAAATTGGGCCAATGGTTCCAAATACAAAGCAAACAGAAGGGGGGACAGGCACAGCCCTGTCTCACCCCCCTTTCCAGAGTCAGTGGGTCTGTCAGATGACCACTGATTCAGGATATCCAAAATTCTAAAACCAATTATTATTGTAGGAGCCATCTTGTCACTATTGATCTGGGTTTGTTTGGGTCACACTAGGGGTTATGTTTAGGAAGTAGCAGACCTACATTTAATGTAGCCACCAGGGCGCAGTGTGGAGGAAGTCTATACTAACACACAGGTGTTATAGTGCTGGATGATTGGGTTATGGGAGGTAAAGGTGAAAATGGACGGATGGCACAAGTGAAGAATCACTTGTGCCATCCGTCCATTTTCCCCTTTTTTCATATGCTTTATTTGGTCGAGGAGCATCTGCTTGAACTGTTTATTTCATCGAGATTTCAATCAAAGTTGGAGTAGATTAGGACAATCAGGACACTGAAGCATGTTAGGCCTGGTTCCCCCGGCACCCAACAACCACAACAAAAGGTTAGGACTAAACTGTTGGTACAATTGTATTCTTTTTTATGAAGTGCATATTTACAAGAGTGAAAGAACCACTTAGTACGTATTTACAAACGTGGGGAGAACACAGTGTACAGGAGTATGTGGTCACACCTTTTCAGCTGAACAGGGAGATGCATTCAAGGTACTGAAAATGATATACAGTATGCCAATAAGTATTGGGCAACTTAAAAATGTGCAAGTTCACCCATTTGAAAAGATAAGAGAGATAAGAGTTTGTAATCTTCATCATAGGTACACATCGAGCGTGAGAGACAGAATGTAAAAAATATATATAATTTAATTCAGGAAATCACATTGCATGATTTTTAAACAATATTTGGTATAATATTTGTATACAATATTTTTTGAAATTTGCTAAAGACCATCTGGACGATCCAGAGGAGGACTGGGAGAATGTGATGTGGTCAGATGGGAAAAGGGACCGGAAGGGGCCGTGTATTGTGACATTCTGGGTAAAAACCTCCTTCCCTCGGTCAGAGTATTGAAGATGAAACGTGGCTGGTTCTTCCAGCATGATAATAATCCAAAACACACAGCCAGGAAAACCAAGGAGTGGCTCCGTAAAAAGCATATCAAGGTTCTGGAGTGGCCTAGCCAGTCCCAGACCTCAACCAATCGAGAACCTGTGGAGGGAGTTGAATCTCCATGTTGCCAAGTGACAGCCTTCAAACATCACGCTCTAGAAAGATTCTGCAGAGGAGTGGGCCAAATACCAACTAAAGTGTGTGTAGACCTGGTCAAGAACTACAGGAACCGTTACACCAACCAAGGCTCATTACTAAGTATTAACTTTTACTTTTTAAATGGGTGAACTTGCAAATGTTAAGTTGCCTAATACTTATTGGCCCCAATAGTACGCCCACACACACGCCCGCCCACCGCCCACGCACACCCGCAGACACTCGCAGACACTCGCGCCGCCCGCCCGCGAGCACACACACCGCCAGACACTCGCACAGACACACACAAATTGAAATGAAACAAAGACTGTAGAAAAGTGTGATAATCTACTGACTTGCGGGCATTCCTCTGGATTGCTGGAGCTCTGAGTGATACAGCCTGGCAGCAGAGGGCAGGACAGGGGGCAGATCCAGGGCTGGGCTCATCAGGGAGCTCAATGTGAGGCTGGGGTCTGAGCCCTTCAGACACTTGGTTTAGCTTCAACAAGGCTACTCCACTGAACAACGACATGAGTGAGGTGATGCGCAGTTACAGATTGAGTAGGCCCAACCACTGACCACATGGAACATCACGCAGAGCACCAGATTGATGACCACTACTAGTACTACTGCTTATGGCTCACTGCTGCTTTTAAATCATGGGCCTACTTGAATGATCCATCGATTGTGTTAGTGTCTCTTGAAAAGGAACTCGTTACCGGTTGTACTGCTCTTAAGAAAACTAACTTGTTACGTTACTGCACTACTGGTTGTGTAAAAGTAATGCCTGGGAGTACTCTTCCGATACGATCATTAACAATATTGTATAACCTATAGCATTTGCCCACAATCCCTTTGCGCTGCTGAACAGGAACATATATCATTCAAATATCAAATAACAAGCAAAGTAAATGAGTTTGACTGAGCTATTATCATTGCGCAGGTTACCAAATAAGCATACGCAATACTAAGCACAGTGTCGGCCTTCAAAGCAGTGAACAACATGAGCAGCACAGAACGGCACAAGAGTCACTAGTGGCACAGTGCACATGCGCACAACACGCCGAGCTCTGGGACTGTGGTGAGAAGAGACCGAACCAAAACTAAAACTGGTTACGCTCCTCGTTACTCTAAAAAAGTAGCTCTGTACAGGAATTCAACAGAAATACATTTCTTGAATCTTGGATCTTCTGGTGCTTAAACTGAACTTACTGTGACTCTTCTTCAGAGCCTTTCGGTTTGCTGTGGAGACGCCCTCCTGCAGCTCCTCAGGATCCAGAGGGTCCACACAGCCCTGCTCCTGGGGAACAGTCACATCATCTTCTGAGCCCTGCATCAACATGTAAACCAAGAAAACCACTTAAAGTAACTTTTCAAGTGGAGGCTCCACCACCTGCCTGTTATGAGATCATGGTATAGCTTTGCCAATGCTCAGTGGCATTAAACCCATCCACTTCCAGAGAGATAAGCAGGTGGCATCATTAAGACAAGTTACTAGTCAGATCTGTAGAGAGGCGATCCCGCTCAAAGTAAGACTGCATGTTTTAGCCACTAGTAAATGAATGGCTTTTAGGCAAATTATTTCATCCTGAATTTGTTAGAAGCATTCTCCAGTCCAAATATATGATATAAGGTCAAAACGACCATGAGAGACTCAGACTACACACTCCAGTCTGGTCCACACTCCCTCACGCCTCGAGTCACTCTCAAAACATAGCGTGCAATCAGGTGCGTTTATTTCCGTGACACGTGTGAGACAGGAGCTCATCGATTGTTTGTCATTTACAACAAAATCAAACTTGACTCCCTCACATTATCAGTTTTATGCATCGCCCAGTGATTCAGCAGAAATCTAATGTTTTTCAGTCTGTGTGATATTTTGTCTTTTTTCCTCATAAGCCATGTTTGTTTTGATATGGACGGCCCATGTGTGTCCCTGATTGGCTAAACCCCCTGTCAATCCCATCCATCTGAATTTAGGAAGATCACAGAGTGACCAGACGATATCCATCTGTAGAAAAGTACACATATATAGAGATATATCATTCTGGATTTTCCAGGCAAAGAGGCATTGGCTGGTCAGGCACATCACATGGTATTCCTGCCAGTCGAACTAAAAAAATAACCTTTGCTCTGGACCTGCTGGTATAGGAATCTGAAGAGATCCAGAACCACACCCTTGGACGAGCTTAAAATGATCTACTCACCTGCCAACATACGACTGCTCCAATATTCTTGGCCTTAATTACTTAATTACGCGATAAAAGTTACATTGGTTCCAACTCAGTTAACTAATTTGTAGCTTATTTAAAACCTACTTACTTACTATAAAAGTTACTATTGACACACTGAACCCAGACAGAAGTTGGAACTTTATACTATACAACCAACTAGCCTACCATATCTGAAACATAATCCTGAATACTTGATATATGCTTGATTTGAATAAATGAATAAACCACACAAGAGAGAAATGCCTTTTGATAGTAATGTTCATAAGATGAATCATCTATAGCCTACATATCGCTTACATCTTGGACTTCTTACATAATGAATTCATGAATATGATTTCAAACTGTACATTTCCACTTTCTTTTATTAGTAAGGGAAGAGAAGGGGAATACCAGAGCTTTCTGCTGTCGGTCGGCGTTGAGCTGCTCCATGTACCACAGGGCCCGCTCCGGATGGAGGCCTCGAAGTGACAAACAAGGCACACTGAGAGCTGAGAGCAGAGCCATCTCATCACAAGAGTCCAAGGCCTGGTCCACCTGCTCCACAGCCCAATGCACTGAAACACAGCAGGTCACATCAACACTACGGCTGCGTTCCCACTATCTCCTCTCATAACAACAATAGCCCACTCTTCACTCTCCTCTGGATCTGTGCTTCAGTCTCTCCAATTGGCTGCCATCACCCCCATCCTCAATAAACCTGGTCTTGACCATGGCAATATAGCAAACTATTGTCCCATCTCCAAACTGCCATTCCAAAATCCATGTGCAAAATTCCTGAAAGTGTTGTAGCTGGCCAACTAAAAACCCACCTCAGCTCCAACAGTAGGGATGCAAGATCAATTGCAATCAAATCGCAATTTGAAAGAACACAATTTTTTTTCAGTAGTATAATTTTCTCCACAAACAACAAAATGTCCATTTTATGCAGCATAAAAACTGTGGCACTGTCGTTTATGTCTGCACAAACATGTTCTTGTGTTTCCCCTACCACTGAATAGGCAGAGATCAAAACTTGGCTACAACAAAACTTTGTCAAACTAAACTGTGACAAACTTGACAATCATACTTGGTTCAAAAACACGTTACAAGCCATCCAAAACATTCAGCTAATTTTCTAAAGCGCCACAAATTCTCCATCCCCCATCATCTGCAACCTTGGTCTTCTCTTTGACTCCAATCTCACATTCCACAGTATGTAAACCAAATAACACCATCTGCTTCTTTTCACCTTAAGATCATTGCTCATTTCCATTCATCCCTCTCCTCTGTCGCTGAAACCCTCATTCACACCTTCATCACATTTAGATTAGATTAATACATAGCATTCTTCATGACATATCCCCCAAAACACTCAATAAGCAACAATACATTCAAAACTCTGCTCACACACACACACAATCCCGTGAACACATCACCCCTGTCCACCAGAACCTCCACTGGCCCCATCCCTCAGTGTATCCAGTACAAAGTCTTCCTCGTCACCTCCAAATTTGACTGTTTTTATCTTTCAGCTTAATGTCTTTTGTTGATTATTGTTCTGTAAAGCATCTCTGAGGTCGTTTTCACACTGCAGGTTGATATAAACCTGCAGGGCTTTCCCCCGGGAGCAACGCGTGTGGTCCAGTGTGAACATGGCCGTCGTAGTCTGGGGCACAGTAAATGGCTGCTCTGAGAGAGCTTAAAACAGTCTTGGAGCAACTCCTGTCAAGCTAATGAAGCTAACAGGCTCGGCGCAGCAGCCGACAGCCCTCCTCCCGGCGCTACACCAAGCATCGTCCTTATGATGCATGCAATGCCGCGTGATATGGCGTCACTGAGAGCTGAAACGAGAGCAGGGCATGGAGCAGCCAAGTCGAAACCAAATCGAACAAGGAGCTGAAAGCGGGAGAAGACGGAGCACTCATCACAATATGGATGAGCTAGAGGTGCTGAGGGCCGAGGTAGTGGCGCTGCAGGCGGAGGTCAAGAATATGTAAAGTAAGATCCTGGATTTGGAGTCCAGGTCCTGCACGACTAATATCAGACTTGTGGGGGTACAGAAGGAGACGATACTGAACATTTCCTTGAGAGGGTAATCAGAGAGCTCAGAAGAGAAAACTGAGACATGGATTTTCTTTCCCTGTGACTCTTCTGGTGACTTTTGAAGGTAAAAAAATACTGCTCAGAACACCAGGAGAAGCAAAGATACTCTAGGGAAGATGCAAAACACAGAGAAATGAACAGTACAGAGGATGGAGCCTCCAGCGTGGGGCATGTGAGTTGGGGTTGTGGTTGTGGTCACATGATGATACCTTTCTGTTAATTTGAAGAGACTGATGATAGCGACGTGATTTGTATGTTTTTGACATCAGACTTTATGCTCCGTGTTGGCTGTCTGCTTTAGTACATAAACTGTGTGACTTGTTGCATCCACTCATCATTTGTGGGAAAATGGAAGAATACATGTAGTGGGCAGTGGTGGACTTTGGAGGTGGTGTGTCCAGTTCTTTGTGAGGACAGGAGTCAGGAGCGGCCAGGGAGCTTTTCGGGGGGCCTTTCAACAGGAATGTACTTATGTGAGTGTTTAATAACATTTGAAAATTAACAGTGACAAAATCAATACAATCAATCCAATGGCATCCGATGGTTTAAAAGTAGCATCCTTTAAAATTAATAGAATAATGAACCCAATCAAACAATAAAAAATATTAACAAAAATTAGAAAACAAAAAATATACACTTATAAGAAACACATGTGTGACAAAGAACATAAAAAAACAGAATGTTAAGAGAGGAGTTGCAAAATTGATTTCAAACCGAATGGTTTTTGAACAGAATTTTGAATGTGAAGACAAACAGTGCCCTCTCTGAAAAATTACTTTATTTTGGCTCAAGTCAGAGCGTTGCTGTACTGATGTTACCCAGAATATGAAGCTCAATGGAAACATATTGAGAGTAATGTTGTGCCGGTGGTTCCTGTACAGGCCTTACTGGCAGATGACAGACGCTTGGGTCCTTTGGAGGAAGTTAAGAATCCCTGGGTAAAATCTGTGCTTACAACATGGAAGGAGCTCATCAAAACATACAAACTAAACACAGATGTTAAAGTCTTAAACTGGTCGGTTTATGACCAAGGTTTTGTACCAAATAGAACTGAACCTGAGATTCAAGGTCTGGATTACAAAAGGTCTAAAAGTTTTTCACCAGATTGTAAAAGAGAATCTCATGAAAAGCTTTGAAATGTTGAAAGAATCCTGTGACTTGGAGAAACAGGACTTTTATAGGTTTTTACAAATAAGGACTTCTTATAACCAAGAAATTAAACAAAGTAATGACCATTAAAACCCTCTGACTGAGATGTTTATCAAGGTTTATAAACCAGAACTTTCAAGGGGAATAATATCTAAATTATATCAATGCATTATTAATCTGCACAACTACTCTACTAAATATAGTATATATACATGGGAAAGAGAAGGTAATCTTGTTTTGGCAGATGAAGAGTGGGAAAATGTGTGTACTGTAGAAACGGATATCAAAAAATTAAAAAAATAACATTCGGACCCAGTTTGGAAATGGACACATTTTAAAAACTTTGGACTAATTGGGACCGTTATTTTAACTTAAATATGCTATGATTTTGTTTTTGAATGTTTATTTATTTGTAATTGTTTTTCACTCTCTGGTCAGTTTCTGTTGTGTTCTGTGTTTTTTTTTCTGTTTCTATATTTGAAATCTGAAAAAAAGAAGAGAAAAAAAAGAATCTATTTTGCAGGGGAGGAGCCTATTGTACATGTTTTTTAGTGGTATGGGGAAACCGGGGATGCCGGAGCACCCAGAGGAAACCTACGCGGCCACAGGGAGCACATGCAAACTCCACACAGAAAGGCCCCGTGCGGGATCAGGAATCGATTACGGGACCTTATTGCTGTGAAGCCAGAGCGCTATGTAAGGTTTAGACTTTGTTCGAATGTTCAATGGCAATGATTAAAAATATATTTGTTTCAGGAAATTACTATTAAAGGACGATTGCATTTCTTTTTAATTAGGCAAAATTAAATGAAATCAATTGATGTTCCAAAATGATTGTCATATCGCCCAAATCACAAAGCATTTAGGTACTCTACAGTCTCTAATGTGATTGCATTGAACTCACTGTTGACCATGTTGATGTTCTGCTGGATTTCTCTTTGAGTTAGGTACTCCTCATAGATGTCCTTCTCCTCAGTTCTACCCTGAAACAGGAATCAGGAGAAAGAATTAGGGCAGCCCAAATAACTGCAATCCAACTTAAATTGAAATTTGAATTGTCTCAAATATCCAGTCACAAGGCTGCTGTAATTTAGCCTATGTAATTCTCTACAAAAAAACAAATATCCTACCTTAAAGGGATATCATAAATCTGTGTAAAAGCTGCCAACTCTAGTTTAGACTAGAGCTGACAGGGTTATCCCATTTCCCTTGCGGTAACTTTGCGCGTGTCAATACCGCGGTTTGCTATGTTGGCGGTGAGGCCATAGGATTTTGTACATGAATCATAGCAACAAATATAACAGCAGGCATAAGTGACTGTATGTGTGTGTACATTAATGGCCAATATTACAATGATCTATTGTTATAACTCAAACAAACCAGCCTGGCATCAGCTCACAGCTGATTCACGTTAAGTGTCACTTTTGTTTTCCACAGATACGGCACAGATGCACAGCACGTGCTTGTGCTTTTACTACACGTTTAAAGAGGAGGATTATGGCAGATTGGATAGTATTTGAGTTTGGGCTGAATTGAACATAGACTCTGTTTCAGAATCAGAATCAGAAAGAGTTTATTGCCATTGTCAATGAACAAAATTCACTAACATAGGAACTTGTCTCGGCTTAAGGTGCAACATAAACACTGAGCAATAATAAAACAACATATATTAAATCGAAAAAGGGCATGCATCTTCTCACTGGATTTTAACCACACGCCACATTTACTTGTGGGTTACGTGTGGAAGACGATTACAGCCAAGTGTTTGATCATGTCCGGTTTGGCCTCAATGCCACTATAAGGGCCACTCTGGACCTTCAGTTCCTCTTCATCTGTAAGCTGAAACACTGCTTGGTTTGGGATGGTGCAGGCTCATGATAAACAGGTGCTGTGAGTGCTCAGTCGGGCCCACCTGCACTGTTACGGCTCTGATGTGTTTTTACTGACTCCAAGCCCAGACAAAACTCGTGTCTGCTCGAGAACTTGGGCCGAGTCTGAGGCAGAACACGGGGGAAGTTTTCTTTAAAGGCAGATGGTGTGAAAACATGAAATAGTTCATCATTAGTTGAACAATGCCATGTGCACAATATCATTAAAATGTCAAATGGGTTACTGCGGTCAGCGTGAGCGCTGTAGCGGTTTTAGTGATTCGTAGCGCGCTACTGCAATATTGCTGCTACCACAACAGCCCTAGTTTAGACCTCTACAAACATGTACTGAAATGCATGGGATTCTACATCAGTTTCAATGTGGAAAACATCCACCATTGTTCCTCTTCCTAAATCTAGAAGGCCAAAAAATGTCAATTAATTCAGGCCTATAGCGCTTCTCTTGCATTTGAACATTTTGAAAGAAATTATTCTTGGTCTTATTGATGGGAAACTCTCCAGTTTACAAATCAAAACGGTAAAGGAGCTGATGATGCATTTTTATCCTGGACAAAAATATATGAACACCTGGAAAAAGAAAAGCCCTATGTAAGAATTTTATTTGCAGGTTTTTCCTTTGTTTTTAATAGGTCTTACTTCTCATTTTAACCTTCCAGATCAGATGTTAATGTTGCTTTTAAACTTTCTAACCAACAGAGAACAACAAGCCTGTAAATGGCCAATTGTCTAACAGTGTCACTTGCAGAACTGGCATTCCACAGGGTTGTGTCTTGTCTCCTATTCTTTATATAATGTACACCTGTAGGAGTAGCCAGGAGGGCAGCCATCTTGTCAAGTTTTCAGACTATACAGCACTGCTGTCTCTCCTTCAGGGCACGGAGATGGGCCTTTCTCATTGTGCCACATGGTGTGGGGACAACCACCTGGATTTGAATTGTTGACTTCAGAAAAAAAGCCTTCAAACCTGAGTGTCATAAATGGGGGGAATGTTGAAATTGTGGAATCCTACAAATACTTGGGCACAGTATTTGATTCAGAACTGAGATTTGACAAAAACACACATTTTGTTGTAAAAAGAGGGTAAGTAATAATCCACGCGCAAACTGATCTCTTTTAATGTATGGAAACTAATTTCATGTGCTTTTTACCAATCTTTTTTTAATTTTGGTTTCGAGAAAGTCCATCTAAACCACACGTTAAGACCTGTTCAAAGACAATAGGTGTGCAGGCCTCAACTGTTCATGGAGCAGGCAGGTGCTCCACAATGCCAAATGTATCAGACACCTCGATTCACTTTAAGTGATTGTCCCTGATGCCCCAAGCAGAAAAACAAAGTGATTTGAAAACTTCTTTATTCCCTCTGTCATTTGACTGTTAAACACTGCATGAGGACTGTATAAAGCAGGGGTGTCAAACTCATTTTGGGCCGCGGGCCGAATTTCAATGCTCAGGCTGGGTCACGAACCGAACATAACATGAAAAAATATAACTATAAGAAATAAATTGCTTATTTAATAGTTCTTTGTGGACACTGTTGCACAAATCTGCAGACGGTGAAGTACTGAGTCCATATTCATGCAGCAGCAGGGCCAGGAACATGGACTTATGACTTTTAAAGCTGAAGGTCAATTCACTCAAAATGAGTTATAGGGACTTGTAATAAAGCAAGAATGTCCAGGTGGAGTCCATATTAAAGTCCAATTCATTTTTTATTTCATTTTAGGGTCATTCTTTACTTGTGGGTTTGGAGTACAAACTGACCCTGATGCTTCCCAGAATGATTGATTTGACTGGAAATAAGTGTGTTACAGCTTTATTTTTATGTACAGCAGATCAAGCAGCTTGAGAGTTTTCTTTTATAAAATAGTGGACAAAATGGAATAAATAAACGGGTGGGACACACTAAGCGTAAGGGGTTTGAGCGGGCCTTGAGTTTGACACGAGGTATAGAGATACAAGGTTGGAAACCACTCTATAAAGCGAGTTCATTATAACCCGAGTTTGTTCAAAGCAGATAATACTGTATTGGTCTGGTTTATGTTCGGTTGCTGAAGTTTAGGTGCTTGTCATACCCGGTTCTTTGCATTGAGCGCCTTCTGCCTCTTGCTTTCCTGCAGTAGCTCCTGGTACACACTGACCAGTGCTTCATGCAGGTATTCAATCATAGCATTGGGATTCTTCAGGGCCTTAGCTGTTACCTCCACTTGGCCCCTGTCCACCGCCTCGTTTATGGCGATGACCGCAGCGTGCGCTGAAACAACAGGTTTAAACATGCTTAAGATCAACTGCAAAATTACGAAGCAGTTTAAGAACATACAAACCTGCTGCCTGGTCCACCGACAGTTCATTGGCCAAAATCCCACCGATTTTATTAAAGGCTGGCATCTGGATCCCGTATTTGTCCAACTCCAGCTTCACATTGTTCAGCTCTTCCTCTGAAATACAGCCAAATATTACAACTTAACACGCAGAGCAGAATGTAGTGAAAACAGAATCCTTTTAGTGAGATGTAAGACACCTGTGAAGTTGACTTTCCCGTAAAGGTCATGAATTTGAGGAGCTAGTCCCAGTCTGTGCAGGTATAAACTGAAGAGGCACAAAGTTAGGTTTCAAACGTTTTACGCCTGGCAATACTTTAAAAGCCAGTATCACCCATATTTCTAGTTGATCCATTTTTCAAATAAAGCAATCAATCTGATGAATCAAAGGTGACAAAAATGAAAGAGCACCTGTACCTGAGAGCATGGAGGCAGTAGACCACCCGCGGCATGTTCTTTTTGTCATAAACATCAGTCGTTTCTGGATAAAAGATCTGCAAAAACAACATGAGTCAGAAACCAACCAATCCAAGGTGTGACGTGAGGTCACATGACTGTACCGAGGGCAGGCCCAGTGCCGTCATGGCCGCTCTCCAGTGGTTTATGTTGTCAGTGTGACGAAACTGAAGCCCCATGGCCTGAAACAAAAGAGCCTGAGCTGTAACGAACATGTCCTCAGTCATTCTTCCTCACAGAGCTCAAAGCAGACACTTGCACTGCTCACTGGGACTTATGAAGTGGAGGGGTTCAGAAGGGTCTGGTGGAGGGATGAGACAGGAGGCTCACCTGGTATCTGGCCTGGTCTACATCGTACATCTTCTTTAAAGGCACAGTGTCAGGGCTAAAGCGGTGTCCCAGTTTGGCCAACAGAACTCCGTTCCTCAGACACTCCTCCAGCTCTGTGGGAGGGGGAATCTCCTCCCCCAGACACGCCTCCATCCACCTGCACAAACAACCATGCATTTCAGAGCGTGGTGGTAGCGGTGAAATTCTAAATTTGTAAGGATTCTTAATGTTAATATTTATAATAATATTGAATTAATAATATTTCATTCATTCATTCAATTCATTTGATTGAAAATGAATTGGAAAAAATATTCTTACACAATAGAAATAATCAAACTAACCAGAAAAAGAATGACTAAAATAATGGTTAGATGCAGTTGTAGCCCCAGTCTAAACTCCAGGCTGGCAGCTTCCGCAGACATGACCTTTAGGACCCAAAATTGCAGCCTGTTATTTACAATTAGCTACATTTTGTTAGATCATCTTTTTTTTAATCAAGTATCAAAAAAGAAAGGGCTTTTGAATTTTCTTTGCTAGTTGTGATAAACTAGATACAACTAGAGGACAGAAATACAGAAGAAAATACAATGATGTCAAATGTTGCTTTGTATTTGTTGTCATTCGTTTTCATTACTATCATTATTTCTGTTGTTTATTTGATAGATTGACCGTAGTAATCTGATGCAGGTGTCACTGCCCATTCATACGAACAAGAACAGCACCGCAGCCGAACCCCTCTAGCCCCGCCCCTCGTGAGCCACCCTGTTGCTATGGAGATTATTATCACAGGCAGCTCAGTTGATAGTTTAGCAAACCAGAGCCTAGCTGAAGGACAGCCATGCCGATGTGTAAGAAGCAGCTGCAGCCCGAGGTGCACCAACAAACCACTTCTTCTGAAGTATGAACGGGCCTAGACGCCCCACAGCATGAGATCAGCCCGGAGCAGAACGCATCCCAAGTAAGGATGAAATGAGAGCATTGTGACTAACGAGTGTTCCGTTAGAGACGGGGAGGGATACACCCAGTGTAAGGAGAAACGCTGGCCGATAACCGATATTAGGACGATATTTCCTATGCATCGTTTAGTTACTTTAAAGACGTTTGTATTTATGAACAAAAAATTGTTGCTGAAAAGCATTTACGGTATTTGTTATAAGCGCTCTAAAAAATGAGTAACAAGTAAATGTATAGAACACGTTTGAACAAGGCTAACCTTCTCTTGCAGTTGGATAGCCCTGCTGTTTGTCAGTTCCATCACCCAAATGGAGCACTGGAATACCGATGCTAATGCTAAACTAAAATACACTGAATTATTCTCATTTAAAGAGCACCGCCGTCGGACTTATTTGGACTTGTGCTTGACTGTATTTTTATCAATTGTTTCATTTTCTATTTAATTTCCTAAGTTTTATGTTAGTTTAGTGCTGCCCGGTGGTCGAGTGGTTATGGCACAGCACAGCACACGCATGCCAGATTCCAAGTGCAGCCTGCCGCACTTGAGTCCCGACTCCGACATTTACTGCATGTCCTCCCCGCTCTCTCATCCCCCATTTCACACTTTCCTGTCAATAAAGCCTACAGGCTTAGGATGCTGGGACATTTCCAAGTCCCTATGAACACTGTTTATTTTGTTTTCCACTGTCGCCCTCTCGAGGCAACTACTGTTGTGATTTTGGGCGTTACAAAAATAAATTGAATTGAATTGACGGGCAAAAAAATATTTTTTATGTTCTTATTTTCTTGATAAACATAACACATTAGCGTCCTGCCCTTCGTCATCACCAGAACACGGTCCTTAATTGGCCGACACCACGTAAATCGAAGACTTAACGGACGTGTCATCGCAACTAGGGATGTAGCACTCACGGTACGATATTACTGTGGTATGGGCCTCACAATGCGATATTACTGTGGTATGGACCTACATGCAATATTTACTGTGGGTTGGACCTGTCACGTGCAATATTACTGTGGTATGGACCTCACGATGCAATATTTTACTGTGGTATTGGACCTCACGATGCAATTATTACTGTGGTATGGGCCTCACGTGACCATCCCTAGTTGTGAGGCAGTTTACAGCCTGGACCATTATTTCTGATGAATTCCATAGAACTTGTGGAGTGTCATTTTGTCAAATGAGTGTCATGGAGCTCATTATTTCTCTCGTCTGTAATTTCCTTGCCTCCTTTTGCGCTTGTCGTCTTGGACAAACCAAACCAACTCTGCGCTCGGCTTTCCGCTCGACTCCAGTGCGACGGCGAGCAGCAGTTGTTGGTTAAAGTGTGAAAAGCGTGTAGCATTGTGGCTCAATACAGCGGCTCTGACAGTGACGCACTGCACAGAATCATGGGATATTGTAGTATTTTTGACGCAAATTCATGCCGTTTCAGTACGAAGAGCAGATGCGGTGATATCATGGCAATTTTGCTACTATTATGTTGACAATTAAGTTGATATTTCCAATGCCGGTACATCCCTAATCGCGACACTAAATTAATTTCTTCACGCATTACAATTCTGTCAAAAATGCGGGATTGGCGCGGTCAACGCACTTTTTACACCGAGTTGACATGTAAACTCATATGAAAGGCACTTTGTACAGCAATAACGATGTTCTTGCTCTCTCCTAACCAGACAATGAACCACATATTCAGCGAACTTGTATCGGTGTTTTTGGCTGATACCGATATGAGTTCATGACGTGAATAGTCTGATCTATGGGTGCATCCTAAGAGACGGGTGATAAAGTGGAGAGTGGTGGGCCTGACCGCTTGGCCTCCTCCAGGTGACACAGGTACTGATAAAGCCACGCCCTCCATCCTGCGCAGGTCCATCTCCTCTGCCGTCAGACGCTCCCCTGAAACACAAACACACAAATACCACTTCCATAAGGATGTTGCACTAGATTGACAAAAATCATCATCATGGGGTGGCAGTGGCTCAAGCGTCAGAGCGCTTGTCTTCTGATCCCAGAGTCAGCCGGTTCGTATCCCGCTTCCGACATTAACATCCTGGTAGAGCGGTCAAAATCCACCGACCCACAGGTTGGCGGTGCGATCATAGCTGCCTCAGGTGAAGACTGCTGTTGTGTCATTGGGCAAGAGTATTTGTGAGCACTGGTGGTGTGATTGGGTGAAAGGTTCCTTGATGTAAAGGCACTTTGAGTGACTTGGAGGTAAAGAAGTGCTGTATAAATGTGACCGTTTTCAATTTAAAGGTTTTTATTTTTTAAATACAAACAGAGAAAAAAGGAAAACATGACCAGAGTCAACAAAATTTGAGGGAAAATTAAATTAAATCATGGCCTGGAACTTTTTCCATTTTTCGAATGTCCATTATGATGTGTCATTCCTTGTTTTGTAAGAGCCTTTTTTCGCTGCAGCCAGGAGGTTGTGTCCATGGCAGGAGTCCTGAGGCCCAAATAACATAGTCCTGAAGTCCATTGGGATGGTGATGTCATAAATTGTCTGTAAGGCTTTGTTGATCTCGGTCCAAAACTTGTGAACAACAGGACAATCCCAAAACACATGATAGAGGTTTGCCTCCTGCTGCCACAGCCTCTCCAACAGTCTGCATTTCCCTGTGAGTAATGGGCACTTTGACATGAGGCTATAAAGAAGCAAGACAAATTTTTCCAACAGAATTCCCTCCAAACATGTGACTTTGTGGTTTTCCACTGAGATGTACATTTACTTTCCCACTCTTCATCATCCAGAACAAAGTGACCCTCTCTTTCCCTTTTACCCTTAATGTAATCAGTCGAAAGAGTGCCCAACTTTTAATACATTTGTACAATTTAGATATTAATCTCCTTGAAAGTTCAGATTTATATGCTTTAATAAATATTTCAGCCAAAGGGCTATGATGGTCATCATTCTTTTTGATTTCTTGGTTATAATAACTCCTTATTTGTAAATACCTATAAAAGTCCTGTTTCTCTAAATCAAAGGATTCTTTCAACACAAAGCTCTTCAGATGATTCTCCTTTACAATCTGGTAAAAGACCTTTATACCTTTTGTTGTCCAGACTTTAAATCTTGAGTCTGTGCGGTTAGGTGTGACATTTTGATCATAAGCCAACCAGTTTAAGATTTTAACAACTTTGTTTAGTTTGTATGTTTTGATCAGCTCTTTCCATGTTGTAAGAACAGACTTCACCCAGAGGTTCTCCACCTCCCCCAAATTACTCAAACGTCTATCATCTGCCAGTAAGGCCTGTACAGGAACTCCGGGCACAACTTCAATCTCAATATTTTTCTATTTTTCCATTGAGCTTCATATTCTGGGTCACACCAGCAACGCTCTGATCTGAGCTGAAGCAAAGTTATTTTTCAGACAAGGCAAACCCCAGCCTCCTTTTTCTTTTAATAATTGTAAAGTTTTTAATCGGATACAGGGGGTTTTTTTCATCAAAAGCTTTTTCTGCGTTCAGACTTATTATGACTGCTCTGTTTTGATGTTTTGATATTTGGCTCATTATGTGTGTGGATCGTCTTATGTTGTTTTGTGTTTGACGTTTGGTAATAAATCTGATCATTGTAGATTAAGATTGGGAGTATTTGTTCCATTCTTTTAGACATAATTGAGGTGTAGATATGATAGTCCAAATTTAGAATAGAAATGGGTCTGTATGAAGCACAATTCAGTCGGTTCTTCCCTTCTTCTCGTATCATGATGGCCTCTTTCCAAGTGCCCAGTTAAAAGTTGCCAAAAGGAAAATAGTATGTGTCTCTTTTAAAGCTTTATACCACTCTGAGGTGAACCCATCGCTACCCGGAGATTTATTGTTCTTTAATCTTTTGTAGAAAAAAAGATTCAGTTGTAGTCATCTGGACTCTGTTTTAGAACAACAAAACGTTCTCTCTGAACAAGTCTGAGAACTCAGGTTTATATCCTACTCTGTGAAAGCCCTGATAATGGGCCATCAAAACCAAATGGAATGGGCCCATTGTTCACTAACTTGGCTAACTATTTCCTGAGTACCTTAATTAGCATCCAAATGCCCCGGGCGTCTCCATGATTTCAGCAGACCATTATAAACAACTGGAAGGTTGAATCTTAAACCTCCATTACGATTTAAGGAAGGATTCTCTTTCTTAATAAAGATTGCCCCTTTAACCCCTTTCAAACCATCTCTTCTCCTGCTCAGAATCTCCACCTCACTGTCTTCAATAGAGTGGTTTGTGGCTTTGAGATGAAGATGCACAGCGCTCTGGGGTCCTGAACTCGAGTGTCTTCTGTGCTGATAAAGCCTCTTGTGCAGTGGCTGTTTAGTCTCCCCTATGTGGCGCTCTTTACAACTTTCTTCACTGCATTGGATAGAATACACTACATTGCTCTGTTTTTGTGTCAGCATCTTGTCCTTAGGGTGAACCAGTTTGTGTCTTAAAGTGTTCCTGGTTTGAGATAAACAGGGACTTCTGTGTTGTCTAAAAATTCTTCGCAGTTTTTCTGACAGTCCTGAGACATAAGGGATAGAGACACCCCTTCTTCTTGGTTCTGTTTCCCTTTTGTCCCTTTTGTCCTGCTTTTTGATTCTCTTCACTTTGTTCAGAGCCCAAGTCGGGTATCCACAGGCTGAGAGAGCATTCCGGACGTGTTTTTCCTCTTTCCTCTTGCCCTCTGAGCTGGTGGGCACCTCTTGTACTCTGTGTTGTAGTGTTCTGGTCACCTCCAGGTGGCGGTGTAGTGGGTGGTTAGAGCCAAAGAGCAGGTACTGATCTGTGTGTGTTGGTTTCCTATATACTTCTGTCTGGAGCTTCCCGTCTTCTCCTCTGATAGTGGAACAATCAAGAAAGGCCAAGCAGTTCTCCTTAGCATCTTCTCTTGTAAACCTGATGTTCAGGTCCTCCACAATAATGTGCTCTGAGAAGGCTTCAGCTCTTGTTTCTTGATTGTCACAAAAGTGTCATCCACGCAATGCCTGAAAAGGAGGTCAGTGCCTTCTTCTCAAAATGCTCCATGTACAAGGTGGCCACTATGGGAGAGCCCATGGCACTTTTTTATTGCACTTTGTATTTCCAGAGCAGTTAGTTCAGCTCCAAATTTTGTATTTTGTTCTTCTGACATAACAGGCAAATTGAGGATGTCCAGAAAGGAATTGATATAATCATTTTTGTAGTCTGGAATAAAAAATAAATTAAATATATATATATATATTAGGATTTAAATGCTGATTGAATTTGGTCTTGTTTGGCTAAGATTACACCATTTCGCCTGTCCCGTTTTTAAAAAAAAATTCTTTCAGCTTTTGTAAGTTTCCAAGATAGTAATTGAGAAAATTTTTATCCACTCTCCTAATATCTTTGTTTAGTAAAGAGCATTTTCTTAACTATTTCCTGTGATGTCACCATTCATTTCTCCTCTTATCTTTTTAATTTCTTGTTGCATTTTAGAACACCCCATTTTGGCATGGTTTTCCTCCAACAATTTTAAATTTTACTTCAGAATCAGAATGGGTTAATTGCCATTGTCAATGAACAAAATTCACAAACACAGGAACTTGTCTCGGCATGAAGGTGCAACATAAAACACTGATCAATAATAAAAAACAACATATATTCAATCAAAAGGGCATGTATTAAGAAACAATTTAAAATTACTATAGTATAAAATAAAAATAGGCATTACTATGTACACAAGAGTTACAGTTAAATTTAAAGTTGTAGTGCAGAAAGTGACAGTGCAGTGAGTGATGAAGAGTTGCAGTTAAAGTGGCAGATGTTTAAGAAGTGTTCATGAGTCCAACAGCAGAGGGAGAGAAACTATTCTTGTGGCGGGAGGTTCTGGTACGGATGGACCGTAGCCTCCTGCCTGAGGGGAGTGGCCTCCTGCCTGAGGGGAGTGGTTCAAATAGACCATGTCCAGGGTGAGAAGGGTCAGCTGTGATCCGACCTGCTGCAAACTTGATTAGTTTTATGGAGTCGTGGCTGGAGGTGCAGCAGTTTGTGTACAGGGAGAAGAGCAGAGGAGAAAGTACACAGCCTTGTGGAGCTCCTGTGCTGATTATCTGAATGTCTGAGACATTCTTCCCCAGCCGCACCCGCTGCCTCCGATCCGTCAGGAAGTCAGTGATCCACCTGCAGGTGGAGTCAGGTATGTTGAACTGGAAGAGCTTGTCCTGGAGCAGAGCAGGGAGGATGGTGTTGAACGCAGAGCTGAAGTCCACAACCAGGATCCTGGAGTAGGTTCCCGGGGAGTCAAGAAGTGGAGTGCCAGGTTGATGGTGTCATCTACATACCTGTTGGCTCTGTAGGCGAACTGCAGGGGGTCGAGCAGGGAGGAGGTGAGGGACTTGAGGTGGGGCAAGACCAGGCGCTCGAAATGCACTACTACAGACTACAGACGTCAGCACCACAGGCCTGTAGTCATTAGGTCCAGTGATTTTGCATATCATTTAGCTTTTTCCCCCTTTGTTTATTTTTTTCGAAGGCTATGGCTATAATTTGTCCTCTCAAGACTGCTTTGGAAGCGTCCCAAAGATAAGTCTTAATGTTGTTTGACAATTTTTTTCCTTAAACAAAAGGGTCATTAAGCAGACTGGCATTGGACCTCCAAAGTGTGTTTTTTTCGTCTTTCCTCCGATTCCGCTGAAATGTAGATAGGAGCATGATCACTTGGGTCTTGTGCCTGTATCTGCTTCAGTGATTTTAGATCTGTCTTTTTTGAGAATAAAAATGTAGTCTATTCTGGAATAGAGTGTATGTGGATTTGAAAAATGAGTATACAGGCGTGACCTAGGGTTCATTTCCCTCCAGATGTCAATCAAACCTATAGTCTTCAGTAAGAGACTGAACTTCTTGTTAATTGTTCCTCCAGTGCCTCTTGAGTTCGACACGTCCAGTGTAGGCTGAATGTGAAGATTCCAATCGCCGCCACATATTAGGGTTCCCTCAGAGTGGTTCACAATCAGGTCCATGACATCAGCATAGAAAGTGATATCGCCCCCTGGTGGGGCAAACACGTTTAAAAAAAAAAGTGAAAACCTTCCCATTAATATTCCCTTTAACCAGTACATATCTGCCTTCTTCATCCTTACATTCAAAAACTATTCAGTTTCAGATCAATACTGCCACTCCCCTCTTATGTTTGCCTCTGTATGATGAAAATAGGATTTATTATTACAGAATTGTGTTAGTTTTTGATGTTCGGTGTCATTCAAGTGGATCTCTTGTAAAAATAAGTCTATTCTTCTCTTTTCATTTTTGTTCGTTTGATTGGGTTCAGTATGCCATTCACATTGAAGGATGCTACTTGTAACACTTCTGATGCCATTGGGTTGGTTGTATTAATCTGTGTTGAAAACTTTCGAATATTTTTAATGTCTCTGGTTGAAAACCACAAACACACACAAGAACCATAGGAACACAGAGCATCTGAAAAGGTAAAAAAGAAAACAAAAGGGTGCATGCTAGAAAAGGGCATTGAACCCAAAACCCCAATCAAAAAAGATCACAAAAGGGAGGGAAGTCCAATCCTAATGAAGGCCCCCCCAAAAAACTCCCCAGGCCCCCAGGCACTCCTGACTCCAATCCTCAGAAAGAACTGGATATATAAGACCCCCGGCTCACCACGTCCCCCTGCTGCACTCTGCATATACTTTCAATTTCC
This sequence comes from Chaenogobius annularis, assembly GCA_015082035.1. NCBI lineage: Eukaryota > Metazoa > Chordata > Actinopteri > Gobiiformes > Gobiidae > Chaenogobius > Chaenogobius annularis. The sequence continues at coordinate 274,226 of BJKM01000547.1, forward strand.
CACAAGTCCAATCTCCCACTTTTGACACCATCGACGAGTAGATGTGTTTAGTCACAGTTTATGTACAAAAGCAGACAGCCACCAGGGGGCGTAAAGTTTGATGTCAAAAACAAACAAATCACGTCGCTATCATCAATCTCTTCAAACTAACAGAAAGGTATCACCATGTGACCACAACCACAACCCCAACTCACATGCCCCACGCTGGTGGCTCCATCCTCTGTCCTGTTCATTTCTCTGTGTTTTGCATCTTCCTTAAGAGCACCTCTGCTTCTCCTGATGTTCTGAGCACGTGTGTTTTATCTTCAAAAGTCACCAGAAGAGTCGCAGGGAAAGAGAATCCATGTCTCAGTTTTCTCTTCCTGAGCTCCTCACAGATGTGGTGGAACTTTTGCCGTTGTTGGCGAACCTCGTATGGAAGATCTGGAGCAAAAGAAGACACGCTTGTCTTTGTACTGGAGGTCTCCTTTAACCCTTGCAGCCTTCAAGACACGTTCCATCACACAGTCATTGAGAAACCTCATAATCAGGCCTCGTGGTTTATCACCTGCTGGTCTTGGTTTGCCCAGGCGATGTGCTCTTTCGATTGTGATGGGAGGGACTTCAACTCCTGAGTTAATAAGGAGCTCGGGAATGATATTCTCCAAGAATCTTTCTGTGTCTTTTCCTTCCTCTCCTTCTTCTATGCCCACAAGCCTCAAGTTAGGACAACGGGATCTGGACTCCAAATCCAGGATCTTGTTTTTCATGTTATTGTTCTCCGACTCCAACGTTGTCACACTGGCCCGCAGAGCCTCCATCTCAGCCCTTACTGTCTGCAGATCGTCCGTACTGTCTGAAACACGCTGCTCGAAGGTTCCAAGATGGCGCCGCAGACGGATGCCCTGGCCTTTAGGTGCTCTCTGTTTTGTATGTTTTTGTTCGTAAATTGTGTGTCTGCGTGCTCTTACACCCGTGAAGAGCTCTTGTCCTTCCCTGTACACAAACTGCTGCACCTCCAGCCACGACTCCGTAAAACTGATCAAGTTTGCGGACGACACCACCCTCATCGGGCTCATCTCGGACGGGGATGAGTCCGTCTAAAGGAGGGAGGTGGATCGGCTGGTGTCCTGGTGCAGCGGTAACAACCTGGAGTTCAACGCCCAGAAGACAGTGGAGATGATCGTGGACTTCAGGAAAGTCACAGCCCCCCCTCGTCATGACAGACTCCCCCATCACCACCGTGGACTCCTTCCGCTTCCTCTGCACCACCATCACCCAGGACCTCAAGTGGGAGCCCTCCATAAGCTCCCTCATCATGAAGGCCCAGCAGAGGATGTACTTCCTGCAGCAGCTGAGGAAAGCCAAGCTGCCAGTGCAGATGATGGTGCAGTTCTACACGGCCATCATTGAGTCCATCCTCACGACGATCCTCCTATCACCGTGTGGTACGCTGGAGCCAACAGCCAGGGACAAAAGACAGAGACTACAGCGCCCTCTGCTGGAGCCACAGCCAGGGACAAACAGAGACTACAGCGCCCTCTGCTGGAAGCCACAACCAGGGACAAACTTAACTGTAAACTTGTGTACATAGCCAATGCCTATTTTTATTTTATACTATAGTAATATTTAAATTGTCCCTTAAATGCTCATGCCCTTTTGTTTGTTAATATTAATGTTGTTAATATATGTTGTTTTATTATTGCTCAGTGTTTTATGTTGCACCTTAAGGCCGAGACAAGTTCCTATGCCTGTGAAGTTTGTTCATTGACAATGGCAATAAACCCCTTTCTGATTCTGATCTTCCTCAATACCTGCTCCTGTTGTTCCATCTGCTTTCAATTCAGTGGTCACTGCTTCAGACACTGCCGGAGCTATGGTAATTTGGTGATTTAAACTCACGAGTGAAACAAGGAAGTTTTGTTGTGTGAAAGAGCTTGGTGTCCCGAGCTGCAAATCTAACCACCACAACTAGCTCCGCTCGCAGCCCACCCCAGCCCCCACGTCCACATAACAACTCTGCTTCCCAGTCACACTCGTACGTTTAACACATGCTGCCTGCTCCTCTGTTGTGCTTTTAAACAGCCAATACATCCATGGAAACAGCACAGAGGACCCCAATTATGGTGTGTAATAATAATCTGTTGTGAACTAGAGACTCGAGGCCAAAGTGACCGGCACACGGAGCCAACGCTGCAAAACGACACACTGCAGAGTTAAAGCTCAAAACACCAGAATCACTGGTCCCACCCAACATACAGTTTGACAAACAAGTTTCTTATTTTAAGTGAGACATAAACGCAAATTAATTCATAGCTACTTTAACTGTTGACAAACAGTCTGTGACAAGTTAATTAGTATTTTATATATATTCTTTAGATACAAACGGAACAGTTTGGACTGAAGTGAAATGTTGCTGTTTTGGGGACAAATTTATATGAAGTTAAGAATAAAATGTGTTATTTTAAGCAGAAACTCCTTTTATTTGTTGTTGTATGAACTATAAAGTTTTCTTAAAAAAATATTTCATACACTTTGATGAATTACAGAATGTACAAAAAAATGTACCGATTACTCGATTAATTGAAGAAAAGAATCTATAGATTACTCGATGACTAAAATAATCGATAGCTGCAGCCCTAAATAATGCCAAGGAGCGTTCACACTGCAGCGTCCAGTTTACATTCAAAGTCTATGTGGACCACAGCGTCTGCCCTCACATGTACAGGCGTCCAACTCGCGGGTCCGGCACAAATCTGGACGCTGCGGTCTGAACACTCCTTTAAGTAGCGAAGAAAAAATTCAAGTGACTCAACCGCTTGTTAGGTGTTTTTATCTTCAGATTTCTCTCACATACCAGGGCTGTCCCAAAAAAGAATACTGCATGTCAGAATGTAGTATTTTCATCATTTTTTAGTACGTCTTCCCTCTCCGCATCTGCATCTCTGAGAGTGGTGCAAGAGTGGCTCCTGCTCAGGCTCCTGCTCCACATCCTGCTCCACATCCTGCTCCACATCCTGCTCCGTCTGTCTTTCAGCTCTCATTCTCTGCCTTCAACTCTTGTATAGGTTCATTGGCGGCCAGTGTTTTTAAGAGTTTGTGACAGGAGTGGGCAATGAATTTTTATCAGGGGCCGCATAACAAACCTGAATTGGGTCAGAGGGCCACCAACTTTCTTTCATTGTAAAATGCTCAAATTAAATATTTTGAATAGCTGGTACTGATAATCAGAAGAATAAAGCACTCCATTAATATTTATATTAAGTTATGTGAAATTGTGGTGTATTGGTTAAATAAGAAAAACAATTATTGAACCCAGTGCAATTTATTTTTAACTTGGTTAATCTCCACAAACAATAACTTGTTCATGTTTCCCACCTCATGTTACCTCTTCAGTGAGAATAATCCCAGTCTGTTCTGGGTTTGAAACAAGGGCATTTGAAATCTGGCGGAATGTCTGAAGTGCAATGCGAAGGACAGCCGAGAGGTGGTCATCAGTCATAGAGGATCTGTTTGGATTTGTTGAACTTCATAACTGAGAATGTCAGTTCACATTGATAGGTAGATCCAAAGAGACTAGGATCCCTCGAGCATGCCTCCTCAGGTGTGGAAAGTTCTCCTCTTTGAGGCGGCAGTAAAAGTCCAGCAGTGAGACTGACTTGAAGTGATCTGCCAGAAGTGTGTTCAGACTGCAGATCAATGAGTTCCATCTGAACTTCACTTGGTGCATCATCCACACTGCAGTTGAAGGAGAGAAGAAACCATGTGCATTTCACTCTCAAGAGTTTTGAAATCTTGAAAAATCGCCTTGAAAACTCATGCGCTGCAAATGCTTCTAACATGGTTGAGTACTTTTGGAGGTGATCACCTGATCTTTTGGCTTCCTTAAGTGTTGGCAAGTGGGTCAGAATGTTGTCCTTCACTTGGCTTGAGAGAAAAGCCTGCAGTTTTCTCATGAAAGCCTATCACTGCACTGTACAATCTCATGCACAAAAAGGCCCATTGCTCTGCATTTTGACATTTAGTTTGTTCATTAGTGCAGTCACATCCACAGCGAATTCCGAGGTCTGCCAACCAGTCGTATTATCTGAACGTTCTGGGACGTCATGAGCTTTCTGAATACAGAACTCCTGAATCTGGTCTCTCAGGTCCCAGACACTTTTCAGAACCCTTGCCAAGGCTGAGCCACCTAACAGTGCAGTGATAGCTTTATGTCACCATGTTCAGCCTTCATTTTCCTCCAACAAAGCAAACAAACTGTCTGTGATTTAAAGCTACTCCGCTCTGATGAAGTTAAACTATATTTAGTGACAGCATCAACAACATGTTTCATTTTTAACATTGTCTTACACAAACACTTCCTGATGTATGATACAATGCAAAAATGTCCATTTCTGATTCAGGGTTCATTTCTGTCACTTTATCCTGCATTCTCTTTAAAAGTCCAACATTTTTCCCGGTCAGATTTGGACAACCATCATTTGTTCACACCTGCAAGCTTGTCCCATTTCAGTCCTAACATGGCCACACATGCATTTACCTCTCTGAACAAGTCATTACCAGTGGTTGTCCCTTTTTTAATTGACTGCATGGCTGCCAACATCCTCCGTGATTTTGAAAGTCTGCGTTATCCCACGTACGAAGATGAGCAGCTGGCGTGTTCACGTACATCGCAGCTCTCATCCAAAGCCAGAGAAAAAAAGTCTAAGTCGGCCGCTCTGTTCTTCAGCTGAAGCTCTAAAGTTTCCGCACGATGTCCTCAATCCCGCCCTTACAGTGCGTCGAAGAGAGTGAAACCGTTTCTCAAACGCGCCCTTTTCTCTGGGCACATCAGCGCAGCAGAGTCCAATAAACATCTCTTAATAAACTCTTCGTCGGAAAACGCCTTACTTTTTCTGGCCGATTTTGTGAAGAAATGACATAACTTGTCCTGACGGCTTGATTCATCTCTGAGAGTGTGAAGTTTAGTGAAAAATCCTTGCTTGGGTTTGTAGTTTTGCAAGCAACGCATCAGACTCCCTTGCACGCTCTTCACCAGACAGATTTCTGTATTTATCTTCATGCTTGGTCGTGTAGATGGCGATTCAAATTATATTCTTTAATATACAGCAACCTGTGGTACCACAGACTAAGCCACACGTCTTTACCTTTAATTTCTGTAAAGATATATTTGGCAGTCCATGTCTTGTTGAAAATACGGCATTCGTTATTCAACTTTTCTTTTCTGGGGGTCTGTGGCCGAACATCTTGAGGGAACCTGGTGAACAGCATTGCCTTCACTCACTTACGCGTATACGCGAACGTGAAGGTGCTACGTCTACGATTACGTGCCACTACGTAGTGACGTAACGCTTTTCAAAATAAAATTTCAAAATAAAAAAAAAATAAAAAATAATGAAAAAATTTTGTTTATGAAAATGGTGTTTATGATTGGCCTCAGGCGGGCCGGACAAGGACGTACAAAGGGATCGGATGTGGCCCGCGGGCCACAATTTTGCCCAGGTCTGGTTTGTGAGGTCGTCCCTGAGTAACACTGCGCTACAGAACAGGAGCTGTTACAGTTAGTCCTGCAGGCCGATACCACCAACTACTTGAGAACATTCACGCATGTAAAACCCATCACAGCCTGCAACATAACAATACACGGTACATTAACCGTCACACCTGACAACACAATTCCACGCAGTACATAAAGTCCACGTCAGCATACAAGTCACTGCGTAAAAGTCGTCACATAACCACTCACACAGTACTACACGCACCTGCAGTGACTAACAGTTACGCCATATAACCACAATCACACGCTGCAGTGACAACCACAGTCACACGCTCAGTGTACTAAACCACAATCACACGCTGCATGTTACAGCATGATACACCAATCACACCGCTGCATGTTACATAAAACACAGTCAACACCGCTCGCAGTGATATACACAATAACCCATGTCACAAGCCGCCACTGCAGGTACATAACCACAGTCAACCGCTGCGTGTACATAAACACAGTCACGACAGCTGCAGTGTTAACATAACCACACATCACACGCTGCAGATGTACAACACATCACAGCTGCAGTTCATACCACATCACACGCATGTATACCAGGCAGTGTACATAACCACATCACACGGTGCAGTGTACATACCACCATCACACGCTGCAGTGTACATAACACACAGTCACACGCCTTGCAGGTACATAACCACAATCACACGCTGCAGTGTCAACCACAATTCACCACGCCTGCATGTACCATAACCACCAGCAACCTTGCTGTACTAAACCTCCACCCAGTGTACATTAACCACAATCCACACGCCTCATGTACATAACCACAAATTCTGTTCAACACGCTGCCAAGCTTGGTACATTAACCAACAGTCACACGGTCTGTAATAACCACAGGTCACACGTGCAGTGTACATAACACAGTCACACGGTTGCATGTACATACACCACACCTCAGGACATAACACATCACACGCTGCAGTGTACATACCAACATCACCACCTGCCATGTGTACATAACCCACAATCACACGCCTCAGTGTACATACCACAATCACACGCTGCATGTGCACATAAACCACAATCACACGCTCCAGTGTAACATAACCACAATCACACGTGCCAGTTGTCAGTAACACAGACACTAGGCTAAACCGCATCACACGTGCGCAAAACCACTGCTGTACATAACCACAGTCACACGGTGCAGTTGTACATAACCACAGTCACACGTGCAGTTGTACATAACCACAGTCACACTGCAGTGTACATAACCACAATCACACGCTGCAGTGTACATAACCACAATCACACGCTGCAGTGTACATAACCACAATCACACGCTGCAGTGTACATAACCACAATCACACGGTGCAGTGTACATAACCACAGTCACACGGTGCAGTGTACATAACCACAATCACACGGTGCAGTGTACATAACCACAGTCACACGGTGCAGTGTACATAACCACAGTCACACGGTGCAGTGTACATAACCACAGTCACACGCTGCAGTGTACATAACCACAGTCATAGTGCATATATAACCATAGTTACTTACAGTGTTAGTTCATGTTAAGTCTGGCAGATTTCTATTTTTGTCTTGCAGTTCTTGAACTGTGCGTTGCAAAAATAGCATTTTACCCGCCGTGGGACAAATAAGACCCTTTTTAATCGTATTCTTTATTCCGGTTTTCGTCCGACACATGTAAATCTGAATACTTTCTGATCTAATCATAAACCATAATGCAGCGTTAGAACTTTCCTGAAGAGACAAACCTGGAACTTTGTTAGTGGTCCAAATGTGTCCTGAACCCGCACCCTGATCCCGCACCCTGAACCCGCTCACAGAACTAATGTTAGGTCCTTTTAGTTTGACTCACAGCCTCGGCTCTGACCATCACAATCCGCCATGTTCCTCCCACGCGGTGTTTTTCTTCCAGGTGTTCGTCCTCACTGAACTCGACTTTATCCCGATTAAAAACGCCAAACTTAGAGATAAAATGCTCGGCTCGTCCCGGAGCTCGTCCCGGAGCTCGTCCTGCTGCTTCCGCTCCAGTTTGAAACGCTCCCGCCACCGCCGTAGACACGTAGGCACCGCCAGGGTCACGTGGTCAACCTCACCGCGCTGCATTCTGGTATATGAAGTTTTGATTTAACAGGCCACTAACCGTAGACTGTTATTAATGTAAGAATACCTGCGCGTACAAAAAAGATTTGGAATACAGTTAAAGCGTTACTTTAATGGATTAGATGTGTATTATTCCCGCCTTTGGAGACGTTCTGCTCTCGCTGATCTTCTGTTGTCATGGAAACGGCCAAACTTGAGTTGAAAGTGGCTAGTTGCTAACATCAGCCCAAAGGTGTGACGAGAAAAGAGAAGATTCAACGTTACCATTGCCCAAAGCAGACTTCCGCTTGCAGAATGCATGAGAGGTAACGCGAATGTAAAGTGTGTTTGGTTGTGTTTATCGGAGAGGCCACGCGGTTTGCACGCAGTTCAGAAACAGACAGACGTGTTCTAAGCCTCAGCCCATCAAGTATCTATGAGAGGTCAAAGAAACAAACATTTAACCTCAGTCAAACTCAAATAAATATGTCCATAATGTTGATGTGAATCGTTCGACCTGGTTCATTTTGACGTCCTAGTCACGTAATTGCCATCAAATGCAATCATTTTTAATAATTTAATTCATATTCAAATATCTTCATCATTCCGCGTCTCAACCATGGTCTGTAGCAACGGGATCCGCACAGGAAACGGAATCGGGGCTGCGCATGCGCGAACCGGCTGTCTCTTCAAAAGATGTTTTTACATTGAGATTTATTTGTCATCACCGTTTTTGTATTATTATTTAAAAATACTTATACGAAAAAAAAAAATAAGGGGGCACTAGAGCGCACATGTGGGAGTTGGCGACTTTTCACAGTGCTCCCTTCCAATAAATCGAGTTTGATCATAAAAAACATATTTACACCTATTGATCATTGCTCTTTATGATAGCGGGCATTGACTGCTAATGAAAATGGGACCAAAAAGTGTAACTTCGGTGAAGAAACTGCCGGAAGAAGCCGAGGACGAATCGCAGGGAAGCGACATGCTAGCTGAGCTTGTTCCGAGCCTTTCGACTGATATCGCTGACACTTTGGATACGTCAGACTGTGTTTTGTGGGAGACTTTCAAGGCGGTTATGAGGGGACATGTTATATCATATGAAGCATTGACAATAAATTGTCTCAGTTGGAAACGCTTTATCGACAGAATAACAACAGCCAAACGTTACCGGAAATTCTCAATCATAAATATGAATACCACTCTATTATAACAAAGCAAGTGAGCGAATGTCTCGGCTTCGTCTACGTTATTTCGAGCTTAGTGACAAACCACATACAATTTTAGCTCATCAACTCTGAGGGCAACAGAACAGCAGGGCGATACACAGGATTAAATCCATCCACACCCTCCCAAAAACCATAAATGAGTGTTTTGAAGATTTCTATAGAGAGTAATATAAAACTAAGGCAAAAGGGGATGTGGACTCTTGGCTTGATGGAGTCCCTATTCCAAAATTGGATGAGGCTTATACAAACGAAATAATGGACTCAATAAAATCATTAACTAGTGGGAAGGCACCTGGCCCAGATGGCTTTGGTGCAGAATTTTATAAGAAATTTGATGGACAGGTGTCCCCACTTGTGCTAAGAATGCTATCTCCTTCTATTGAAGCAAAAACACGTCCCCCCACATTATACAATGCAAGTATTCCCCTCCTGAAACCTGATAGAGACGATTGCAATCCTGCACCGTACAGACCAATATCTATCCTAAATTTGGATGGCAAGTATTTTTGTGAAAGTCTTACAAACAGGTTAAACAATTGTATTGAATCAATAGTGCACAAGGATTAATCTGGATTTATCCCTAACAGGTAGTCTTTTTTTCAATACGAGAAGAGTGCTAAACATGACATATTCTAAGTTTGCCGCAAGTTCAAAACAGGCTATTTTATATTTCGATGCTGAAAAGGCTTTGACCAGGTGGAGTGGGGATATTTGTTCAAAGTACTAGAGAGGTTTGGCCTGGGTGACTCCTTTGTTTCCTGGGTGTGGCTGTCATATTTAAATCCATTCGCTTCGGTGATCAGTAATCAAGAAAGGTCACACCCCATTTTGCTTGAAAGGGGCACCCGTCAGGGATGCCCTCTTTCACCGTTACTTTTTGCCCTTGCCATTGAGCCTTTGGCAATCAGAATTAGAGAAAATCCACTGATCAGATCCATAACAATTGGTGGTGTTGATCATAAAATATCGCTCTATGCAGATGAAGTAGCTCTTTTTATGTCTAATTCTGAGCTATCCATTCCCCATTGAATAAATTCATTTGGCACAGTATGCGGATACACTATAAATTGGCAAAAGAGTGACCTTATGATACTTGCAGCTGACTTGGAGCCCGCTTTTGTGTCCTCTTCACCATTTCAAATATCAGACACTGTTAAATATCTAGGCATTAAAATCACAAAGAACCCAGAGAGAGATTAAATGCATTTAAAACAGAATATAGAAAAATGGAGAACATTGCCACTATCGATGATAGGTAGGGTAAATACAATCAAATTGGTTTCATTGCCAAGATTGATTGATTTATTTCAAAATATCCTAATCTAAATTCCAATGTCATATTTCAAATGTATTAACTCTTCTATATTGTCCTTAATCTAGGGATATAAGAATCACAGAATAGCAAAGCAACACCTCCAAAAACCAAGGGGGGTCCGGGGTCTTGGCCTACCTTGTTTTTTACATTATGGGCTGCCAATACGAGAGTAATGATATACTGGCAATTAAATCAAGACCAGGAGCCATTAGCTGTAATTCCCTCTTGGCTGACAATTGAACGCAGTTTAATTTCAAACACATCCCTCTAGGATATTCTTTTTTCATCCCCAAGGCCAGTGTCCTCCCGGAGAGGAGAGCATTTCATCTTAATGAACTGTCAAAAAATTTGGTCACAGATAAGAAGGTTTTCTGAGATTCCAAATACATCAGTGTATGCTTCCATATGGCGTAAGCATGCATTCCCTCCTTCACTCACAGATGTAGTTTTTAAAGAATGGAGTCATAAGGGCATACTATCCATAAAAGATCTTGACATTAACTAACCGTTTTGCTCATTTGAACAATTGCAATCGAAATTTGCCCGGACTAAAACTAATTTCTTTAGGGTTCTATAGATGAGGGACTACATTAGAAAGCATTTGAGTCCCTCCTTGAGGAAAGTGCTTTGTTTAAGATTTTATTGGGCCCTCCAGAGGCCAAGAGTCTGATCTCAGTATTAGTGAAACATTTTTCGCATAATATTGCTCAACCTGCTATGAATATTAAACAGAAATGGGAAGAGGATCTTAACATTACAATCAATCATGACGTATGGCAACGAGCCCTGAATGGTTTTTATCACTGCTCAATCAATGCCAGACTCCAGCTAATACAATTTAAGATAAGATAAGATCACCTTTATTTGTCCCACAATGACGAAATTCCAGTGTTGCAACAAAGGGTCCAGAAACAGATTATGCACAGTATAATAATAAAAACAGATAACTTAGAAGAAAAACCCTCTTATTTAATAATAACACTTGATACAACACATTTAAGGTCATTCACAGGTTGCATTATTCAAATGTAAAGTTAAATAGAATTTGTCCTCAAACGTCACCTCTCTGTGATAGGTGTAAGTAGACTCCTAGTTCGCTTGCCCACCGATTCTGATTGTGTCCAATGATCAAAGGCTTTTGGTGTTCGATATTCAGATAGTACTCCTAGTTACTCATTACTTCTAGTTACTCAATAGTTACTTAAAGTAACTATTGACCCTGATCCCGAAACAGCTCTTCTTTGTTTTTCTAGCACTTTGGAAAAGATAACGTTTCTGCAGTCGTGACTTATGGTATGGTAATTGCTAAAAGATGCATTTTGAAATTGTGGAAATCTGATTCCTCACCTCAATTTGAATCCTGGTTTAGGGAATTAATAGAAATACTTCATATTCAGAGGTTGAGGTATGAGGTGTCTGGTAACCATAATAAATTTTACATTGTATTGAAACCCATTCTAGAGCATTAGAACCTTTAGTGGACCCCTGAACTATGTATATTTTACTGTCATAGGACTTTATACATGTACGTTAAAGTTATATATATATATATATATATATATATAATATATTAATTTGTTTAAATTTTTTTTTTTACATACAAATATTTTATTTGTATGACAGAAGATTTAGTAATGGTCATGTGATACACTCTTGGGAGCTATTTTGGTACTAATAGTTAGCTTGATTTTTACTGCTGTACTTCTGCGTGACATTCTTATATTTGAAAAAGTCAATACATAAAAAAATATTTTAAAAAAAGTTACATCACAAGTGATTTAATGGAAGAGAATATTTGATTTATTGTAATTTTTTAAAAAAAATAAGAGGGGGGATAATAGTTTTGTTGATTTTAAGCATACACATTTAACTTGAAAAAATTGAGAATATTTTTTTTAAAGAGGTAAATTTGCCAGAAAATGTCAGAGTTGCTGTGTTTGTACTGGAGGAAGTTGGTTGGATTTATAGCAGGCATAATATCAAGATTTGGGTGACTTTTGCCTTGGCTATAGTTTATGACTGTAGTTTTGTCATTTTATGCTGATCTTTGCACTTTGAATAGTGAAAGTTGCAGTGGAAGATCTAAAGATCTAAACTGGACTAAAAGTAACAAACTGTTACTGTTGTGTGACATTTGACTGTAAATGCACCACCAAATTGCACTGTATTGTCACACACACACACAACACACACACACACGCACAGTCTATTGTTTAGTTGGGTCTGCAATAATATGAAATCCAACCCCCAAAAGCTGCTGGACCAGACGGCGTCTCGCCCGCTACATTAAGACATTGCGCAGGAGAGTTAACCCCCGCTTCACAGACATTTTTAACACCTCCCTGGGGTCATGCATGTCCCAGCCTGCTTCAAGTCTGCCATCATTGTCCCTGTCCCCAAGAAGCCCCGGATCACTGGACTTAATGACTACAGGCCTGTGGCGCTGACGTCTGTATCATGAAGTCATTTGAACGGCCTGGTCCTGCCCCACCTCAAGTCCTTCACCTCCTCCCTGCTGGACCCCCTGCAGTTCGCCTACAGAGCCAACAGGTCTGTGGACGACACCATCAACCTGGCACTCCACTTCATCCTGCCAGCATCTGGACTCCCCGGGAACCTATTGCCAGGATCCCTGTTTGTGGACTTCAGCTCTGCATTCAACACCATCCTCCCTGCTCTGCTCCAGGACAAGCTCTCCCAGCTCAACGTGCCCGACTCCACCTGCAGGTGGATCACTGACTTCCTGACGGATCGGAGGCAGTGCGTGCGGCTGGGGAAGAATGTCTCAGACACTCGGTACTATCAGCACAGGAGCTCCACAGGGCTGTGTACTTTCTCCTCTGCTCTTTCTCCCTGTACACAAAACTGCTGCACCTCCAGCCACGACTCCGTAAAACTCACAAGTTTTGCGGACGATACCACCCCTCATTGGGCTCATCTCGGACGGGATGAGTCTGTCTACAGGAGGGAGGTGGACCGGCTGGTGTCCTGGTGCAGCAGGTAACAATCTGGAGTTCAACGCCAGGCCCAGAAGACAGTGGAGATGATCGTGGACTTCAGGAAAGCCACAGCCCCCCAGCCCCCCCTCGTCATGACAGATTCTGATTCTGATTCTGATTCTGAAAGCCCAATACAATAAACTGATGAGAACTGTTTCCTTCTCCAGCCTCTGCTGCCATGGGCGGTGGCTCCAGAATGACAGATGTTTTGATTTGCTTTTAAAAAACAAAAAAAAGAAATATAAACAGGAAACAATAAAACAATAAAACTATGAACATGGCCAGAGAGCTAGAGCTAAAAATACTAATTATCGTCGTAATAATAATAAAAACATGAACACAAATGGCACACAGTATGACGAAACATAAATAAAATGACAGATACATACAAGTCCCATTTATACAAGTCTATCAAATTTGTCCATTTCCAAATGAATTCTGAATGTCATTTTTTTCATTTGTCTGATGTCTGTTGCTTTGTCAGTCCAGTCCTTGATTGTTGGTGAGGTTTGTGACATCCATTTCTTTGTGATGGCCTTTTTCCTGCTGCCAAAAGTACATTCCAAAGGTATCCATTTATTGTGTTCATGGCAGGAGTTTTGAGGCCCAAATACATAGTTCTAAAGTTCAGAGATATGGCAATGTCAAAAACAGTCTGCAGTGCATTGTTAACAGGTTTGCCTCCTGGTGCCACAGTTTCTCCAACAGTTTGCATTTCCCTGTGAATAATGAGCACTTTGACATGGTGTTATGAAGAAACATGACCCATTTTTCCTACAAAATTACCTCCAGAAATGTGATTTTGTAATCCTCAACAGGGATGTACACACATTTTCCCACTCTTTGTCTGGCAGAACAAGGTTACCTTCTCTTTCATATTTGTTTTTTAATATATTTAGTAGAGTAGTTGTCCAGATTAGAAATCCATTGATGTTGTAGGAGACAACTTGTGGGCACTGTGTGAAATTCAATTTCAATTTTATTTTTGTAACGCCCAAAATCAAAACGAGGAGCGAGGGGCTACAGTGGAAAAAACAGAATAAAAACGGAATAAACAATGTTCATAGGACTTGGTAATGTCCCAGCATCCCGTGTCCTTAGACAGATGTCCCAAGCTCCCCTGTCCTTAGACCCTCCATCTCGGCCCGGAAAAACTACCAAACCTCTTTGGGAAAAAGTAGAAACCTGTGGGAGTTCCACAGTGAAGGAGAGATCCGACTCCCTCGGACGGACAGGCGGATGCGCCTCAATTTGCAGATAGAGCTGGACCCCACTTCAGGAGGAGAAAATTCTTTGAGGCTCGATCAAAGAATCGTTCATATGGAGAGAGACTTTCTCCAGGCAGTTGAGGAGTGTGGATCCACAGGTCATTGATAGTGCTGCTCCATCCATCGGTTAAGTGGGAGAAGAAGGAAAAGCGTGTACAAATTGCACAGTGAATGAATATCAGAATATTAGTTTGATAGAAAAGTAGTAAGAAGCGGTAGGATAGTGTGCTCAAGCTGCCAGACTTCCCCCAGCATAGTTGCTCCTAGGGCAGCATAGCTGGGAACTGTAGGTTCTTATTTCTGGTCCTAACTGGCCTGACATAAGCCATTTCAAAGAGGAACGTTTTAAAGCCTGGTCTTAAATGAAGAGACTTGTGTCGGCCTCTTTAACATGGACAGGAGCTGGATTTCTTCAAACAGGAGCTTGGTAGCTAAATGCTCCTAACTACTGTGCTTTTTAGAGACTCTTGGGACCACCAGAAGTCCAGCATTTTGAGGAGCGAAGTGCTCTGTTTGAATGATAAGGTACTATAGCATCTTTGAGGTAGGATGGGCAGGTCATTTATGGCTTGCTGTAATTCAGAGGAGGATTTTTAATTTGATTCTTTAATATTCACAGGGAGCCAGTGAAGAGACTTCGAGCACTGGCGTAATGTGCTCTCTTCTTTTAGTTCCTGTTAGTAATCCTTGAGGCTTGCATTTTGAACCATTTGAAAGCTTTTTATGGCGCTTTTAGGACACGCTGCAGCAGGAGTTACAGTAGCTCAGATCTAGATATTACAAATGCATTGGACAAGTTTTTCTGGATTTTGGCAATAGTGCGCAGATGGAAATAGGCTGTTTCACAGGCTTGATTGTAATGTGCGCTTTGAATGAGAACTCTGGTCAAATAAGACTCCAAGGTTTCTTACAGTGGAGCTGGAGGCCACACTGACGTTGTCAGTGTGGCTATCTGCTCAGATAAAGCGTTCTCGTAGATGAGATGGCCTAGTCAAATGAAACCTTGTTTTTTTCAGGGTTAAGAACGCGATAATTAGCTGTTCATCCAGGTTTTTATATGCCTACACACAGTAGGCAAAGCAAGGCAAGGCAAGTTTATTTGTAGAGCACAATTCGTACATCAAGGCAATTCAAAGGGCTTCACACAACAAGGAAAAAATGCATTAAAATCACAAAGACATGGCACAAAATAATAGTTCAAGACATAAAAGAGAAGAGTGCAAAGAAAGCATTTCAGTCATATGCACAGCCAAACAAAACAGTTTTTAGCTTAGATTTGAACAAGATGCCAGAGTAGCGGCCTGTCTCACATCCTCAGGAAGACTGTTCCAGATTTTAGCTGCATAAAACTGAAACGCAGATTCCCCATGTTTAGTCCTGACTCTGGGCACCAAGCAGGAGGCCGCGTCCCTGAGGTCCTCAGAGTCCGAGATGGTTCATATGGCACTAACATGTCCGAGATTGTACTTTGGTGCTAGGCCATGGAGAGACTTGTATACAAGCAGAGCTGCTTTGAAGTCTATTCTCTGAGCCACAGGAGGCAGTGCAGAGACCTGAGCACAGGACTAATGTGACCGTACTTCAAAGTTCTGGTCAGGACCCGAGCAGCAGCGTTCTGGATGTACTGCAGCTGTTTTACAGCTCGTTTGGAGAGGCCAGTGAACAGGCCGTTACAGTAGTCTAATCTACTAGGACAAACGCATGGATAAGTCTCTCCAGGTCTGGTTTAGACACTATACTTTTTGATTTTGGCAATGTTTTTTAGATGGTAAAAAGCTGCTGATGGGATTGATTTGACGTGGCTGTTAAAATTCAAGTCTGAGTCCATTATTACCCCCAGATTTCTAACTTGATTTGTAGGTTTTAGAGCGAGACTCTGGTGGTGACTGTGAACACTTTCTCTTTGTTTCTTGTGGCCAAAGACGATGATTTCAGTCTTGTCTAGAGTTCAGCTGTAGAAAGTTGTTTTGCATCCACACACTGATCTGTTGGATGCAGTGACAGAGTGAATCCACTGGTCATATTCACCTGCGTCAGTGAAACATAGATCTGAGTGTCGTCTGCATAATTGTGATAGGACACATTCTCGCTGCGTATCAACTGACCTAACGGCAGCATGTAGAGGTTGAACAAGGGGTCCCAGGATTGACCCTTGGGGCACCCCACAGGTCAGGGGGCAATCTGGTCTTGAGACACAGTTACCAATTTCAACAAAGAACTTCCTGTCTTCCAGATAGGAACCTGTTTTAACCAGTTTAGCGCAGTGCCGTGATGCCCACCCAGTCCTCTAGTCTCTGTAAGAGGGTACCCATGATCGACAGTGTCAAAAGCAGCACTGCAGATCTTAACCGAATTAAGACTGAGGCTCTTTGCCCGCGTCAGTGTTCAGGGGGATGTCATTTGTCATCTTTGACAAGAGCAGTCTCAGTGCTGTGATGAGGTCTAAAACCTGACTGGAAACATCCAAATTAGTTGTTTATTAAGAGGAAATCAGTGAGCTGTTGTGTAAAACAACTCTTTTCAAGGACTTTGCCCCCAAAATGGCAGATTAGAGATGGGGCCGGTAATTACTCAGTACTGGGGCATCAAGACTGCTCTTCTTTAGGAGAGGCTTTTATGACCGCAGTTTTCAAAAAATTGGGAATGTTCCAGAATGAAGCGACATGTTAACTATTTGGATGTGAGTGGTGCTAACAACACTGTTCAGCACAGACTTTAGAAATCTGGTGGTACACATCGAGGCATCATGTAGATGAACTCAGACTGGTGATGATCTCCTGGGACAGTTTTTGCAGTTACAGGTGCAAAGTGATCAGCTACCAAGTGGTGTAGGTGGTTTGAGGGTTATTTTTTGCATTGTAGAAATTGATAGCATTTTTAATGCCCTCTGACTTTGTCAATTAAAGAATAATGCAAACTCATTACACTTGGATGTGGGAAATAAGTTCTACGGCAGCTAGCTGGAGGGTTTGTGTTAATCTGTTTACTGGGCCAATACAGGACAGCGAGTTGTTTCTTTTCAGCTTTCAATTATTTCAGAAAAAATAATTCTTCCCTTGTTCTACATAAATGAGGTTGTACATGTACAACTTCTCTTCTGTAAATCTCTTTCTGAACTTGGAAGCTTTCGACTTGCGCCATTTCGTTCGGCCGCGGCCACCTCCTTTTCTGTGCTCGCTGGACCGAATCGTCATTTTCTCCATGGGGCGCTTCTGCTTATTTTTTAACAATTTTAGCCTTTCATAGGGGACATGGTGTCGAGAACATTCAAAACACTAGATGTACAGAGTTCAACATAACATTTACATCAGAACATGAGACATTTTCAAAGTATAATCATTTCATAAACAGTTTTCAGTCGTGTCATTTATGGTCTCCTCGGACAACTGCGGACCAGCTGGTGGTTTTGGGAAAAACAGACAGGGTCAAAGAAGAACAGAAAATGATCAGACAGAAGCAACTTCGACCACATTAGACGTTTGAAAAAATTAACCCCTTTTGTAATTAGAAGATCTAGAGTGTGCCTTGCTGTGGGTTGGGACCTAGCGACAGCGCTGAGTAAGAACCGAAAGTTTCAAAGGACAGCATGGAAGCTCTTTGCGTTTCTGTACAGACATTATCAACATGAACATTTGAAAGCACCTGTTATGACCAAACCATCAAAGGTCTGTGCATACGACTGAAAGCATCCTACAGTAAAAATCAATCAATAAAACTTTGGGCAGTGCTGAGGAGGCTTGTAATAAATGAGGAATGGATGGAGACTGTTTTTAGCTAATTGTAAAGGCTAACGTACTCAATGTTGAAAATACCCCAAAGGGACAACCTGTGGTAACTATTTCATCTCTAACAAAAGCACACACGCCTCCTCCCTTTTGTTTTCTCGGTTTCAGATTCAAAACATAAAGTTTGGGTGGAGTAGATTCTTATTAGAACAAACATTTCCTCGTGTTTTTGTCAAGCCATGTTTCAGTTAAAAACATAAATCAAGATTATAAGAAGAAATTAAAATTATTAATCTAAGAATGATTTGGTTTACATAAGGATTCTGACATTTAGCACAAGCAAGTTTCAGACTAGTTTCAGTGGAACCTGGGCGTTATCTTTTTACAGGGAATATGAATCAAATTTCTCCAGATTGGGCAGTCGGACTCGCATTTTTGTTTCCCATTCTGTGTGATATTACAACAGAAATAGCACTAGGGGAGGCTGTTTTTACAACAGCGGCCCCGTGTGGTTTGATTTTTATTATGACTATAAGTCCCAACCGGCAACGCCTGAGACCCAGTGCATCCCTAGCTATGGGAGATACCAGGTGAAGGCCGAGGGGATAGTGGGGGCGGGCTTTTGTTGGATGCCAGCAACAGTCAGCGGGAAGAAGTTCATCATCGTTGTATCAGAACTTCTTGATCTTGCCTATATTAGGCGTGAGTGAGCCATCTTAATGCCTGATTGAATCAGATATACAAGATATGGTGAGGAAGCCCTGGGTGAAGTGGAGCAGGAAAGGAGATGATGGAATTTGTAGTTGGGTTGTAGATGTTGCACGGGGGGATCCAGGGCTGCGTTTAGGGCGAGGGCGTGGGGAGGATACGGCGGGCCCACACAGATTGTCAATGGCTTTTGATGAGGTGCCGTGCGCGAATAGAAACTGAAATGGACTCCGCGCTAGCCGTGCGTGAAGATCTGTTTGTGGTGCTGCTGGCAGATGGTCTCTTGTGGAGTGGTGGAGGTGATCAGTGGAGCAGACTGGAGTATGAGATTCTTTGCATGGTGGTGGTGGAGCGGTGGCTAAGTAAATCTTTTGTGGAGGTGTGGTTGTGGTGCTGCTGAATGTTGAAACATTGGCCGGTCTCAGTGGCTGATTGAGAGTCAGGAATTCTTCTGCTCATCTTCTTCTCTAACTTCCTGCTCAGGACTCGTGCAGGCCAGCTCCAGGCCCAGTAAGCCTCAGAGCGTGAAGCGGTTCTCTGTCAGCCAACCCTCATCCAACCTCTAAGAGTGTGGGCATCTCTTAAACAGGTTATCGTTTCCAGAATAGTTAGAAGTCTTAATGTAGTGCATATCCTCTTTTGCACATCTTGGACAGCCATGTGTTAGTGAAAGCAGCCGGCTGAAATTGTTTATCTTCCGTAAGATGTTTTGAAGGAGGTCCACTTAGTGAATGTTTTTTATTCTCCATTTATCATAGCACGTCGAATAACATCACAAGAAGTCTTTTTACAAAACTTCAATCTGCTTCCTGACCGTATGTCGTGTGATCACACATGCTTGCCGAGGTGCACTAAATCAGTGTTTAACTCCTTTATGTTGTGCAAACATTAGAAATAGTGACGAATCGCATGACTGTGGCGCTGGAAAAGAATGTGTTTGATTTTTCATAGCATACGTGAACTACTATCGCACCTATCCCCAATAAAGACGACCATTGACGTCGGACAGATCCTCTCTTCTCGTCTGCCTTTTCCGCATCGTCAATGTTACCATTTTCCCTTGTTCATGTATCTTCGTCTTTGAAAGCTGGTAAAATCATTTTAAACTGTATTTTAGGTGCGTTACATTATCTTTGTATTGCTTGGCTTCGAACCGACTTTGTTTCCTGGCCTTTGGACAGTTTTGAAACGAAACAGTCACTCCGTTTAGTTGAAAGTAGCTGTTTTTCTTGTAAAAAATGTGGACTTCTTACACTGAATGACACAGGGATTGTATCGTGCAGTCCTTTTCAGATTCCAAAGCATTATCCATGCTTTAGCTCATGAATTTTGTTGAAATTTCCAACAGCGTTTACAGGAGTTTGTTCCCTTCTCACGGTCGACATGTCAGTGGTTCTTCAGATTGTTGATTAAAAATCGAAAAATGCTCTTAAAATCCTTGGTTGACTTAAAAATTCATCATAAAAAATGTTTGAAGACAAAAACTGATTTAAAAGCAAATAAATAAGGAAGCAGCTGAAGGCAGCCAGGAGCAAGCAGGGAAGCGTCTGCACTCTTCGGAAGCAGAAAGTAAAAGTACAAGTCTGTCTGCTTGATCGGTCTGATCGGGTTTCATTTGATAAATACAGCTGTGTGTCATCTGCAGAGCAGTGGAGTTAATGCCATGCTTTCTGATCAATGACCTAATGGCAGCATATAAAGAGTAAAGAGAATTGGACCGAGAACTGAACCCTGTAGCACACCGTAGGTCTTTATAACAGGGTGAGGTAGGAGGTAGGATTTAAAGTAGTGAGGGCTGTCCCTCTGACACCTACATCAGATTCTAATCTCTGCAGTAGAATGTTGTGGTCGATGGTGTCGACGCTGCGCTGAGGTCCAATAAAACCAGGATTGAGACCAGTCCATCGTCAGCAGCTAATAACAAAATCATTTGGACTTTTAACTAGCTGCAGTTTCCCCAGTTTCAGTGTGTGGGGGGCTCTGGACCCTGACTGGAAAACTTCAAATAAGTTATTGTCCTGTAGATGGCGACAAAGCTGTTTAACTACAACTCTTTCAAGGATTTTAGAGACAAAGGGTTAATTTGTATTAGGTCTGTAGTTTATCAACTGGTCAGGATCAAGATGTGGCTTTTTTAGAAGCGGTTTAATGACTGCATGTGAATGTGTGTGTGTGGCTGCTCCTGCGGAGGAAGGGAGGGGTGTCACGTGGGCATGGGTATGCGTCAGTGTTAAATTGAATTCACCTGGGACACAGGGCAGGGAGAGGTTGGTTCTGGGTAGCCGTAATTTGTGTTGACCGCTTTTTGGTTTTGGATTCCTTTTTTATCAAGTCATTACATCAATGCAATATTCTGTCCTCTGTGTCCACGATCGTTTATGTTCCTGCTGTCCTGTTGCACCATAAAAACTACAACTTAACCCAATACGGATCCAGCATCTGTTTGTTAGTTTAAGCGCGTCACACAGTGTTACCGGACCCGACCAGCTTCGCACCTCAGCGGCTATATAGGAGCAGGGAGCCACTACAGATGTAATTTTGATATTATTCCTCTTGAAATTGACTTATATAAATATTACTTATATAATGATCATTACTTTGTTTAAGTTCTTGGTTATAATATTTGTATTTGTAAAAACCTATGAAAGTCCTGTTTCTCCAAGTCAAAGGATTCTTTTAACATATCAAAGCTTGTCATGTGATTCTCTTTTACAATCTGGTGAAAAACCTTTATACCTTTTGTAATCCAGACCTTGAATCTCAGGTCAGTTCTATTTGGTACAAAACCTTGGTCATAAACCAACCAGTTTGAGATTTTAACATCTTTGTTTAGTTTGTGTTTGATTAGCACCTTTCATGTTGTAAGCACAGATTTTACCCAGGGATTCTTAACTTCCTCCAAATGACTCAACCGTTAGGTCTGTACAGGATCCCCCGGCACAACATTACTCTCAATATTTTTGCATCGAGCTTTATATTCTGGGTCACACCAGTACAGCAAAACTCTGATTTGAGCTGAAACAAAGTAATTTTTCAGACAATAGCCTCCTATCCTGGGACCCCTTCTGTTCAACCTCTACAGTTACTACCCTCAGTTGTATAGCGCAGCGAGAATGTGTCCTATCACAATTACGCAGACGACACTCAGATCTATGTTTCACTGACGGCAGGTGAATATGGACCAGTGGATTCACTCTGTCACTGCATCCAACAGATCAGTGTGTGGATGCAAAACAACTTTCTCCAGCTGAACTCTGACAAGACTGAAATCATCGTCTTTGGCCCACAGAACAAAGAGAAATTGTTAGCAGTCACCTCCAGAGTCTCCTCTAAAACCTACACATCAAGTTAGAAATCTGGGAGGTAATAATGGACTCAGATTTGAATTTTAACAGCCACGTCACATCAATCACATCAGCAGCTTTTTACCATCTAAAAAACATTGCGCAAAATCAAAAAGTATAGTGTCTAACCAGCCTGGAGAGACTTATCCATGCGTTTGTCTCTCTAGTAGATTAGACTACTGTAACGGCCTGCTCACTGGGCTCTCAAACGAGCTGTAAAACAGCTGCAGTACATCCAGAACGCTGCTGCTCGGGTCCTGACTAGAACCAGGAAGTACGATCACATTAGTCCTGTGCTCAGGTCTCTGCACTGCCCCGTGTGGCTCAGAGAATAGACTTCAAAGCAGCTCTGCTTGTATACAAGTCTCTCCATGGCCTAGCCACAAAGTACATCTCGGACATGTTAGTGCCATATGAACCATCTCGGACTCTGAGGACCTCAGGGACCGGCCTCCTGCTGGTGCCCAGAGTCAGGACTAATCATGGGGAATCTGCGTTTCAGTTTTATGCAGCTAAATCTGGAACAGTCTTCCTGAGGATGTGAGACAGGTTCACTCTGGCAATGTTCAAATCTAAACTAAAAACTGTTTTGTTTGGCTGTGCATATGACTGAAATGCTTTTCTTTGCACTCTTCTCTTTTATGTCTTGAACTATATTTGTGATTTCTGCCATGTCTTGTGATTTTAATGCATTTTTTCCTGTTGTGAAGCACTTTGAATTGCCTTGTGTATGAATTGTGCTCTACAAATAAACTTGCCTTGCCTTGCCTTGCCTTGCCTATTTCTTTTGATAATTGTAGAGTTTTAAAATGGATTCGAGGTTTCTTTCTTTACCATACAAATTGCCTTATTGCCTTATTCCACCCATCAAACGTCCGGTTGAGGATGGAAATAGTTAGAGAAATCTGGGCAAAAGATTCATTTTTATAGTTTCAATCCTTTGACTTAGACTTAAATCAGGATATTTTTCAAGATCTTTCTTTATAGTGGAGAAAAGAGGAATAGAGTTTTTCTCTCAGATTGTTGATAGTTCTTTATGGAGGACCACACCTATATATTTAAGAGATTCTGTTTGCCATTTGCCAAGTCTTTCTAAAGGACAGAGGGGGGCGCCAGTAAGATAGAATTTCAGTTTTTTGTAACATTCAATTTGTATCCAGACATTTGACCTATATCTTGAAGGAAATGCATCACATTGGATATGGAGATTTCTGGTTTGGTCAAATATAGCTGGACATCATCTGCATAGCACACAATTTTATGTTCTTTCTCGTCAATTGAAACACCATAAATTGTTTCTGATTATCCAATATATTGGGCCAATGGTTCCTAGTACAAGGCGAATAACAGGAGGAACCAAGTACAGCCCTGCCTCACCCCTCTTTCCAAAGGCAATGAGTTGTCAAGTCACCATTCATTTTGATTCTTAATGTTGGACGATCATCTATTTTAAATTTGGTTAGCGCTTTAAATGAATAAGTCCAGCTAACAGAATCAAAAGCTTTCTCAGTGTCCAGACTTATTATTACAGCTTTGTTTTGTTGTTTTTGTATTGGTTCATTATGTGTAAAGATGGTCTTATGTTGTCTTGTGTTTCTTGTTTGTTAATAAATCCTGTCTGATCATTGTGGATTAAGTTTGGGAGTATTTGTTTCATTCTTTTGGACATAATTGAGCTGTATATATGAGAGTCCACATTCAGAATTGAGATTGGTCTATATGAGGCACCGTCAAGTCAATCTTTCGCAACGTGGGACCGTCCTCCTGTGGATCTACCATCTCAGTAAGGGGCCGGTGGAGAGAGATCTGGACCGCAGTCGACGGCAGGGGCCTCGACGACCAGATCTCCGGACGCAGAAACGGACTCTGGGGACATGGAACGTCACCTCGCTGGGGGGGGGCGGAGAGCCTGAGCTTGTGCGATACCGCCTAGATATAGTCGGCCTCACCTCCACGCACAGTTCGGGCTCTGGAACCCAATATCCTTGATAGGGGGACTCTCTACTTCTCTGGTGTTGCCCACGGGGAGAGGTGGCGGGCTGGTGTGTGCTTGCTTATAGCCCCACAGCTCAGTTGCCATGTGTTGGAGTTTACCCCAGTGATCGAGAGGGTTGCATACGCCTTTGGGTTGGGGACAGGTCTCTCACTGTGGGCAACGACAGTGACACCTGGAGAGGGGTGATCGAGAAAAACGGCTTCCCCGATCTGAATCCAAGCGGTGTCCTGTTAGTGGACTTCTATGCTAGCCATAGATTGTCCATAACAAACACCATGTTCAAGCACAAGGGTGCCCATCAGTGCACGTGGCACCGGGACACCCTTGGCCGGAGATCAATGTGTGACTTTGTTGTCATGTCATCTGACCTCCGGCCGCATGTCTTGGACACTCGTGTGAAGAGAGGGGCAGAGCTGTTAACCGATCACCACCTGGTGGTGAGTTGGATCCGCTGGCGGAGGAAGAAGCCGGACAGACTTGGCAGGGCCAAGCGTATAGTAAGGGTCTAGTGGGAACGTCTTGCGGAGCCCTCTGTCAGCAGGGTCTTCAACTTACACCTCCAGGAGAGCTTCTCCCAGATCCCGGGAGAGGCTGGGGACATTGAGTCCGAGTGGACCATGTTGTCGATCTCCATTGTCAATGTGGCTGTTCGGAGCTATGGTCGCAAGGTCTCAGGTGCCTGTCTCGGTGGCAACCCCCAAACCCGGTGGTGAACACTGGAAGAAAGGGATGCCATCAGGCTGAAGAAGGAGGCCTATGTTTTCTCCTGAGGCAGATGACAGGTACGACGGGCCAGGAGTACCGCAACTTGTGTTGTTGCAGACAACACAAGCTGGGGGCACAAACCCGGGCCTGGGAGGAGTTCGGGGAGGCCATGGAGGAGAACTATCGGTCAGCCCCAAAAAAATTCTGGCAAACCGTCCGACGCCTCAGAAGGGGGAAGCAGTGCTTCGTTTTTGGGGATGAGGACTTCCTCAATCCTGAAGTCATGTCTTCCGAAGAGGAAGCAGACTCTGAGGACTCGGAGGCTGAATCATCCATCACCCAGGCTGAAGTAATTAAGGTTGTTAAAATATTACACTATACATTTCCATCTAAATAACATATGTAGGACTGTCTTGGCTGACACATCTCTGCAACATCGCATGGCGGTTGGGGACGGTACGAGTGTGTTCCAACTACAGAGGAATCACACTCCTCAGCCTCCCCGGTAAGGTTTATTCCAGGGTACTGGACAGGAGAATAGGACCGATAGTCGAACCTCGGATTCAGGAGGAGCAGAGTGGTTTTCGTCCTGGTCGTGGAACACTGGACCAGCTCTATACTCTCCATCGGGTGCTTGAGGGTTCATGGGAGTTTTCCCAACCAGTCCACATGTGCTTTGTGGATCTGGAAAAAGCTTTCGACCGTGTTCCTCGGGGTGTCCTTTGGGGGGGTGCCCCGGGGGTATGGGGTCCGGGGCCCTTTGCTCAGGGCTGTCTGGTCTCTGTATGACTGGAGCAGGAGCTGTGTTCACTTTGCCGGCAGCAAGTCAGGCCTGTTCCCAATGCATGTTGGATGGTTTGCAGCCGAGTGTGAAGCAGCCGGGATGAGAATCAGCACCTCCAAATCAGAGGCCATGGTTCTCAACCGAAAAAAAGGTTGCCTGCCCTCTCCGGGTGGGTGGGAAGTCCTTGCCCCAAGTGGAGGAGTTCAAGTATCTCGGGGTCTTGTTCACGAGTGAGGGAAGGATGGAATGTGAGATTGACAGGCAGATCGGCGCAGCGTCTGCAGTGATGCAGTCGCTGTATTGGACTGTGGTGAAAAAGGAGTAGAGTCAAGTAATGGGTATTGACCGAAAGGCCAAGATCGCGGATACAAGTGGTCAAAATGAGTTTCCTCTGCACTGTGGCTGGGCGCTCCCCTAAAGATAGTGTGAGGAGCTCAGTCACATGGGAGGAGCTTGGAGAAGAGCCACCGCGCCTCCACGTCAAGAGGAGTCAGCTGAGGTGGCTTGGCATCTGTTCCGGATGTCTCCTGGAAGTCTCCCTGGGGAGGTGTTCTGGCCATGTCCACTGGGGAAGAGACCCCAGGGAAGACCCAGGACACGTTGGAGGGACTGTCTCTCGGCTGGCCTGGGAATGCCTCGGGATCCCCCCGGAGGAGCTGGAGGAAGTGTCTGTGGGAAGTCTGGGCCTCCCTTCTCAGACTGAAGAGGATGGATGCATCTTAAAATCCTCTAATATTTTTAATATTAGGCTAACTGATAATTCGATGATGTGTGATGTCACCATCCTGAGCGTTGTATTTATAAGGTAACAATGTTACAAAGATAACAATGTGTGTGTGTGTGTGTGTGTATATATATATATATATATATATATATATATATATATATAATATAAAGGGTTCTTGAGGGTTCTGCGCAGTATCTTTGCTGTTCCTCGTACTGCATCTTTTCTGGACTGAGATGTCTGAGTTTTTTTTCAGGGATCTGTTGTAGCCTCTCCTCAAGTTTGGGAGTCACTGCCCCGGGTGCTCCGATGACCAGGGGCACCACCGCCTTCACCTCCCAGGCCTCGCCCCTTGGTATTTTTCCAGTTTCCGTGTTCCTTTTTCCTGATGTTGCCATCACGCAGAACAGCAGTGGGGACAGGCATCTCCTTGGTATATACTACATTTGATGGACACTTGTGCAAGTGTTTACCATTGTTCTCAAGGGTGGTTTTCCACAGCCGCATCGAGTTTGCTATGAAGGCTCTTAGAGTCCTATTTGATGTGTCCATCCCAGGCATTTTGTGATCCATGTGTGTGGCATGGGGTCAGATGCTTTCTTGTAATCAATCCAGGCAGTACACAGATTGGTGTGTCGGGTTCTGCAGTCATGAGGCACTGTTCTATCAACCAGGAGTTGTGTTTGGCTCCTCTGGTATCTTTGGCTGATGCCCTTGTGCTTTGCTCATGTGTTGGTCCATGTGCCCACTTATCTTAGCCGCGATGATGCTGACATGAGCTTCCATGTTGGTGGGAGACAGATTATTGGCCGATAGTTGGATGGGACTGTACCCTTGGAGGGATCCTTCAGGATAAGGATGTACGCCTTCGGTTAGCCATTCAGGGTGAGTCCATCCCTTAACAGCTGGTTCATTTGTGCAGCCAAGCGCTCATGGAGTGCAGTGAGTCTCTTTTAGCCAGAATGCGTGAATCATGTCAGGGCCCGGTGCTGTCCAGTTTTCATACCTGAGACTCTTTCTTGGATGTCTGCCACTGATGATAGCTAATGGTTCTCGTTCAGGGAGGTTGCTGTGGTCCACTTTTGATCCATCAGCCATTGTGCATCGCTGTTATGTGTTGCCTCTCTTTTCCCATATACTTTCCAGTATTTTTCAGTTTCCAGCCTTGGTGGGTCTGCTCTGCTATTACACTGCCATTGCACACTTTCGCAGGTTGAGTTGCGAACAGCCGGTTATTCGTCTGGCTTCATTGTCTCTTGTGTACCTCTTTAGGCCAGCTGGCACAAGGCTTTGTTTGGCAAGTTTCGAGTGCTTAGGTATATATATAATATATATATATATATATATATATATATATATATATATATATATATATATATATATATATATATATACCATCTCATCCATCCATCCATCTCTTCTTCCGCTTTATCCGGGGCGCCGGTCGCGGGGCAGCAGTCTAAGCAGGGACTCCCAGACTTCCTTTTCCCCAGACACTTTCCTCCAACTCCTCCGGGGAATCCGAGGTGTTCCCAGGCCAGCCGAGAGACATAGTCCCTCCAGCGTGTCCTGGGTCTTCCCGGGGCCTCTCCGGTGGGACATGCCTGAAACACCCCTAGGGAGGCGTCCAGGAGGCATCCGGAACAGATGCCGAGCCACCTCAGCTGGCTCTCTCCAACGTAGAGGAGCAGCGGCTCTACTCCGAGCTCCTCCCGTATGACAGAGCTCCTCACCCTATCTCTAAGGGAGCGCCCAGCCACCCTGCGGAGGAAACTCATTTCGACCGCTTGTATCCGCGATCTTGTCCTTTCGGTCACTACCCAAAGCTCATGACCATAGGTGAGGGTAGGAACGTAGATTGACCGGTAAATCGAGAGCTTTGTCTTTCGACTCAGCTCCTTCTTTACCAAAACGGTCCGATGCAGCGACCGCATCACTGCAGACGCTGCACCGATCCGCCTGTCAATCTCACGCTCTCATCCTTCCTCACTCGTGAACAAGACCCCGAGATACTTGAACTCCTCCACTTGGGGCAAGGGCTCCCCACCCACCTGGAGAGGGCAAGCCACCTTTTTCCGGTCGAGAACCATGGGCCTCAGATTTGGAGGTGCTGATTCTCATCCCTTCACACTCGGCTGCAAACTGTCCCAGAGCATGTTTGCAGGTCCAGGTTTGATGGAGCCATCAGGACAACATCATCTGCAAACAGCAGAGATGAGATCCTGTGGTCCCCAAACCGGACCCCCTCCGACCCCTGACTGCGCCTAGAAATTCTGTCCATAAAAACAATGAACAGAACCGGTGACAAAGGGCAAGCCCTGAGGAGTCCAACACGCACTGGGAACAGGTCTGACTTACTGCCGGCAATGCGAACACAGCTCAAGCTCCGGTCATACAGGGACCGGACAGCCCTGAGCAAAGGGCCCGGACCCCGTAATGCCGCAGCACCCCCAAAGGGCACCCCGTGGGACATGGTCGAAAGCCTTCTCCAGATCCCACACCACAAAGCACATGTGGACTGGTTGGGCAAACTCCCATGAACCCTCGAGCACCCGATGGAGAGTATAGAGCTGGTCCAGTGTTCCACCACCAGGACGAAAACCACTCTGCTCCTCCTGAATCCGAGATTCGACTATCGGTCGGATTCTCCTCTCCAGTACCTGGAATAGACCTTATCCGGGAGGCTGAGGAGTGTGATATCTCTAAAGTTGGAACACACCCTCTGGTCCCCCTTCTTGAAACAAAGGGACCACCACCCCGGTCTGCCAGTGCCGGCACCGTTACAAAAATAAATTGAATTGAATTGAATTGAAACTCTCTGGTCAAACATAACATGGAATTACAAAAACATGAAACAGATGAATGGTTGACATAGAAAACAAAACGGGTTCTTGCTAAAAACATTCACCGAACCTAAAACCTGATCATGACTATGATCAAAAAGTAGGGGGAAGACCATTCCTAATGAAGGATCCCCTATAACTCCCCAACGCTCTTGGCTCCCACAATGAACTAGACGCACCGCCTCCCCTTTCCACCACGTCCCCTCTACATGTATTTTTCAGGTTTTCTACAAATCCAATCTCCCACATTTGGCACTCAAATGAATGAATGCAACAAGACACTTCAAATCAATAGAAATGTATCACCATGTGACTACCATCTGAACTCACATACCCCCCCGCTGATGGCTCCATCTCTTGTCGCTGTTCAGTTCTCTGTGTTTTGCATTTTCCTGAGGAGCACCCCTGTCTGTCCTGGTGTTCTGAGAATGTGCTTTTTACCTTCGAAAGTCACCAGAAGAGTCACTGGGAAAGAGAATCCATGTCTCAGCCTTCTCTTCCAGAATTCCTCACAGATTTGGCGAAAGTTTTCTCGCTGTTGACTAATCTCATATGGAATATCCGGGGTGAAGAACACTTGTTTGCCTTTGTGCTGGAGGTCTCCTTTAGCTTTTGCAGCTTTTATGACATGCTCCTTTACATGGTGGTTAAGAAACCTCATAATCAGGCCTTGTGGTTTATCAGCTGCTGGTCTTTTTTGGCCCAGGCGGGACTTTCTATTGTAACGAGGAATACAGCAACTCCAAGCCCAAAATTAGCTCGGGAAGAACCTTTTCAAGAAAGTTTTCAGTATTTTCACCTTCTTCTCCCTCTGGTAGTAATACAATTCTGTTATTGTTCCTGTGAGATCTGGACTCCTAATCCAGGATCTTACTTTTCATATTCATGGCTTCCTTCCGCAGTGCCACTACCTCGGCTCGCAGCGCTAGCAACTCATCCGTAATATTTGAAAAATGCTGCTAAGCCTCACTTATGTGTGCCCCAACCACTCCTGCCGCATTTGACTCCTTTATTTCGGATACCTTTTGGTCAAGTCGGGCTGCGCCAGGCGCAACTCTCGTTTCATCTCTCAGCTGAGCCATGTCGCAAAGCATTTCACTTCTAATTTCTTGCATCATAAGGGCAAATTGGCATAAAGTGATGTTCCCTTCTCCTGACAAGCGCGAACTTGAATGCCCTACCTTTAGTACCGAGCTTTATCCGTGGATTTCTGGCTGTTTACAGCTGCGTCCAACCTGCTAGCCAAGTTAGCCTCGGGCCCATCAGCCATGTTAGCCTCTTTAACTTGTGGGGAAGGCTGTTTTCCACCAGTGCCGCGGACTGTCAGCTTTGTTGGTTTTCCGTGTTTGCTCATCTTTTGCTCCTCGTTTCTTGGGATTTTGAGGGTAAAACTGTACGTTTCAAGATAAGTCTTGACAGTAACGGAGTAAGTGTGCGTCCCTGCTAACGTCAAACTCGAAGTCTCTGGAATGTTGGGATATTCTATTGGCAATTATATACAGTAAATACAGTGTGTGTGTGTGTGCAGATTCATGCTATACAGATGGGGCAGTTAAAATGAATGGTGTTAAAATATAGATTTTTGTTGTAATACAAGTTATTGTGTATTATTCGTCACAAATGTAAATCATAAATATGTCCAAAACCCAAACTGCCATTCTGAAATAACATGTTTCTCCTGGTTAATCTCAGGTGAAGAATGGCCTCAGAGCAGCAGGAGAAGGGAGAAGAGGGCACTGATCAGGATGAGAAGGTATTGTTTTGACCTTTGGCAAATTCACTGCGCGTGTGGAATTTCTGTGTAGAGTATGTTCTCCTTGTGTCTGTGTAGATTTATTTACATATTTCTTTCCAACATTTAAAAAATATATATATATAACACACAACAAAGAACACAGAACATGAACAGAGAGCATATACAAAACAGAAGAAACACAAGTAAGACAGGACATGAACAGAAATATCAATGAACATCAAATATTGGTCCCATTTGGACCAAAGTCTGTTAAATTAGTCTATTTCCAGTTTGAGTCAGAATGTGATTTTTTTCCCCATTTTCCGTATGACCAATACTATGTCCGTCCAGTCTTTGACAGTAAGTGAAGTTTGTGTTATGCATTTTTTTGTCATGGCCTTTTTCCCTGCCGCCAAAATATGTTCCAAAGGTATCCATTGATTGTGTCCACGGCAGGGGTTTTAAGGCCCAAATACATAGTTCTAAAGTTCAGAAGAATGACAATGTCGAAAACAGTCTGCAACAATCTCTTTGTGAATAATGGACACTTTGACATGGTGTTATAAAAAAAACTTGACACATTTTTCAAACAGAATTTCCTCCAAACATGTGATTTTGTGGTCCTCAACTGGGTCCCACTTTTTGTCTGTCAAAGTAAAATCACCCTCTCTTTCCCATTTATTTTCAATGTCATTGGTAGAGTGGCTGCCTAAATTGTTAATACACTTATATAATTTAGATATTATTTCCCTTGAAAGGTCTGATTTATAAGCTTTAAGAAATATTTTGCTCGAATGGTTATCATGGTCATTACTTTGTTTAATATCGGCATGTCATGGCTGCATGCAGACGTCTCGCTGCGGGCCAATCCGGATCAACCAAGCTCCAAGTCACTTTCTTCACTACTCAGCGCAAGTGGTCAAGAAACGCAAAGCTTTGGATCCGGTGAAATCCTGTCCTGAGAGAGGAGAGGGCAAGGCAAGTTTATTTGTAGAGCACAATTCAGGAAAAAAATGCATTAAAATCACAAAGACATGACAGAAATCCCAAAACCTTAATTTAAAGAAATTTAAAGGTGCCATTTTCAGGCTATCCATCAAATAGTTTAAGACATAAAAGAGAAGAGTGCAAACAAAAATCATTTCAGTCATATGCACAGCCAAACAAAACAGTTTTTAGCTTAGATTTGAACAATGCCAGTGAAACCTGTCTCACATCCTCAGGAAGACTGTTCCAGATTTTAGCTGCATAAAACTGAAACGCAGATTCCCAGGTTTAGTCCTGACTCTGGGCACCAGCAGGAGGCCGGTCCCTGAGTCCTCAGAGTCCGAGATGGTTCATATGGCACTAACATGTCCGAGATGTACTTTGGTGCTAGCCATGGAGAGACTTGTATACAAGCAAGATGCTTTGAAGTCTATTCTCTGAGCCACAGGGGGCAGTGCAAGAGACCTGAGCACAGGACTAATGTGATCGTAACTTCCTGGTTCTGGGTCAGGACCGATGCAGCAGCGTTCGGGATGTACTGCAGCTGTTTTACAGCTCGTTTGGAGAGGCCAGTGAGCAGGCCGTTACAGTAGTCTAATCTACCAGAGACAAACCGTGGGTAAGTCTCTCCAAGTCTGGTTTAGAACTATATACTTTTAATTTTGGCAATGTTTTTTAGATGGTAAAAAGCTGCTGATGTGATTGATCTGACGTGGCTGTTAAAATTCAAGTCTGAGTCCATTATTACACCCCATATATTTCTACTTGATTTGTAGGTTTCAGACGCGAGACTCTGGAGGTGACTGTTAACACTTTCTCTTTGTTTCTGTGAGCCAAAGACGATGATTTCAGTCTTGTCTGAGTTCAGCTGTAGAAAGTTGTTTTGCATCCACACACTGATTCTGTTGGATGCAGTGACAGAGTGAATCCACTGGTCCATATTCACCTGCCGTCAGTGAAACATAGATCTGAGTGTCGTCTGCATCATTGTTGATAGGACCACATTCTCGCTGCGTATCAACTGACCTAACGGCAGCATGTAGAAGGTTTGAACAGAAGGGGTCCCAGGATTGACCCTTGGGGCACCCCACAAGTCAGGGGCATCTGGTCTGAGACACAGTTAACAAATTCAACCAAGTACTTCTGTCTTCCAGATAGGACTTTAACCAGTTTAGGGCAGTGCCAGTGATGCCCCCCAGTTCTCTAGTCTCTGTTAGAGAGGTCCCATGATCGACAGTGTCAAAAGCAGCACTCAGATCTAACAGAATTAAGACTGAGGCTTTGCCTGCGTCAGTGTTCAGGTGGATGTCATTTGTCACCTTGACAAGAGCAGTCTCAGTGCTGTGATGAGGTCTAAAATCCTGACTGGAAAACATCAAATGAGTTGTTTATTAAGAGGAAATCAGTGATGCTGTTGGTAATCAACCTTTTCAAGGACTTTGCCCCAAATGGCAGATTAGAGATGGGCCGGTAATGTAGTTATTCAGTACTGCGGCATCAAGACTGCTCTTCTTTAGGAGAGGTTTATGACGCAGCTTTCAAAACATTGGAGAATGTTCCAGATTGAAGCGACATGCCTAACTATGTGAGTGAGCTGTTGCTAACAAACGTTCAGCCACAAGACTTTAGAAATCTGGTGGGTAACACAATCGAGGCTGCAACATGTAGATGAACTCAGACTGGTGATGATCTCCTGGACAGTTTTGTCAGTTACAGGTGCAAAGTGAGTCAGCTTCAAGTGTGTAGGTGGTTTGAGGGTTATTTTTTGCATTGTAGAATGTAGATAGCATTTTTAATGCCTGAACTTTGTCTTTAAAGAATAATGCAAACTCATTACCACTTGTGATGTGGAAATGAGTCTAACCGGACAGCTGACGAGCTGGATGGTTTGTTCATCTGTTTACTGTTGGCAAACAGGACACGCCAGTTGTGTTATCTACTGCAGCTTCCAATTATTCAGAAAATAATATCCTCCTAGTTCTACATAAAATGAGGTTGTAGCATGTACAACTTCTCGTCTGTAGAAGAATCTCTTTCTGAACTTGGAGTTTACGACTTGCGCCATTTTCGTTGTGTCCCGCGGCGGCACTACCTTTTCTGTGCCTGACCGAATCGTCATTTCTCCATGGCGCCTTCTGCTTATTTTAAACCAATTTTAGCCTTCATAGGGACAATTGGGTGTTCGCCGAAACATTCAAATCACTAGATGTAACAGAGTTCAACAAATCATTTACATTAGATCATGATGAGACAGTTTTCAAAGTTTATCATTCCATGAACATGTTTCCACGTGCTGTCATTTATGTGTCTCCTCCGGACAACTGCAGTGAGCCAGCTGGTGGTGTGTGGGAAAACCAGACAGGTCAAAGAGACACAGAATATGATCAGACAGAGCAACATTTGACCACATTGACGTTTGAAATATTAACCCCTTTATTGTAATTAGAAGAGTGCTAGAGTGTGCCCTCTGCTGTGGGTGGGGCCACTCACATACGCTGAGCTAAGACCGAAAGTTTCAAGGACAGCATGAAAGCTCTTTAGCGTTTCTGTCACAGAACATTATCAACATGAACATTGAAAGCACCAGTTATGACCAACCATCAAAGTCTGTGCATACGACTGAAAGCATCTCAGTAAAATCATCAAAAACTTTGGCAGTGCTGAAGGAGGCTTGTATAAAAAATGAAGAGAATGATGGAGCACTGTTTTAGCTCAATTTTAAAGGCTACATACTCAAATGTTGAAAACAACCCCAAAGGACAACTGTGGGTAACTATTTCATCTCTAACAAAAGCACACACACCTTCCTCACCTTTTTGTTTTCTCGTGTTTCAAGGATTCAAACATAAAGTTGGGTGGAGCAGATTCTATTAGAACTAAATTTCCTGTGTTTTTGTCAAGCCATGTTTCAGTTAAAAACATAAAATCAAGATTATAAGAAGAAATAAAATTAACAAACCTATTGAATCATGCTGACATTATATAGTAGGATATCATATAACTATGGCCAACTGAGTCTATGAAATAAATAGATATGCAATGAACAGGACTCCCAGGAGTACTGTATTGTTATGATGTCATTGAGGGCCGCTTTGCCTTCAACTCCCGGGACACTTTTTTCAGCCAGTCCGCCCCTGCTACTCAGGTCATGGACAAGAGTTTTGTCTTTTTCATTGTAAGTGTAATCAATCACTTAATTCAGAAAGTAATGTAATAAAAATTACTGCTGTAATTTGATTTGTTTATTGAACCATGTAACTTGGACAGATTTGATACTAACGTGATCACAGTGCACACGTGTGATGTTGCTCAAAGTGGTCCAAGGGACCGCTCAGGGAGATTGTGTGTTTGCTCAAACGCATGAAGAGTTAGAGGGAACATTGCTGGAAACATGTGAGTATTTGGCAAATGTGGGCCAGTGTGTTCCAACTTTGGTTTGTAGATACCAGGTGAAAATGTTATATCAACCGTACCGGAGGATCTTTTTTACCGAGAAAATTGTTTTCCCTCCACCCTCTGATCTCTTTTTGGATCAGTCTGTTAGCTTTTTGCATGTTTTTTTGACATGAGTTCTTTTTTTTGCATTATTTTGTTCCATTGTGTTCTGTTGATGTAGTTCCTGTGTTTGTGTGCTGTGTTCGACCAGAGAGCCGTGTAACAAAAGCAGAAGAATGATTTCAACATGGTTAATACAATGTTTATGAAAAGTTAGGAATAGCATCTTTTAATGACATAATGAGTCCAATTAATCAGAATCAGAATTAGAATCAGAAAAGGTTTATTGACATTGTCAGTGAACAAAATTCACACGCTAGGAACTTGCTTTGGTGATTCGGTGCAACATACAACAATGAACAATAATAAAAGCAAAATATATCAAATAAGGCATGCATTAAAGAAAAACAATTTAAATTTACTAATAAGATAAAAATAGACTTAGTATGTACACAAAATGTACAGTTAGATTTACAGATTTGGTGCAGAAAGTGAACAGCGCAATGAGTGGTTGTTGATTAAATTATTATTGAAGTGACATGTGTTTTTAAGTGTTAATGAGTCCAACGGCAGAAGGAAAGAAACTGTTCTTGTGGCGGGAGGTTCTGGTCCGGATGGACCGTAGCCTCCTGCCTGAGGGGAGTGGCCTCCTGCCTGAAGGGAGTGGCTCAAATAGACCATGTCCAGGGTGAGAAGAGTCAGCTGTGATCCGACCTGCTCGTCCCAGAGCCCTGGAGACGTACAGGTCCTGCAGAGATGGAAGTCTGCAGCCGATCACCTTCTCAGCAGAACCGCACATATGGCCTGGGTGTAGCTTCTGATTGATACCCTTGGGGATGGTGGTCCAGCAAGGGGCTGTAGTCTCTGTTTGTCCCTGGTCGTGGCTCCAGCGACACAGGTGATGGAGAGAGGTGAGGATGGACTCAATGATGGCTGTGTAGAACTGCACCATCATCTGCAATGGCAGCTTGGCTTCTCTCAGCTGCCGCAAGAAGTACATCTTCTGCTGGGCCTTCTTGATGAGGGAGCTGATGGTGGGCTCCCACTTGATATCCTGGGCGATGGTGCTGCAGAGGAAGAAGAAGGAGTCCACGGTGGTGATGGGGGAGTCTGTCATGGTGAAGGGGGCTGTGACTTTCCTGAAGTCCACGATCATCTCCACTGTCTTCTGGGCGTTGAACTCCAGGTTGTTACCACTGCACCAGGACACCAGCCGGTCCACCTCCCTCCTGTAGACAGACTCATCCCCGTCTGAGATGAGCCCGATGAGAGACTGCAGGGGGTCCGGCAGGGAGGAGGTGAAGGACTTGAGGTGGGGCAAGACCAGGCGTTCAAATGACTTCATGACTACAGACGTCAGCGCCACAGGCCTGTAGTCATTAAGTCCTTTGATCCAGGGCATCTTGGGGACAGGGACAATGATGGACGACTTGAAGCAGGCTGGGACATGGCATGACTCCAGGGAGGTGTCAAAAATGTCTGTGAAGACGGGACTCAGCTCCTCTGCACAGTGTCTGGAACAGACTTTACTATTCTTCATACAGGGTCAAACATTAAAGGGGAGTGGCCATATTGATCTTAAGCAGAATAGCCTTTGAAGATAATTTTTAACCCAAAGATGACAGAAACTATTAATCCACCAGGAAGGGACCTCAGTTTTTATACTGAAATTGTGGATCTGATTGCAAACCACTTTGAGGGAACCCACATGCTCAGCCGACATTGGATGTCTCTGGAAGTACTGGTAAATCTGTAAATAATACATTTCGTTAATTAATACATAATGTAGGGTTGATCAATATCTGGAGAGAGACGAATCCTATTGTCTGCCAATATAATTTTTTTTCCCAACAGACGCTTTTTTATTTTCTACCAAGATTAATAAGATAAAAATTACAGAGGCAGACATATTATAATAGATCTAAGCGATCATGCTCCTATTTACAACACTGTAGATCTGGAACAGAAACAAAAAACACACTTTGTTTTTTGTTTCAATGTGTGATAATGTGCATTATCTCATCTACTCAATGTGGGTCATTGAGTAGATGAGCATTATCTCATCTCATCCACAATTTGTAAAAATTATGAGAAAGGACATTGAGACGTATGTAGGGGAAAACGACAATGATGACATTTCTCCTCCCATTCTCTGGGCTGCAGCTAAGGCAGTTTTGAGGGGCATGGTAATTGCTGTCGCCTCTGCCAAAAAGAAACAAAGCCGAACAAATTAATCGGTTTACAGAACAAACTAAAGCTACTGGAGGCTAAACATACTGAAAACAAAGATCCTCAAATGCTACAGGATGTTAAAAAGACAAGGGATGAGATTAATGAAATATTTGGAAATATTTTTAAAAATGCGCTTCACCAAATTAAGATACTATGAAAGCGGTTCAAAGTTCACAAAATTGTTGGCTTGGAAACTTAGAAAACAACAGGCTTTTTAAACAATACAATCATCGTTTGAATCGTTTCATCAAAATATCAAAGAAGAAATACAATCTTTTTTGGACACTCTCAATTTACCCGCCATGACTGAAGAGCAAAACAAAAAAAAGTGCTGAAATTAAAACTACTTAAAATCAAAGTGCAATCAAAAGACTAAAAAACAATAAATCTCCAGATTGACGGGTTCACCTCAGAGTGGTATGAAGCTCTAAAGACACACTTACTCCTTTGCTTTTATCAGCTTTTAACTGGGCATAAAAAAGCTCAGATCCCTGGAGTTGGAAAGAGGCCATCAAATCCTTAATACCTAAAGAGGGGAAGGACCGACTTGACTGTGCCTCATACAGACCAATCTCAATTCTGAATGTGGACTATCGTATATACACCTCAATTATATCCAAAAGAATGGAAAAAATACTCACACATTTAATCCACAATGACAAGACAAGATAAGACGAGCCTTACACATAATAGTAGAAAAAGATTCAGTTGTAGTCATCTGGACTGGTTATTAGAAAAAACAAAACATTTCGACTCTCATCCAAGAGTCATTCTCAATCTGTGAAACAAGTCTGAGAACTCAGGTTTATATCCTCCTCTGTGTAAGCCCTGCCCACAGGGCGGGACCTCCTGATAATGGGCCATTGAAACTAACTGAGATGGGCCTATTGTACACTGACTTTTGCTCCCTCTTCCCTCAGTACCTGATTAGCATCAGAATGCCTCGGACGTCTCCAGGGTTTCAGCAAACATATAACTTATAAACAACTGGAAGGTTGAATCTTAAACCTCCATTACGATTTAAGGAAGGTTTCTCCTTTTTAACAAAGATTGCCTCTTTACCCCTCTGATGTTTGAATCCGTTTGAAACAAAGTGAAGAGAAGCAAAAAGCTGGACAAAAGGGACAAAAGGGAAACAGAACCAAGAAGAAAGGGTGTCTCTGTCCCTTATGTCTCGGGACTGTCAGAAAAACTGCAACGAATTTTTAGACAACACGAAGTCCCTGTTTATCTCAAACCAGGAACACGTTAAGACACAAACTGGTTCACCCTAAGGACAAGATGCAGACACAAAAACAGAGCAATGTAGTGTATTCTATCCAATGCAGTGAAGAAAGTTGTAAAGAGCGCCACATAGGGGAGACTAAACAGCCACTGGCAGTCAAGGAGGCTTTTATCAGCACAAGGAAAGACACGCAAGTTCAGGACCCCAGGAGCGCTGTTGCATCTTCATCTCAAAGCCACAAACTTTCATTCGTTTGCTGAAACCCTGGAGACGCCCGAGGCATTTGGATGCTAATCAGGAACTTCAATGAGGAGGGAGCAAAAAAAGTATACAATAGGATGCAAATAGGCCCATTCTCAGTTGTTTCAATGGCCCGTTATCAGGAGGTCTCGCCCTGTGGGCAGGGCTTACACAGAGGAGGATATAAACCTGAGTTCTCAGACTTGTTTCACAGATTGAGAATGACTCTTGGATGAGAGTCGAAACGTTTTGTTTTTTCTAATAACCAGTCCAGATGACTACAACTGAATCTTTTTCTACAATGGAACACTCCTGGACGAATGAGGGATTACACCGACTTTCTTGTAGCATTTTAGGACCCCCTTTTTGGATGGTTTCCTCCAACAATTTTATTTTTCTTGCATTTCATTTAGCTTTTTCTCTTTCTTTTTTTCGGAAGGCTACGGCTATAATTAGTCCTCTCAAGACTGCTTTGGAAGCATCCCAGAGGATGGGCGGGGAAGTTTTCCCAGTGTCATTTCCTCCAGATAAGTCTTAATTGTTGTTGGACATTTTTCCTTGAACAAAGGGTCATTAAGCAGGCTGGCATGAACCTCCAAAGTGTGTTTTTTCATCTTCCCTCCAATTCCACAGAGATGTAGATTGGAGCATGATCACTTAGGTCTATTGTGCCTATATCTGCTTCAGCGATTTTATGTCTTTATTGAGAATAAAATTCTGGAAAGAGTGTATGTGGATTTCAAAAATGGGTATACTGGCATGCCCTAGGTTCATTTCCCTCCATAGTCCTATAGTCTTCAATAAGAGATGGAATTTCTTGTTAATTGTTCTCCAGTGCCTCTTGAGTTCGACACGTCCAGTGTAGGCTGAATGTGAAGATTCCAATCGCCGCCACAAATTAGGGTTCCCTCAGAGTGGTTCACAATCAGGTCCATGACATCAGCATAGAAAGTGATATCGCCCCTGGTGGAACAAAAACATTTAAAGAGTGAAAACTTTTCCATTAATATTCCCTTTAACCATACATATCTGCCTTCTTCACTTACATTCAAAACTCTGTTCAAAAACTATTTGGCTTGAGATCAATATTGCAACTCCATTCTATGTTTGCCTCTGTATGATGAATAATAGGAATTTTTATAACAGAAGTTAGTTTTAATGTTCAGTGTGATTCAAATATGTCTCTTGTAAATATATGTCTATTTGTTCTTTTTTTCTTTTTCTTAAATGTTTGTTCGTTTTCGTGGGTTCAGTATGCCATTCACATTGAAGGATGCTACTTGTAACACTTCTGATGCCATTGGTTGGTTGTATTGATCTCAGTGTTGAAAACTTTTGAATATTTTTAATGTCTCTGGTCGAAAACAACAAACACCACAACAAGAACCATAGGAACCAAACAAAAGGGTTCATGCTAGAAAAGGGCATTGAACCCAAAACCTGATAAAAAAAAAATCATAAAAGGGAGGGAAGTCCAATCCTAAAGAAGGGCCCCCCTAAAAACTCAGATCTATGTTCGGGCGTCAAGACTCGCCGCACACAACCGCAGTTCTCTCTGGCGCCTCCTCCTAGAAGCAATGAAAAAGGCTCTAAACAAAAAATGGATGACACAAAGTGCACCAACAATCAAGGATTGGACGACATTATACTGGACATTATACTGGATTGAATTTGAAAATTGATCAATTTGATTTAATTTTGGACTAAATGGGATGATTTCTTTGGGTTTTGTGTGCCATGATTTTCTCTTCTTTTCCTTTATTATTTGATGGATTTCTGTTGTTTTTTATTTAAGTCTATTTTCTCTCTGGTCATGTTTTTCTTTCCTTCATTGTGTTCGTTTATGTGCTATTGAATTAAGAAATAAAAATACTTGAATATAAAAAAAAAGAAAATCTTTGAGATGTTGTCAAATGTCTTTGGCTTGGAGGTGCATTATTTACAAATAATTATAACCCTCAATTGAAAATGTTATCAAGGCTTATATATCAGAACTTTCAAGGGGAATATCTAAATCATATCAATGCATTTCTAATCTGGACAACTACTCTACTAAATATATTAAAAACAAATATGAAAGTTTTAGAACGACGTATTTGGGGTCTAAAAACCCCGGCCATGGACACAATATATGGATACCTTTGGAACGTATTTGGCGGCAGGGAAAAGAAAGGCCATGACAAAAAAATTATGACACAAACTGCACTTATATCAAAGACTGGACGGACATAGTATTGGTCATACGGAAAATGGGGGAAAAAATCTAATTCGGACTCGAATTGGAAATAGACTAATTTAACAGACTTTGGTCCAAATGGGACCAATATTTGATGTTCAGTGTGACTGTACTTTGTTTCTGTTCATTTCCTGTCTTGTGTGTCTTTTATTTTTTTTTTGTATATTGCGCTCTGTTCGTGTTCTGTGATCTTTGTTGTTTGTTTTATCAATAATTTTTTATGTTGGGGGAAAAGAATAAAAATAAAAATAGAATGCAGGA
Source organism: Chaenogobius annularis (assembly GCA_015082035.1). Taxonomy (NCBI): domain Eukaryota; kingdom Metazoa; phylum Chordata; class Actinopteri; order Gobiiformes; family Gobiidae; genus Chaenogobius; species Chaenogobius annularis. The sequence continues at coordinate 315,883 of BJKM01000547.1, forward strand.
AATATTGTCTGCCCTTTATATGTGTCAAAAATCTGTTGTGTTGGCTTGGGCTGAGCCCCAGATCTCAGCAGATCCTAGCAACGCCTCTGCAAGAAGAGCACAAATTGGCAAAACACCAGTCATAAACTATATTATTGTTGTTTATCCATGGCAAAATTCACACGAAGGTTGATCTAGTTTGCAGCCTTAATTCATTATTCCTCCTGTAAAAACTTCAAAAACCACCAACTTCCCTCATCCACTTACACTGCAAATCAGACACTTTTGTGCAGATTGACATGTTAAAAAACTTGTAAATGTGTTTTTTTCTGATTTGTGTGTCATCTTTTATCACTAAGTGGTCCTAATACACATTTGTAACTTTATGCAAATTCAGAGCGATATCTCCAAGAAGACAGCCACGCAGAGAACACCTTTGACAGACACTTGTATGGGATTGGTTGAGGCAAAAACACGCTCCTGAGCTCCCCCTCCCTTTGATAAGTTCAGACCTGGAGACGACAGGAAAGCGAGCAGGGCTTAGGGAGGCGGGTCTGTCACTGCGGGTGTGAACTTGGGGTCATCCCTCTGATAGAAAACTGTTTGTCCAGAGCGAGGCTTGAATGCCTTCAATGAACACATAGCTCTCAAACCTAACCAAGCAGCCATTTCCCCCCCTGGACAATGGAGAAATCTGTCCTTAGCTTTCCAAAAGTATGAAAATGCATTGTGCTTTGGCCAGGAGAGAAAGGAGGAAGCAAGGAGAGACAGGAGGAGTAAGAAGAGAGCAGCAGAGGTGGAGGAGCTGACCAGTGCTGGACACCAGGCTCTGAAACAAGGACAAACCCAGGAGGCTCTGCAGCTCTTCAGACGAGCGCTGAAGGCTGCCAACCAGGTTAGACAGTACACTACACACCCGGCTCCATCTGAGTTCTGAGCCGTGTACTAAGGCTGTTGTACTTTTATCCTTTCTGAAAAACCTTTGATGACTTCTTAGCTGGGAGAGACCCGTGTGGTGTCGGCCTGCTGCTTGAACCTGGGGGCAGCGCTTGTAGAAGCTGGAGACCCTGAATCTGGACTGAACTACCTGAACAAAGCCCAGCCTGTTCCTAAGTCCCAGCGGCTCCCTGACCTCCAGTTCAACCTGGCTCTGGCCCATATTGCTCTAGGGCAGAGGCAAAAGGCGACGGAGCACTTCCTCCAGGCGGCGCAGCTGTACAGTTCTCAGGGAAACAGCCAGGAGGAGGGGCACTGCTGCTGTGAGATGAGCCGCTGCCATGCCCTGGACCAGGTCAGACTAAGGACCAGTAGATATTTGCACCATTAAGGAAGACATTGTTACCTTAGTATAAGAAAAAGGTTGGTTTATAGTTGGCTTTAGTTTTGTTAGAAGTATACAGAGGTAGATAGAGCAGTCTTGCTCAAGTTACTTCAAAGTAAGATTAGTCAAATAAAAAGATATTTTACTTGGAAAGTAACCAAACTTTAAACTTAAGTAAGTTAATATTTCACAATAAAAATATTCAAATGATTTCCCAGAAGATAAAAGTAACAGAGAGATAAAAATTGACATATTTACAACATATTTGACAAAGTAACAGTGTCAAAAAACAAAAAACACAGAGTTTATACCAAATGTTGGTCGGAAATTCCACCTTTAAAGAAAAGAAAATCATGTGCACAAATATGACACTGATTTTGGAGTTCCTTTCTGTGTTAACACATTAACACACCAAAGTTGGCGTGCAGGCAGTCTGCAGCTAATCCACATAAATGAGGCGTAAATCGGGGTGGATAAAATATTTTAGTCAAACCGTTTCTTGTGCTAACAGTGTGTATTGCGATTTCAGGAGCACTCGTTAGCGGTGAGCGGTTACCTGCGGGCAGCTGAGAGTTACCGTGTTGCTAACATGTCACACGCTGCAGCTGTGGCCCTAAAAGAGGCGGCCACTCACATGGTTCAGTCTGAGTTCAGCCCCACTGAGGTCACCAAAGTCCTGTCGGACTGCCTCAGTCTGACCAACAGCATCACTACCCCAAGCCTCCTGGGTAATGTAGTTAAAGCTGCTTTGACATGAACAAGAGTAATGATCTTATTCACTAATGCTGTGTTTCAGGTGAGTTGTACCTGTCAGTGGGCGTGGTTTTCTGTCAGGTGCACTTGTTCCATGAGGCGGTGCAGTGTTTCCAGAAGGCTCTAAACCCTGCCTCACAGTTGCAGGAGCGCCCCCTGCTGGCCAAAGTGCTCCTGAACCTGGGGGCAGCTCTGAACTCAGTGGGAGAGTTCAAGGCATCGCTGGAGTATCATCGCTTGGCTGCTAAGCTCTACGGTTAGTCTGACACTGTACTGTGTACATATTATGCTGGTTATCTGGTGTCCAGTCAGAAATATATATTAACATAATAATATGATATTCATATTAAGTTAATTGTAAAATCGAATAAAATACACAACTTAATAATAGACGTGGGTCCATTGTCTTCCTGTTCAAAAGAACAGAGCGGCCATTCTGAAGATCAGTCCGGTCTCTTCAAAGTAGCATTTCGCTGTGGCAACCAGAGATATTTATATTAGATATTTTTCAAATTTCTGAACATAAACCACAAAAACAAGCAAAACAAGACCAGAGAGAGAAAGAAAAGGTACCTTACAAATCAATACAAACTAAAACACAAATGAACTCAAACAAACGTCCCACTTTGCCCACAGTCCGTCAAATTTGTCCATTTTCAAATTGAGTCCGAATGTGATTTTTTCCAGTTATCGAATGTCCAGTATAATGTCAGTCCGGTCCTTACTAGTCGGTGTGTTTTGTGTCATCAAATTTTTTTGTGAGTGCCTTTTTCGCTGCTGCCAGGAGGGTGTTCCAGAGAGAACTGCTGGTTGTGTCCATGGCAGGAGTCCTGAGGCCCAAATACATAGTCCTGAAGTCCATTGGGATGGTGATGTCATAAATTGTCTGCAAGGCTTTGTTGATCTCAGTCCAAAACTTGTGAACAACAGGACAATCCCAAAACACAGGTTTGCCTCCTGCTGCCACAGCCTCTCCAACAGTCTGCATTTCCCTGTGAGTAATGGGCACTTTGACATGGGGTTAGAAAGAAGCGAGACACATTTTTCCAACAGAATTCCCTCCAAACATCGTGACTTTGTGTTTTCCACTGAGATGTACATTTACTTTCCCACTCTTCATCAGCCAGAAACAAATGACCCTCTCTTTCCCATTTCCCCTTAATGTAATCAGTAGTGAGTTGCCCAGATTGTTAATACATTTGTACAGTTTAAATATTAATCCCCTTGGAAAGTTCTGATTTTATAAGCTTTAATGAATATTTCAGTCAAAGGGCTATATGAGAGTCATCATTCTTTTTGATTTCTTGGTTATAATAACTCCTTATTTGTAAATACCTATAAAAGTCCTGTTTCTCTAAATCAAAGGATTCTTTCATCTCATCAAAGCTCTTCAGATGCTTCTCCTTTACAATCTGGTGAAAGACCTTTAGACCTTTTGTTGTCCAGACTTTAAATCTTGAGTCTGTGCTGTTAGATGTGACATTTTGACCATAAGCCAACCAATTTAAGATTTTAACATCTTTGTTTAGTTTGTATGTTTGGATCAGCCCCTTCCATGTTGTAAGAACAGACTTCACCCAAGGGTTCTCCACCTCCCTCAAAGGACTCAAGCGTCTGTCATCTGCCTGTAAGGTCTGCACAGGAACCCACGGCAGAACATCAATCTCAATATTCTTCCATTGAGCTTCATATTCTGGGTCACACCAGTACAGCGAGGCTCTGATCTGATCTGAAATAATAAGTGATTTTTCAGACAAGGCAAACCCCGCCTCCTTTTTCTTTTGATAACAGTAAAGTTATGAATCGGATACGTTTTTTTTCCTTGCCATATGAGTCTCGAGATTGCTTTATTCCACTCAACAGGCTGGTTGGGGATGGCAGATTATATTTATTTAATGGGTTTTTGTTATTCAAAATAGGCTAGACATTTTTTTAACCCTGTGTATGACCTTAAGTACATTTTCTTTGAATAAACACAAATGTACGGAGCAGTAGGTGGAGTAGGGGGGGTATTGATGAAAAGAGACCTTTCGGTGTAAAACAATACAGACAAAACTCCAACATGCATGAATCACTCAAAAGACATCCCTGGACACGTTAATGAGGATGGTTACGAGGGAGTCGGATCTCTCCTTCACTGAACTTTTCCAGGTTTCTACTTTTTCCCAAAGAGGTTTGGTAGTTTTTCCTGGCCGAAAAGGAGGGTCTAAGGACAGGGGGGCTTGGGACCTCTGTCTGAGGACACAGGACGCTGGGACATTTCCAAGTCCCTATGAACACTGTTTATTTTGTTTTCCACTGTAGCCCCTCGAGGCAACTACTGTTGTGATTTTGGGCGTTACAAAAATAAACTGAATTGAATTGAATTGAGTTACAACCATGTAAAGTAAATTTTTCAGTCAATATAACTGTCTCTTTTAATGATGGTATCTTTCAGGGACCCTGGGGCTCCGTGGACACCAGGCCCAATGTTTCAGTAATCTGGCACTGGCCTGTCGTCACCTCGGAAACGACGAGGAGGCCATCGAGAGTTTCAACCATGCACTGCAAGGCTTCACCGACTCAGGTGTTCATTCTGTTTTCACAGTGTTTTTGACATCTTCTTGAACATACTGTTTAGCGGTTCTCTCTGCTGAAATCATGCCAGATGCCTTTTGTTGATAGAGGACCACAGCGCACAGGTGCAGGTGTGTGAGGCTCTGGCTGAAGTCTACCTAAAGCAGAGGAAGCAGCACAAGGCCATTAAGCTGTACAGACAGGCTCTGCTGTCACTCAGCCACTGCCAGGTACCACACCCACATCCCGCACTAACCTGGAGCAGGGCACATCACATGCCTGATCATTTCAGAATGGGATTTTATAATGACAAGGGAAAACATGAAAGGAAATATGTGCATTTAAGTCACTTTATAAAGAGAGAGAAAATATACTGGAGAAAATATACTTAATTACGAGCATATAATATTACATATATATATATATATATATATATATATATATATATATACATACACAAATACACACACACACACACATATTAGTATATATATAATATATATATTATATATATATATATATATATAGTCTAGGTGGTTTAGGTTATATTTTGCATTGTAGAATTGATAGCATTTTAATGCCCTGAACTTTGTGTCATTAAAGAATAATGCAACTCATGACACTTGATGTGCGAAATGAGGTTCTAACGGCAGTCTGAGCTGGAGGGTTTGTTAGATCGTGTTACTGTGGCAAACAGGACCACGCGAGTTGCTTACTGCAGCTTCCAATATTTTCAGAAAAAATATACTTCCCTAGTTCTTACATAATATGAGTTGTACATGTACAACTTCTCTCTGTAAATCTCTTTCTTGAACTTGGAGCTTCGACTATGTGCCATTTTCGTTCGGCCCCGGCGGCACTCCCTTTCTGTTGTGCCCTGACCCGAATCATCGTTTCTCCATTGGCGCCTTCGTGCTTATTTTTAACAATTTTTAGCCTTCATAGGGCCAATGGTGTCGAGAAACATTCAAAACACACTAGATGAACAGAGTTCAACATAATTAAACTGTTTGAAAAATTAGAAGATCCCAGAGTGTGCCCTCTGCTGTGGTGTGGGGCCACGCACGTGCGAAGTAAGACCAAAGGTTCAGGATAGCATAAAGTTCTTTAGCGTTTCTGTCACAAATATTACAACCATGAACATTGAAATCACCCGTAATGACCAAACCATCAGTCTGTGCATTACGACTGAAAAGCATCCTCAGTAAAATCATTCAATAAAACTTTTGCAGTGCTGAGGAGGCTTGTATAAAACAATGAAGAGAATGGATGGAGACTGTTTTAGCTCAATTTTAAAGGATACATACTCAAATGTTGAAAACACCCCAAAAGGGGGACAACCTGTGGGTAAACATATTGTACATCTCTAAAAACTTGCACAAACACCTCCTCCCTTTATGTTTTTCTCATGTTTCAGATTCAAACTTAAAGTTGTTTTCGAAAAGATTCTATTACAACTACATTTTCCTTGTGTTTTTGTCAAGCCATGTTTCAGTTAAATGGTGAGAAGGGGGGATTAGGTGGTGCCGGGACAACAGGTTGTGCAGGACGAGTTTATCATTGATTGATTATCAAACTACTTGATCTTGGTATATTGGGCGTGAGTGGAAGCCATCTTAATGCCTGATTTGATCAGACTTTCAAGATGGTTAGGGAAGGCGCCTTGGGTGAGCAGTGGAGATTATGAAGGTGAGTGAGGAATTCTGTTGTGGCGAGTAGATGTTGTAGGGGACCCAGGCCTGCTCTGATGGCAGGGGCGATGGACAGTAGTCCTGTGGGAAAAGAAATCTCCAGGAACTCCACCAGGGCTGTGTACTTTCTCCTCTGCTCTTCTCCCTGTACACAAACTGCTGCACTTCCAGCCACGACTCCGTAAAACTGATCAAGTTTGCGGACGACACCACCCCTCATCGGGCTCATCTCGGACGGGGATGAGTCTGTCTACAGGAGGGAGGTGGACCGGCTGGCGTCCTGGTGCAGCTGGTAACAACCTGGAGTTCAACGCCCAGAAGACAATGGAGATGATCATGGACTTCAGGAAAAGTCACAGCCCCCCAGCCCCCCTCATCATGACAGACTCCCCCATCACCACCGTGGACTCCTTCACGCTTCCTCTGCACCACCATCACCCAGGACCTCAAGTGGGAGCCCACCAATCCAGCTCCCTCATCAAGATAGGCCCAGCAGAGGATGTACTTCCTGCGGCAGCTGAGGGAAAGCCAAGCTTCAGCGGCAGATGATGGTGCAGTTCTTACACGGCCAATCATTGAGTCCATCCTCACCTCCTCCAATCACCGTGTGGTACGCTGGAGCCACAGCCAGGGACAAACAGAGACTACAGCGCCCTCTGCTGGACCACAGCCATAGAGACAAAACAGAAACTACAGCGCATTGTGCGTTCTGCTGAGAAGGTGATCGGCTGCAGACTTCCATCTCTGCAGGACCTGTACGTCTCCAGGGCTCTGGACGAGCAGGTCGGATCACAGCTGACCCTTCTCACCCTGGACATGGTCTATTTGAACCACTCCCCTCAGGCAGGAGACTCTGGTCCATCCGAAGAACAGTTTCTTTCCCTCTGCCGTTGGACTCATGAACACTTCTTAAACACCTGACACTTTAACTACAATTCAATCAATCAGTCACTGCACTGTCACTTTCTGCACTACATCTGTAAATTTAACTGTAATTCACGTGTACATAGTAATGCATATTTTGATTTGTATTTATACTATAGTAATTTTAAATTGTTTCTTAATGCATTCCCTTTGGATTGAATATATGTTGTTTTATTATTGATCAGTGTTTTATGTTGCACCTTAAGGCCGAGACAAGTTCCTGTTTGTGAATTCTTTTAATTGACAATGGCAATAAACCCTTTCTGATTCTGATTCTGAAATGAACCAACTTCTGCGCCGGAAGCAGTGAGGATTGTTGTGGTGCTGCTGCTGATGAGTCATTTGCTGGGGGTGGTTGAGGCTAATGTGTTACCATACTACTGCCATATATGTGGTCATAAACGTATAACCTTGCCAGCAAGATGAATTGTCTTGATTGTTTTCTGGCTTCACAAACTCTTGAGATTCCCTCTTGTTTGATGGATTCGTTTGCAGTCTGCACCAGTGGCTTAACGGGCTAATCACATGGCATTTAGGGTGGGACTGGAATCAATCACAGAGCAGCATTGTGGTTTTGACGGAAATCAAAACAGCCAAACCAAATGTATTTTTATTGTAAATGTTTTAAATATAGCCTAATAAAGGGACACACATGTTTAGGAATATGGATAGACAAGATTTGCATTTCAGTCGTGGCACTGAATCTATCTCAAATAATGCAAAATGTATGTGGCTTTTGACATCACGTGACCGCTGAGCTACTACTGTCATTTAAGGTTAAAACACAAGTCTCTCACAGCACGAACCCAGCTCCTCTCAGCTCCACAGGGGGCGGGGCACCATCAGCTGCTGCACGGAGTCGCAGTCGCTGTCCAATGTCTGTTGTAAAACCCAGCAGTGGATAAAGCGTTTGGAGGAAGGGTGTCAGGAGCCAAAGTTTTAAGTCACGGATTGTGTCTCTGTTAAAGAAATGGCAAGGCACTTGAAGCATTTTACATTAAGGAACCAGTCACCCAGACACACACTGGGGTGAGGCAGGTTAAGTGTCTTGCCCAAGTACACAAGGGCAGCATTTACCTGACCTTTGGATCAAAAGATGAGCACTCTGCCATTGAGCTGCGCCACCAAGCCACAAGTCGTAACGGAACGCAGAGCTCGTTCATGGTGCAGTGTGCGTGCACTGGCAGAAAGCACATCAATGCGCATTGATGTGCCAGAGCCAGAGCTGTGTGATACTGAGGCAACGTGAGGTGGGACGAGGAGCGGACAGAGGTTGACCTACCTGCACTGCGCTCCTCTGCCTTCTCTTTGTGTCACCACACACAGTGACACGCCTCACAACACTTCTCACCCCCTGATAAGCCCTCATGAATTAATTATACTGTATATGATTTATAGCCTAATATTTTACCAGTTATTTGTACCCTTACGTTCCACAGTAACAGAGAAGAAAGTTTAAAAGTTCTAAAAGTAAAAATCATTGCAAGCTGTGTCGACACTCCTCACCCAGGCGCCACTAGACATGTGTATGGATCCTGAGCGTCGCAGCTCATCGAGTCTGATGCGCTTTGTGGTGGGGGCAAGTTTTTCATTGGGTGGGCATGACATCAGTTTGTCTATAGCTGGAGCCGGCCCTGGGTAAGAAGGCAGATACAAGTGGTCAAAATGAGATTCCTGTGCAGGGTGGCTGTCTCTCTTAGAGATAGAGTGAGGCGCTCAGTCACACGGGAGGAGCTCGGAGTAGAGCCAGGACACGCTGGAGGGTCTCTCGGCTGGCCTGGGAACGCCTCAGGAGCCCCCGGAGGAAGGAGAGGAAAGTCTGGGTCACTACTCAGACTGCTGTTTTCGACTCTGCCGTGGATAAAGCAGAAGAAAATGGATGGATGGGTGGAGTGGGTGGGCAGCTGGTTTAACTGTATGGAATGGTGTTTGCAGGACTCAGAGGGAGTGGGACATCGGTTGGTTGAGCATCTCACTGCTGCTCTGCGGATCACCGTGGCACAGGTTGGAACATGTTATTTCTATTCTTTTTCTATTCTATTTCTATTTTTATTTTATTGTTTATGTTTATAACAAGTTAAAGGAACAGTACAAAGATTCTGATTTCTAATTTCATGAACTTGACCAATCTGTGTCCCCAGATACGAGCTAAAAATGTTCAAATTAAACATAGCTTTTGCTTATAACATTTTAATGCTGATTTATTATTAATTACATAAATATTGGACATCATGTCATCATTGTTTATAATAATAATAATAATAATACATTTTATTTAAAAGCGCCTTTCAGAACACCCAAGGACACAGTACAAGAGAATAAAACAACAGAATAAAACAACAGAATAAAACCCACAGTACAGAACTGGATGATGGTGTTGGAGTGACTGAGTTATGTGTAGGAGTGACTGAGTTATGTGGTGTTGGAGTGACTGAGTTATGTGGTGTAGGAGTGACTGAGTTATGTGGTGTATGGAGTGACTGAGTTATGTGTGTTGGAGTGACTGAGTTGTGTGGTGTTGGAGTGACTGAGTTATGTGGTGTTGGAGTGACTGAGTTATGTGGTGTTGGAGTGACTGAGTTGTGTGGTGTTGGAGTGACTGAGTTATGTGGTGTAGGAGTGACTGAGTTATGTGGTGTTGGAGTGACTGAGTTATGTGGTGTAGAGAGTGACTGAGTTATGTGGTGTTGGAGTGACTGTGTTATGTGGTGTTGGAGTGACTGAACAGGTGAGTTTTGAGTCTGGATTTTTGAAAAGTGGAAGGGTGTCTATGTTGCGGAGGTCAGGAGGGAGAGAGTTCCAGAGCTGAGGAGCAGAGCGGCTGAAGGCTCTGCCCCCCATTGAAATAAGACGGAAAGAGGGGACAGAGAGCTGGAGAGAGGAGGAGGACCTGAGGGAGCGAGAGGGAGTGGAGATGTGGAGGAGGTCAGAGATGTACGGTGGAGCCAGGTTATGGATAGCTTTGAAAGTATTTAGGATAATTTTGAAGTGAATCGGTTGTTTTATGGGGAGCCAGTGAAGTTGTTGAAGGATGGGGGTGATGTGATGGCGGGAGGGCATCCTGGTGATAATGCGGGCTGCAGAGTTTTGGAGAAGCTGCAGTTTCTGGAGGGATTTATTGGGGAGACCAAAGAGGAGAGAGTTACAATAATCGATCCGGGAGGTGACTAGACTATGGACAAGTATGGCTGTGGTGTGAGGAGTGAGAGAAGGACGGAGACGAGAGATGTTGCGAAGGTGGAAGTAGGCGGAACGAGTGATGTTGTTGATGTGGGAGTGAAAAGAAAGGGTGCTGTCGAGGATGACACCCAGACTCTTGACTTGAGGGAGGGGAGGACAGTGGGAGTCATTGATAGAAATTGTGAAACTGTTTTGATTTTGAGAGAGTGGAAGGGGTGCCTACCAGTAGGACTTCGGTTTTAGAGCTGTTGAGTTTGAGGAGATTTGAAGAGAACCAGGAATTGATTTCCTGCAGACAGAGGGTAAGAGAGGCTGGTGGAAGTGATGCAGTGGGTTTAGAGGAGAGGTAGAGCTGGGCGTCGTCCGCGTAGCAATGGAAATGAATGTTGTGTGTTTACGGAAGATGGAACCAAGAGGGAGAATGTAGATGATGAAAAGAAGGGGACCCAGGACAGAGCCCTGGGGCACACCAGCTGGGACAGGGAAGGGGTGGGATTGGTGGGATTTCAGTTGTATGAATTGACTGCGATCGGAGAGACAGGAAGTGAACCAAGAGAGAGGAATGTGGGAGGTGCCAATAGATTTAAGCCTATGGATGAGAGTGCTGTGTGAGATGGTGTCAAATGCTGCTGTTGGATCGAGGAGGATGAGAATAGATAGTAAATTAGAGTCAGAAGCTGTGAGGAGATCATTTGTGATTTTAAGAAGTGCAGTTTCAGTGCTGTGAAGTGGAACGGAAACCAGATTGAAAATGTTCATAGAGACTGTTTGAAATGAGATGGTGTGAAGTTGAGAGGCGACTACTTTTTCAAGAATTTTGGATATAAAAGGTAAATTAGAGATGGGGCGCAGATTATTGAAGTTGTTGGGATCTAATCCAGGTTTTTTTCAGAATAGGGGTAACAGAGGCAGTTTTGAGTGATAATGGAACAGTTCCGGAGGTCAAGGATGAGTGGATGATATTAGAAATGAAGGGGACAAGCGAAGGTAGGCAAGATGTGACGAGAGCTGTGGGGAGAGGGTCAAGGTGACAGGTGGAAGGTTTGGAGTTCAAAATGAATTCAGAGATTGTTTGGACAGAGGGAAGGGAGAAGCTAGAAAATGGTGTAACATGAGAGAGGGGGGAAGAGATGTCCACTCCAGGAACTGCAGCTTGGCTTGTTAGGTTGTGATGGATGGTAGTCACCTTGGAAACAAAGAAGGACAATGAGGGAGTATCACAGAAGTTCAAGGTGATAGCGAGATCGAGTTGCCGCGAGCGAGATCAGTGGGGTTCTCCTGTATATGTTTGAGAGCAAGGTAGAAGAGAGTCCCTTCGGAGTTGTGGAAAGTTGATATCGACGTGAGATATGGACACAACAGAATAGTAGGAAGGATTTGGCAGCAGCACATTATTCGTCACTTCCTATAGAGCTGAGAAATGGTGGTTGTTGGTACATTGTATCCTATATCGTGTGAGGAGAAGTCCTTAGTTTTTGTTTTGTATAAGCGTTCCAGTTGTGAGTCCTTATTGCGCTTATGAAGTAAGTCGGCAAGTGTGGAGCGTGTCAAACCAAAAGGCGTGCAGAAGTCGCACAAAGGAAAGACAGCGGAAGGAAAACAGTGCGCTTTTAGTGGAGCGTGGGAGTTGAGAGCAAGGGTACGGAGGTTTGTTCCTTAATAAGAGAGAGACCAAGGTGGTCGAATATGGGGTGATATAAGCGACTGTACTCGAGTGCAAGTTAATTAATGCTCAGACATAAATGTGCTTGCATGTATGAGTGCGTCTCCCATCGGTTGACGTTTCCTTGATTATTTTTTTAGCGTAAATGATAATGGTGCGAGGAAGGATAGAGTCTGGATAATGACAGGTTTAGTGGTTGAAGGCTGATGCAAGCATTATGGTCAGTCGAGGGGAGGTAGTCTGGTAGGATTTGCATTGGAAATGGAGTTCACGCAGACCAGACAACAGCCAGAAACGAGACCAGAAATGACCTTACTTGCCATGGTAGGAAAGTGAACTGTAAACTGTTGAAACAAAACAACATCAAGACAGTGGTATAAAAAAATATTTGGGGAGATAGTGTTGGTCGAGCTGACGTCCACTGTGAATATTACAGTCGCCAAGAGATAGACAGTATTTTGTCAGATAAAAGCCAAGAGAGATGTGGCTGAGGAGTATGAGAGAAAGCACTCATTCCATGAAAGTCCTTAATATATAATTGTGGAGTGTACGGATGCTGTGTAGTTGAAAAGTCGTGCGTGGGTGTGGTCGCTGGGAGAAAGAGCAGGCCAGAGTAACTTCGAGAGAAGAGCTAGAAGGACGGTCCATGACACAACGAGTAGACGATTAAAATTATGGCGGTCTCCATGACGGTGAAACAACAGCGAGAAAACTTCCGCCCGTCCCAACACAGGTTGCGGAGTGCTGGCAAGGTTTATAACAAAATCCCAGGCTGGAATGCGGGCGAACTCTGAACTCCGTGAAGTGCGGCGAAAATCAACCAATGGTAACCCGTGCCAAAGTCTCCACCTAACATGGCACATGAAGTCAAAGGCCCACGACATCGAGAAGAGAGGATCCCGGATATGCTCCGCGCACTTGCACCAGTTATGTGAGACGGGAACATTGAACGGAGACACCGAAGCAGAAGCAGAGGTGGAGTTGAGTGGAGCGAGGCCGTGGACTGCCGAGCGGGAGAGGGCTGGAGAATCACACCACGTGGTCAAACTTCCCGAACCAGGATTATGGGAGACGATGCGAGCTTTGTAGACCCAAGAAGGAGATTCTTAATTGCATGAGAGTAATTTGAACTGGAAATTTACGGCGGGATCCACGGATGAGTGTATAACTCTCGACGGGGGCAAGGTAAGGCGATGTCGGAGGGGACAGAGAACGGATGTTTGGCTGAAGAGTGGAGAGGAGATGATATGCCGAAGTTTTAGCAGTTCAACAACACAGAATAATGGAGAAAGTGCTTATGGTTTGGCGAGTGGAAAAGAAGTTTAAAAGGAGCAAAGTGAGTGGAATCCATTGTAGTGTTTTGTCAAATCCACATCGTTTCTCTGGCGGGGAAACAGGAGATTAGTGACAAGGAGAACGGCTGCAGATGGGGTCCGAAACAGGCAAGCAGATGAAGAAACGGATGAAAATGCGACTGAGACAGTGGGATAGGAAATGTAGATATAGGTGGGGATATTTAAAAGGTATTTCAAAGTTCTTTAGCCACAAGTCAGTCACTCGATCCTGTACTGTAAAACTGTGAAGTATTTTAGCCGGCGAGCAGCGGCAGCAAAAGCGCGCCAGCGTTCACTCAACCGGAAGTTATGTTGTAACTTGATTCTCCAATCTGAATGCAAAATACATAGCCTTACATGAGTCTCTCATTTGGGTTGCCAGTTCCTATGATTTCTAGTGCAGTGCAGCTTGTGATTTATTACTATTTTATTATAACTTCTCAGTCGCCCTTGTATGGAGGATTTTGTGTATGGAGGGTTCAGTGTGCCAAAATTATGCAAAAAATTAAATGCACAATGAATTATTTAATCATTTTAATTATGTAATTAATTGATTTAAATGGAGACATAATATTTCTATGTGCGACATATAATGAGCTTTGACGCTTATTTTTGGAAAATGTCTAAGAAAAACAAGAAGAAAAAGGCCCCGAGTATAAGGTTGGCAAGGCTACATTTAAACTAGCTAGCCCTGCACCAGCACCAGGTACCGGCTCTGGCTCGGACTCTGGATGACCTGGAGAACGTAGATGTAATTTGCAAATGGTCAGCATTCTAAAGGACACTGAGGGTAAAGATATGATCAAGTATATGGAGACCTGGATCCCTGAATATCTCAAACTTTCAACAAAAGGTGGGAAAATAAAGATTGACCGTGCGCATCGTTCCCCTGCTCCTAAGCCGGCTCTGAACCAGCGTTCAAGACCTATTATACTGACGTTCCAGTGATAAACAGCGTGTCATGGCTGCATCCAGACGTCTCGCCGCGGGCCAACTCAGATCAATCAAGCCCAAAGTGTCTTTCTTCAACTACTACTCAGTGCGAGTGGTCAATAAACCCTAAGCTTTTGATCCAGTGAAATCCCGCCGGAGAGAGAAGAACGTGGAATAAGCTCTGCTTTATCCTGCAACGCTGAGGATCAATGAGAATGGGAAGATGAGAAGATTCACATCAGCAGAACAGGCGTTGGCATTTACCACTTCAATACCGGATCCACTTTGAAATTCTGAATTTTTTTCCCTTCATCTCAATGAAAGGGACCAGGACTTTACTGGAGACATGCGAGTGTTTGCCCAATGTGGGCCAGTGTGTTCCAACTTTGGTTTGTGCATGCCCAGGTGAAAATGTTATCTCAACCGTATGTATTATATCAACCAGGCCTGTTTTCCCTCCATCTTCTGATACCTTCTCTGATAGCACTTTTTTCATTATTATTATTTTTTTTACAGTTTGTTCTATTATGTTCTGTTTTTATGGATCCTGTGTTTGTGTGCTGTGTCCGACCAGAGAGCTGTGTAATAAAAGTAGAATTACAAGAAAGATTTAAACATGGTTAATACAATGGCATCTGAAAGGTTAGGAATAGCATATTTTAATGTTAATGGCATAATGAGTCCAATTAAGCAGTCAAAGATATTGACAAAGATAAGAAAATAAATAATTGTATACTTACAAGACGACTTAGAACATAAAAAATTTACTAAATTTGGCTATATGTATCCTCATACAGGGGCAAACATGGGAGGGGAGTGGTCATATTGAGCTCAAACAGAACAGTCTTTGAACAGAGTTTAGAACCCAAAGATAAAGATTGCAGATTTGTACTGGTCAAAGGATATATTAATGGAAGTGTGTTTACTTTGATAAATGTATATGCTCCACCAGGAGGCGACCTCACTTTCTATACTGAAGTTGTGGATCTGATTGCAAACCTCTCTGAGGGAACCTTTGTCTGTGGCGGCGACTGGAACTTAGTGTACATTTCGGACTTTAAGCCGCTACTTTTACCCGCATTTGAATCCAACACAAAACGTTTTACCATAATATCAGGAAACAAAAAAGACGGAATACAATCTTTTTTGGACACTCTCAATTTACCCATGACCAAATAGCAAAACAAAAAATTAAGTGCTGGAATAACAACTACTGAAATTCTAAATGCAATCAAAAGACTAAAAAACATTAAATCTCCGGGAGTGACAGGTTCTTACACTTATCCCTTTGCTTTTATCAACTTTAACTGGGCTCTTAAAAAAGCTCAGATCCTCCGAGTGTGAAAGAGGCCATCATATCCTTAAGACCTAAAGAGGGGAAGGACCGACTTGACTGTGCCTCATACAGACCAATCTCAATCATGAATGTATCGTTTATACACCTCAATTATGTCTAAAAGAATGGAACAAATCCTCCCAAATTTAATCCACAATGATCAGACAGGATTTATGACCAAACGACAAACACAAGACAACATAAGATGATCCTTGCACAAAATGAATCATACAACAACAAAACAAAGCTCTAATAATAAGTGTGGACGCTGAAAACGCTTTTGATTTTGTTAGCTGGACTTATTTATTTAAAGTGCTAACCAAATAGATGATTTAGTAATACAACATGAAGAATTAAAATTAACGGTCACTTGACAGACTCACTGACTTTGGAAAGAGGGATGAGACAGGGTTGTGCTTGGTCCCCCTGTTGTTTTCTTTGTACTTTAAATCATTGGCCCAATATATTGGACAATTTGAAACAATTTATGGTGTCTCGATTGATGGGACAGAGCAAAAACTTGCCTGCTATGCAGATTATGTCTAATTATATAACCAATGTCTAATTATATAACCAAACCATACATTTCCATACCCAATGTGATGCATTTCCAATTATTATTGTTCCAATGTCTGGATAAAAATTGAAAGTACAAAAAACTAAAATTCTCTCTTACTGGCGCCCCCCTCTGTCCTCCAAAAAGAACTGTCAACAAGTTTAGAGAAAAACTATAGTCTTCACTATAAAGAAAGATCTTGAAAAATTGACTCTTATCCCATACTTAAGTCTAAATTAGGGCTGCAACGATTACTCGAGTAAATCGAATAATTCGATTACAAAAAAGCTTCGATTATTATTTTATTGCTTCGATGATTCGTTTAATTTACATATTTAATCAAAAACACGTGACATCTCGTGGCGCAGGCAGGTAACGCACTGGAACGACTTGTGCGCTCAAGCATTTAGTTTTTCACACGGAGCTTGTTCCGCTCTGACGAAGGCGAGACAGGAAGAAAGCGGCCGCGCGTTTTAAGATTTTAAAGAGTTTTGATGAGTGAAAGACGCCATGGATCTATTATAATAATCCCGAGCTGCAACTCTAAACACCGCATCTAGCTCCGCCCCGAACCGAGCCCCCGCGCCTTTCGACAACGCCACTACACGCGGCCCCGCGCTCCCCGTTCAACAACTCTGCTTCCCAGTCACAGTCCACTTTTAAACAGCCAATGCCAATGGAAAAACAGCACGAGGACCGCGGTTAGTGTAGAATAAATCTGTTATGAAACAGAAAGTCGAGACGCGGAGGCCAAAGTCACACGGAGCCAAAAAAACGGCAAACACGCAAAAAGTTAATTAGTCCTTTATATCATATTCTTCTCTATACACACAACAGCAGTTGGACTGAAAGTGAAGGTTGCTGTTTTGGGGACAATATTTATATGAAATTAAGAAATAAAATGTGTTATTTTAATGCAGAAATCCTTGATTTTGTATTTGTTATGTTACATATGAACTATAAACGTTTTATCTAAAAAATGAATTTAAAAGCGTTTTAAAAATGGTGTTCACATGAATGTGCGTTTAAATGGTTTACTGAATGTACAAAAAAATTAACCGATTACTCGATTAATCGAAGGAAAGAATCGATAGATTACTCGATTACTAAAATAATCGATAGCTGCAGCCCTAGTCTAAATCAAAGGATTGAAACTATAAAAATAAACGTTTTGTCACAATTTCTCTATCTGTTCCAGACTCTTCCGATTTCCATCCCCAACAGGCTGTTTGACACGTGGAAAAAAGCAATCTCAAGATTTGTATGGCAAGGCAAGAAACTTTGAGTCTGATTTAAAACTCTACAAATATCAAAAGGAAAAGGAGGTTGGGGTTTGCCTTGTCTGAGAAATTACTTTGTTTCAGCTCAAATCAGCTGGTGTGAAGAATATGAAGAAGAAGAATATGAAGCTCAATGGAAAAATATTCAGAGTAATATTGTGCCAGGGGTTCCTGTACAGGCCTTACTGGCAGATGAACGGTTGAGTCATTTGGAGCAAGTTAAGAATCCCTGGGTAAAATCTGTGTTTACAACATGGAAGGAGCTGATCAAAACATACAAACTAAACAAAGATGCTCAAATCTTAACCTGGCTGGTTTTGGCTTTGTACCAAATAGAACTGACCTGAGATTCAAGGTCTGGATTACAAAAGGTATAAAAAATTTTCACCAGATTGTGAAAGATAATGAAAATCTTTGATTTGTTGAAATGATCCTTTGACTTGGAGAAACAAGACTTTTTTAGGTATTTACAAATAAGGAGTTATTATAACCAAGAAATAAACAAAGTAATGACCCTCTGACTGACATTTTTCTCAAGGTTTATAAAGCAGAACTTTCAAGGGGAATAAGATCTAAATTGATATCAATGCATTACTAATCTGGAGAGGAGAACCACAAAATCACATGTCTGGAGAGAATTTTGCTGGAAAAATATGTTACATTTTTTCATAACCCCATGTCAAAGTGCCCATTGCTCACAGGGAAATGCTAACTGTTGGAGAAACTGTGGCACCAGGAGGCAAACCACTATCTGTTTTGGAACTGTCCTGTTGCTCTGAAACTGAGATGAGTCACCTACTGGACTTAAATTTGTGGCAAAAACTCATATTGCCACACTTGGAACTTTGCACCATTTCAAAGGCATATTAGGATCACTTATAGAAGAGTGGAAAAAAATATGGAACATTTTCAAGTTTAAACTCACAAATTTACGAGAAAAAAGTAGCACATTTGTGAGAAAAAAAACATTCTTTTTGATACAAAATTTGATACAAAAAAGCACAACATTTTCAGTTTTCTGTCATTCTGGAGCCACAGGCCGCGCAGCGAATGCTGGAGAAGGATACGATCCTCGTCAGTTTGTCGTATTGGGCATTTACAGTCAAATGTCACACAACAGTACACAGTTTGTTAGATTTAGTCCAGTTTAGATCTTTAGATCTTCCACTGCAAGCTTCACTATTCAAAATGCAAAGATCAGCACAAAATGACAAAACTACAGTCATAAACTATAGCCAAGGCAAAAGTCACCCAAATCTTGATATTATGCTGCTATAAATCCAACCATCTTCCTCCAGTACACAAACAAATCTGACATTTTCAGGGAAATTTGCCTGTTTTTTTCTCACAAATTTGCTTAGATTTGTGTGTTTGAACTCTAAAATGTGCCGCTCCCCTTCTATAAATGACCCTAATACACCTTTGTACATCATGGAGTAGATGAGTGCAGTCCGTAGAGAGAAAATAGATTAAAACGACCCTATCTTGAATTTATGCATTTGAACTGTTTTTCTCTATGGAAATGGATACATTTATTGCCTTGTTGTAGAACATTTCAGGTGAAGCATTAACATCTCTATGAAGACAAGAAGGTAGTCATGCTGTTGTCTGTTGTCTAACACACAGAAGTCACGCCCCTTTGGACAAATGCGGCCCCACCCACTGAGCCCCCTTTTGAGGTGAGATAAAAATAAAACACTCACACACTCACTCACACACTCACACACACACACACACACACACACACACAGCCACATATATATATAATATTTGTTCACATGAAATTGCTCTGTTTATAGGAGACCGGACACGCCAATTTCCACAAATTTCCAACAAAAAACGTTCTATCAGCAGAAGGAAGAGCAGAAAGAGGAGGAGCAAAGTGAGTCTGCCTGTTCCTGACGGTCCACCTCACCCCTGGCTGTGCGCTAATCAAGCAGAGGAGATGTTGTAACGACCTGCATGTCTGCTCAAGTTCATCCGGGCACTATGTAGTACAGTAGCTCAGTGGTTACAGCACTCGCCCACCAACCTGAAGGTCGGAGGTTCTCGCTCATACTAAGTTCTGTTGTTCTTAGGCATGACACTTCACCCACATTGCCTAGTATGAATGTAGTGATTGGTTGGTTAGGGTTAGTAACCCGGTTAATGTCTGGTGTGTTTCAGGTGGGCCGTGGGCTGAGCAGGAGCTGCACACTGACAGGTACAGCTCCTCTGACCTTCACCTTTGCTCCGTGGTTTCCACGTTTCCTGGCTACATACTATAATAATATAATAATCTATCTATTAAATTTAATTATTGTAGACTTGTAACCATAGAACAATGTTTTATTTATAAATCTGTAGAGACCAAGCCCCGGTCATGAATCATGGCCGCCATTTTGAGCCAATGGCTGCACTCATTGGCACGTGTTGCCAATTTAGCCTGGCTCTCAGTCCTTTGCCAAACCCTGATGGGACGGCCAGGTCGGGCCTAATTCCTGTTGTTCTTCAGGTCGGGCTCGGGTCGGTGTTCGGGTCGCGGGCTCGGGTCGGGCCTGGTCGGTGTCGGGTCGGGTCGGGCTCGGTCGGTGTTCGGGTCGGGGCTCGGGTCGGGGCTCGGGTCGGGGCTCGGGTCGGATTCAGACGCGCGTCCATGTCCAAAAATAAGCTGCCAGCGCACGTGTGCAGTGGAGGAGTTGTGTCCAATGGCAGTTCAGGTTAAGAGAAAGGCTTTGGTGTATTTACTTTACAAAGTTCAAAAACTGAGGCGATCTGCTCGGGGGCTTGTCTGGGGCCCGCAGATACTTCAGAGGAGAGCAGAGTTTAGTGAAGAGCATTATTTGCTCCAAGAGCTGCATCTGGCAGAATTTTTTTATCGGTCCAGGGTTTGCTTTGGACCTTCTTCCGGGTAGTGCGTAGGTATGTCACTGGAGCGTAATCTCTAATTGGTTGCTGCGCCGCGTCTGCCGCAAAAAAGTTCTGCTTTGTCCAACTTTTCTGTGTCCGACACTGATAACGCACGATCCGTGCCGCAAAAACGCTCAAAATGCGCCGCAAAAACACTGCATTCCCAGGACCCACCTAATCCCAAAGAAGAAGGACGAGAGATGAGTAAACAAGGAAGACACAAGCCCAGTGGCGCCACGGGACCAAAACAAAGCTGATGGCCCACGGCCCCATTGGAAAACAGCCCGCATCACAAGCTAACAAGGCTAACATGGCTAGCAAACCTGAGAGCCGCGCTCCCTCCTCGCCGGAGACATGTGGTCGTGCCAGCTCAGATGGAGACTCTCGTGACTTCTTTGCGTCGGAAGGGGGAGAGAATGTAACTAGTCATCAATTATGGCTCAAGATGTCCGAAATGCAGCTTGCCATGGAGTCTCTGAGAGCCGAGTTGTTAGCTACCATAGCTTCGGCCGTGTCTGATGCAGTGGCCGCTAAATTGAAAGCAGATGGAATAACGGGAGCATGGATAGAAGATGTCGAGCAGCATGTTTCAGACAATATAGATGATCTACAGACAGTAAGGACCAAGATGGAGGCGCAGCGGGCCAGTGTGACAACGCTGGAGTCGGAGAACAGTAACATGAAAAATAAGATCCTGGATTTGGAGTCAAGATGCCGTCGTCCTAACCTTAGGCTTATGGGGTTTTTTGAAAAAGATTATTCCGGAGCTCCTTATTAACTCAGGAGTCGAAGTCCCCCCCCAATCACAATCGAAAGAGCACATCGCCTGGGCAAACCAAGACCAGTAGCTGATAAACCACGAGGCCTGATAATGAGGTTTCTCAACGACTGTGTGAAGGAACGCGTCCTGAAGGCTGCAAGGGTTAAAGGAGACCTCCAGGACAAAGGCAAGCGTGTCTTCTTTGCTCCTGATTTGCTCCGGCAAAAGTTCCACCACATCTGTGAGAGGCTCAGGAAGAGAAAACTGAGACATGGATTCTCTTTCCCCGCGACTCTTCTGGTGACTTTTGAAGGTTAAAAAAACGTGCTCAGAACATCAGGAGAAGCAGAGGTGCTCCTCAGGAAGATGCAAAACACAGAGAAATGAACAGGACAGAGGATGGAGCCACCAGCGTGGGGCATTTGGGTTTGGGTTGGTTATGGTTTCTGTTAATTTGAAGAGACTGGTGATAGTGACATGATTTATTTGACTTTATGCCCCATGTTGGTTGTCTGTTTTAGTACATAAACTTTGTGTTTAAGTACATCTACTCAGCGATGTGCCAAATGTGGGAGATTGCATGTATTTTCCAATTTCCCACAAATTGTGTGCAGCAGGGGGACGTGGTGAGCCAGGGAGTTTATATATCTAGTTCCTTCTGAGGATTGGAGTCAGGAGTGCCTGGGGAGTTTTTTTTTTGGGGGGGGGGGCGCTTCATTAGGATTGGACTTCCCTCCCTTTTACGATCTTTTTTTGGGTCTGTGAGGCTCTCCAGAGTCTGTGAGTTGCTCTGGTTTTGGGTTCGATGCCTGTTTCCAGCATGAACCTTTTTTTTTTTCTTTTACCTTTTCAGATGTTCTGTGTTCCTATGATAAAAAATATTTGAAAGTTGTCTACGGTGAGATAAATAAAACCAACCCAATGGCATCGGAAGTTTTACAAGTAGCATCCTTCAATGTGAATGGCATACTGAACCCACTAAAACGAACAAACATTTTAAGAAAAATTAAAAAAGAAAGAATAGACATTACATATTTACAAGAGACACATTTGAATGACACTGAATGAAATTCTGTTATCATCATAATGAGGCAAACATAAGATAACATAACTATTTTTCAAACCGAATAGTTTTTGAACAGAGTTTTGAATGTAAGGATGAAGAAGGCAGATATGTACTGGTTAAAGGGAATATTAATGGAAAGGTTTTCACTCTTTTAGATGTGTATGGTCCACCAGGGGGCGATATCAC
Source organism: Chaenogobius annularis (assembly GCA_015082035.1). Classification (NCBI taxonomy): domain Eukaryota; kingdom Metazoa; phylum Chordata; class Actinopteri; order Gobiiformes; family Gobiidae; genus Chaenogobius; species Chaenogobius annularis. The sequence goes on from BJKM01000547.1 coordinate 338,290, forward strand.
TTTCTATGCTGATGTCATGGACCTGATTGTGAACCACTCTGAGGGAACCCTAATTTGTGGCGGCGATTGGAATCTCTGCATTCAGCCTACACTGGACGTGTCGAACTCAAGAGGCACTGGAGGAACAATTAACAAGAAATTCCGTCTCTTATTGAAGACTATAGAACTATGGAGGGAAATGAACCCTATGGCATGCCAGTATACCCATTTTTCAAATCCACATACACTCTACTACTTTTTTATTCTCAATAAAGACAGATCTAAAATCGCTGAAGCAGATATAGGCACAATAGACCAAGTGATCATGCTCCTATTTACATCTCTGTAGATTTGGAGGAAAGACGAAAAAACACACTTTGGAGGTTCAATGCCAGCCTGCTTAATGACCCTTTGTAGTTGGACTTTTTTTCCTTGAACATTGAGACTTATCTGGAGGAAAATGACACTGGGGAAACTTCCCCGCCCATCTTTTAGGATGCTTCCAAAGCAGTCTTGAGAGGACTAATTATAGCCATAGCCTCTGAAAAAAAAAGACAAAGGGAGAAAAAGCTAAATAAACTTGTTAGAGAAAAACCATGCAAAAAGGGGTGTCCTAAAATGCTACAAGAAATTAAAACGATAAGAGGAGAGAAATTAATGATCCGACATCACAGAAAATAGTTAAGAAAATGCTCTGGGGTTTGCCTTGTTTAAAAATGTACTTTATTTCAGCTCAAATCAGAGCGTTGCTGGTGTGAGATCCAGAATGTGAAGCTCAACGGAAAATATTGAGAGTAATGTTGTGCCGGGGGTTCCTGTACAGTCTTTACTGGCAGATGACAAACGGTTGAGTCATTTGGAGGAAGTTAAGAATCCTTACAACATGGAAGGAGCTGATCAAAACATACAAACTAAACAAAGAGGTTCAAATCTTAAACTGGTCGGTTTATGACCAAGGTTTTGTACCCAATAGAACTGACCTGAGATTCAAGGTCTGGATTACAAAAGGTCTAAAGGTTTTTCACCCGATTGTAAAATAAAAGCACATGAAAAGCTTTGAAATGTTGAAAGAATCCTTTGACTTGGAGAAACAGGACTTTTATAGGTTTTTACAAATAAGGAGTTATTATAACTAAGAAATTAAACAAGGCAGAGACCATTATAACCCTCCGACTGAGATGTTTATCAAGGCTTATAAATCTGAACTTTCGAGGGGAATTATATCTAAATGATATCAATGCATTTCTAATCTGGACAAATACTCTACTAAACATATAAAAAACAAATGAGAAAGTAAGTGGTCTTGTGACGGACAAAGAGTGGGAAAGGTGTTTGTATATCCCTGTGGAGGACTACACAAAGTCACATGTCCAGAGAGAGTTTTGTTGGAAGAATATGTCACATTTTTCATAACACCATGTCAAAGTGCCAATTTTTACAGCGAAATTACAGACTGTTGCTGTTCAGAAGTTTTGGACTGAAATTAAGAATGCACGACAAACAGTTTTTGACATTGCCATTTCACTCGATTTTTGGAGCTATGTACTTGGGCTCGAGGACTCCTGCCGTGGACACAATAAACTGTTACCTCTGGAACATACTCTTGGCAACGCCGAAAAAGGCCCTCACTAAAAAGTGGAGGACACAAAAATTACACGACAATCAGGGACTGGACAGACATTACTTTGGACATTCGTAAAATGGAAAGGATCACATTCGGAATGAATTTGAAAATGGACAAATTCGACAGACTGTGGACAAATCTTTGAGTCATGATTTCTCTTTTTTCTTTTCTGTTTTTGGTGAATGTCCGCTTGTTAAGGTTTAAATATTTTCTCTCTGGTCTTGTTATTGTCCTTTGTCTTATTTATATATATGTATATAAAATAATATACAATAAATAAAAACAAATTTAAATTATAGGATTTTCAGCCTTCAATTTGAGTTCAGTTCAAGATCTGAAAAATGTTAGAGACATAGGGTTTTTGTAGCTGACGTCATCATGATAAAAACTCCTTGGAAAATGATTTTATCGATCTTAAACAATCGTTGCTAACATTCTGCCTGTCCTCTCTCCTTAGTGAAGTCTCATTGGTCCAGAAGACAGAAGCCCCACCTCCTGAGAGTCCTGACAGCGGACTGTCCCCTCCCTTTTTGAAGAGGCTGCACTCCAGGTTTTGTTCTCTCATGTGAGGCGCTGCAGGGTCTGAGGCGCTCTCCAGGGTCTGTGAGGCGCTCCCTGGTCTGTGAGCGCTCTTCAGGTCTGTGAGGCGCCCCAGTGTCTGTGAGGCGCCCTACAGGGTCTACTTCTCATTTTGCTTTGATTCCAGAGATGATGATGATGATGAAAATAAAAATGACATGTTTTCTACAAAGATTATACCGTGAACTGTAAAACATGATGAACATGTGTTTTAATGAAGTATTCAAATGAGTTCATACAAAGATGCATTTGTAACTTTTGTAGTAGACCCATAGTATATGAACACCACTCGCAAACACCACCATTTCTCTTTTGGTTTATTTGAAAGAACTCGTCTTATCCTGTAATTCCTCTGTTCTGTATTGTTCATTACATAGAATAAAAAGACAAAGAATGCTGCATACAACTTATAACACTATATAGAGGTTATGCATTTACGTCATAATTCAAATTATGGACAACCAAATGAATAAATATGTTTTTTGCTTTTCTTTTGATTCAGTATGGTCCGTGGAGGTATTGTTTACTTTCAGTTTACATTTTGCCACATAAAGTTGTTTCTCTGTAGCTAGCTTGTAGCTGTCCCGCCCACAACAACATCTGGCTGTGAAATCAGAATCAGAATAAGGTTTATTGTCATTGTCATTGAACAAAGTTCGCAAACATAGGAACTTGTTAAGGTGCAACACAAAACAATGAATAATAAGAATGGCAAAGTATATAAAATTAAATAAGGCATGCATACATTAAGAATAAAAAGGTGAACAGTGCATGAATAGTATTGGTTGAATAACTGTTAAAGTGGCTGATTCTGATTCTGAGGTGTTAAGTGTTCATGAGTCCAACAGCAGAGGGAAAGAAACTGTTCTTGTGGCAGAAGGTTCCGGTCCGAATGGACTGGAGCCTCCTGCCTGAGGGGAGTGGCCTCCTGCCTGAGGGGAGTGGCTCAAATAGTCCGTGTCCAGGGTGAGAAGGGTCAGCTGTGATCCGACCTGCTCGTCCCAGAGCCCTGGAGACGTACAGGTCCTGCAGAGATGGAAGTCTGCAGCCAATCACCTTCTCAGCAGAGGGCGCGCTGTAGTCTCTGTTTGTCCCTGGCTGTGGCTCCAGCGTACCACACGTTGATGGAGGAGGTGAGGATGGACTCAATGATGGCCGTGTAGAACTGCACCATCATCTGCACTGGCAGCTTGGCTTTCCTCAGCTGCTGCAGGAAGTACATCCTCTGCTGGGCCTTCTTGATGAGGGAGCTGATGGAGGGCTCCCACTTGAGGTCCTGGATGATGGTGGTGCCGAGAACGGAGTCGTGGCTGGAGGTGCAGCAGTTTGTGTACAGGGAGAAGAGCAGAGGGGAAAGTACACAGCCCTGTGGAGCCCCTGTGCTGATGGTCCGAGTGTCTGAGACATTCATCTCCAGCCGCACGCACTGCCTCCGATCCGTCAGGAAGTCAGTGCTCCCCCTGCAGGTGGAGTCAGGCACGTTGATCTGGGAGAGCTTGTCCTGGAGCAGAGCAGGGAGGATGGTGTTGATGAAGAGCTGAAGTCCACAAACAGGATCCTGGCGTAGGTTCCCGGGGAGTCCAGATGCTGCAGGATGAAGTGGAGTGCCAGGTTGATGGCGTCGTCTACAGACCTGTTGGTTCTGTAGGCGAAACTGCAGGGGGTCCAGCAGGGGGTCCATCAGGGAGGAGGGTGCAGGGCTTGAGGTGGGGCAAGACCAGGCGCTCAAATGACTTCAAGACTACAGACGTCAGCGCCACAGGCCTGTAGTCATTAAGTCCAGTGATCCGGGGCTTCTTGGGGACAGGGTTGGGGGACTTGGCAGGCTGGGAAGTGGTCACATCAAACCTGGAATAGAAGGTGCTAAGTTGCTCAGCCAGTTTTCGATTGTCTGCATGCATCAGGGGGGCTTGGGGCTTGTGGTTGGTGAGAAGCCGGAGCCCCCTCCACACGGAGGCTGGGTTGTTGTCAGAGAACTGCTGCTTCAGACGCGTATTGTACTGTTATCTATCTCTCGAGACACCTCTTTGCTAAATCCATACTTTGCATCACTTTGTAGCGCCCTATCTCCAGCCCTGTGCGCTGCCTCCTTCTGCCTGCCTTAACTGCCTCAGTTTTGGAGTGTGAACCAGGGTTTGTCATTGTTGAAAGTGACTTTGGTTTGTGTTGGTATGATGCTGTCCCTCACAGAATCGAATGTATGACGTCACAGTGTCCGTGTACTCATCCAAACTCTCTGTGGCAGCTCTGAAGACCTCCCAGTCTGTAATGTCCAAACACGCACGTAGCTCCTCCACTGCCTCATTCGTCCACTTAGATTTCCTCACTGCAGGTTTTGAGCACTTCAGCCTCTTGGATCTTGGATCACTTGGCTCACACATTTCTGCCAGGGCCACGTCTATCTTTGCGTCCACTGTCTTTGAATATATCTTTGTTTGTATATATGTTGTTTTATCATTGTTCATTGGTTTATGTTGTACCGAATAACCAAAGCAAGTTCCTGTTTGTGAATTCTGTTCATATTGTATTGACAATAGCAATATACTTTTTTCTGTCAGTAACCTCCAGGATAATCACCGGATATAAATCTGATCTGGCGCTGATCGCGGGAAGCGGCCAGTGCAGCAGTGGGGCGTGAGCACCGGGTCCTAAGCGTGCGGCAGCCGGTGTAGAGTGCGCACAAGCTAGCGTCGGTATAGAGCTAGCTAGCTTAGGTGTAGCATTGCTAGTCTGATTCTCTGCGGTGTTTTTTATTTATTTTTGCCCATCGGCTTTATTAGACAGGACAGTTTTAGCGTGAAATGGGCATGAGAGAGAACATGCAGTACATGGTTGGAGCCGAACTCACGTCACTGTGGCCGGCTGCACTTGGAACCCGGCACGTGTGCTGCCTCCTTACCCACTTGACCACCAGGCAGCACTGATGTCTATTTGTATTTGTATTTGAATTTTCACCCTCTGGTCATGTTGTGTTCGGTCTTTTATGTTTATTCTTTAAAAAAAGAAAAGAAAAAAGAATAGTGTGATGTCACCTGAAACCCAGCTAAAGCTCATTTTAGATTTATGTACCACCAAACAACCACACGCAAAAGCAACTGGTGATCCATTTGAATTTTCCTTTGAAAAAACTTTATTTGCATACACTGTGCATTTGGAATGTTTTTACAGTGGACATGTAGATTTCTCTGCTGAGTTTCAGGTTGTTGATGAGAAGACTCAGATCCAGATGTCCGAGGTGCAGTCCCCTCCAGGATAGCGGAGCTCATGAGCCAGAGCGGGACCGTCTGGTTCTTTTCCAAAGTCCACCAAGAAGTCCTCATTCAGAGTGAGACCTCCTTTTTCTGTGTCCACGTGGATCTGCATCATGACTGAGCCCTCCCTGGGACAAAGACACAGGATGAGTGATACCTCATTAGGACATATACACAAATTCAAACAACCTTATTGCAACTTTGTCTGCAGTAATTATTTTCCACACTTATTTTTATTTGTTATATATGTAGCAGTGTGCCCATCATGCTGGCAGATGGCGCACATTGAGACTCTTTAGTATCGCTCATGTTACTTGTCTGCCGCTTCTGCCTTCCTGTTAACTGGGGCTGTCTGCAGGTTGCAGGGGCGAGTTTGATGTAGAGGGGTCGAAGAATGCCAATAAACAAAGGAATTTCAGGGGTGGTGATTTAGAAAATATTATCATTATCATTATTAATAGTGGTGAGCCTAGTATTATTATTATCAGTAATAATAATAATAATATGCTATTATAAATAGCCCGAGTATTATTTTAAACATTATAATATTTTTTTTAATAAAAATGTAAGTCTTTTTGATCATCTATCTCTACCCCCTAGGATTCAAATGAGTAACTTTAGTCAAGAGTTATAAATATATAAATAAATATATTTTTTAATATATATATATATATATATATATATATATATATATATATATATATATATATATATATATATATATATATATATATAATATATATATATATATATATATATATTATATATATATGTGTGTGGTCTGTGGTCTGTGGCTCAGAGAATAGACTTCAAAGCAGCTCTGCTTGTATACAAGTCTCTCCATGGCCTAGCACCAAAGTACATCTCGGACATGTTAGTGCCATATGAACCATCTCGGACACTGAGGACCTCAGGGACCGGCCTCCTGCTGGTGCCCGGAGTCAGGACTAAACATGGGGAATCTGCGTTTCAGTTTTATGCAGCTAAAATCTGGAACAGTCTTCCTGAGGATGTGAGACAGGCCGCTACTCTGGCAATGTTCAAATCTAAACTAAAACTGTTTTGTTTGGCTGTGCATATGACTGAAATGATTTTCTTTGCACTCTTCTCTTTTATGTCTTAAACTATTATTTTGTGCCATGTCTTTGTGATTTTAATGCATTTTTTCCTGTTGTGTGAAGCACTTTGAATTGCCTTGTGTATGAATTGTGCTCTACAAATAAACTTGCCTTGCCTATATATATACACACACACACACACACACACACACACGCACGCACACATGCATGTCTCAATGCCACACACGTGGATCACTGAATGCCTGGAGATGTACCACATCAATAGGACTGTAAGAGCCTTCAGAGCAAACTCGATGAGGCCGTGGAAAACCACTATTGAGACCAATGGTAAACCACTTGCTAAAGTTGGCACATACCAAGGCGACGCCCTGTCCCACTGCATAGGTCTGAACCCTCTCAGCCATGTAATCAACAAGCAGGACTGCCGATGGATACCGACTCAGGGATGGGGCCACGATCAGTCCCCTCCTCTACATGGAAGACATCAAACTGTACGCTAAGAGCGAGCGAGACATCGACTCACTGATCCACACGACCAGGATCTACAGCGCTGACATTGGGATGTCATTCAGGCTTCAGAAGTGTAGTCAGATGGTGACAAAGAGAGGGAAGGTGGTCCACACAAAAGGGGTCTCACTCCCCGAAGGAACAATAGCAGACATTAAGGATGGCTACAAGTACCTTGGAATACCACAGGCAAATGGCAACCTCGAAGAGGTAACAAGGAAAGAGACAACAGCCAAATACCTGCAACGAGTAAGGCAAGTCCTCAGAAGCCAGCTCAACGGCAAGAACAAGTCCCGGGCAAAAAACAGCAACGCCCTGCCAGTGTCAGATGCCCTGCAGGAATAATAATGTGGCCAAAGGAGAAGATACAGACCACAGATGTGAAGACGCGAAAGCTGCCCACCATGCATGGAGGGTTCCACCCAAAATCCAGAACCCTGAGACTGTACACTAGCCGTAAGGAAGGAGGCCGTGGCAATGGGGAACAGAGGATGAGGTGCTGGAGGAGGGACCATCATGGGAGGACACGCCCCTACATGGGATGTACCACCGGAACATAACTGAAGTGGCTGATATCCAGAAATCCTACCAATGGCTAGAGCGGGCCGGTCCGAAGGACAGCACAGAGGCACTCATCATGGCTGCACAGGAACAGGCCCTGAGCACCAGAGCAATAGAGGCCCAGATCTACCACACCAGACAAGACCCAAGGTGTAGGTTGTGCAAAGGGGCCCCTGAGACTCCTTTACACAAGGGTGTAGAATGCTGGCAGGGAAAGCATATATGGAGCGCCATAACCAAGCCGCTGGCATAGTGTACAGGAACATCTGTGCGGAGTATGGACTGGAAACCCCAAGGTCAAAGTGGGAAACACCCCCAAAGGTGGTAGAGAAGGACCGAGCCAAGATCCTGTGGACTTCCAGATCCAGACTGACAGAATGGTAATGGCAAACCAACCACACATTGTGGTGGTGGAGAAACAGCAGAGGAAAGCCGTTGTGGTTGATGTGGCGACACCAAGTGATGGCAACATCAGGAGAAAGGAACACGAGAAACTGGAGAAATACCACGGGCTCAGAGAAGAGCTGGAGAAGGCGTGGGAGGTGAAGGCAAATGTGGTGCCCATATATATATATATATACTGTATACACACATACACATATATGTGTGTATATATATATATATATATATATAATATATATATTTTTTGTGAGTAACAAAAATAAATTGTATTGAAATGATGCATGGCCTGTCCATACACTCAAAGTTCGGCTTCAGTTTTAATTGTAGTTCAGTTTTCAAACCAGTATAAAGAGAGCATCATTATCCTACTTGTAGGTTAAATATATGCAACTTTATTGTATATACAAATGACATGAGTTTAATTGCATAACTTTTCTGGTGGGAGCTCTGCCACCTGCTTGTCTCCATAAAGATGTTTTGGCTTTGCTTAGAATGTATAAACATAAAATCTATATTGTGTTTATTCAATCACTCGTGTTTTTATTGCTCAAAAACACCTGAAAAACTATTCTTACAGTGTGGGGTTGCCTCTCCACAGATCTGACCTGTAACTTGGCCCGGTGGCTTGTCTAAATGATTTATAGACTATGACATAATCCAGGGTTAGGGTTAGGGTAAGCAATAACATCTTTACCGCAGCATGTCGGGGTAAAACTGCTTGTCCCAGCCGCTGTACAGAGAGGTGGTCACATAGAGCCTACGCCCGTCCAGACTGAGCTGCAGCATCTGGGGGGCACCAGGGATACGCTTCCCCTGGACAAGAGAGACAAGAGTATCCAAAACCTTTACTCAAGTAAGAGAAGTGTAAATCCTATTATTCTAGTATAAGTATAAATTAGTGGTCAAATTAGAATGGAATGTTATCTTAGCTATATTTGAGTGAATTTAGTTTAGAGCAGGGGTCTGGATGCCCCCTCATTTATGACATACTTTGATGACACGAGGCGTCGGCTGGCCGTGGTTCTCCAGGTCATGGAGCACTTTCACTGGACCGTCATTCACCAGGCTGCCTCCAAGAAACACCTGTAAAACAGAGGGGTGAGATTCACAACTGTTTTTGTCTGTTTTTTGGCCCATAGGCTTTATTGGACGGGACAGTGCTGCATGAAATGGGAATGAGACTAGGGATAGACATGTAACAAATGACAAAAGCTGGATTTAAACTCATGACGCTCCGGCCCGCCCTCCACAGCAGGGATGTGAGATATCTACTCCACCATCCATGCACGTTTGAAAAATAATTCAAAACAAACATAGAACACAGAACAAAACAGAACAAGACCAGAGAGCAAACATCGAAATAAAGACACAAATAGACACAAATTACTTTTGTAATGGCCATGGCAGGAGTTTTGAGGCCCAAGTACATAGTTCTAAGGTTCCGAGGGATGGAAATGTCAAAAACAGTCTGCAGTGCATTGTGAACTTCAGTCCAATGTTTCTGAGCAACAGGACAGTCCCAAAACACGTGATAGTGGTTTGCCTCCTGGTGGTGCTGTTTCTTCAACAGTTAGCATTTTCTTGTGAATATTGGGCACTTGGAAAAAGTGCCCAATATTCACTTTTTCATAACACCATTTCAAACAAAATTCCCTCCAGACATGTGAATTTGTGGTCTTTCTTTTGTGGATGTACACACAATTAGGGCTGCAGCTATCGATTATTTTAGTAATAGAGTAAATCTATCGATTCTTTTCTTCGATTAATCGAGTAATCGGTTAATTTTTTGGTACATTCAGTAAACCATTTAAACACATATTAAATCAATTTTTAGATAAACGTTATAGCTCATAGTAATAAACAAATACAAAATAAGGAATTTCTGCTTAAAATAACACATTTTATTCTTAATTTTATATAAATTTGTCCCCAAAACAGCAACATTTCACTTCAGTCCAAACTGTTCTGTTTGTATAGAAAGAATATATATATAAGGACTTCATTCACTTGTCATAGATTGTAAACAGTTACAGTCGCTCTGTCACAGCACTTAAAATAAGACATTTGTTAAACGTTATGTTGGGTGGGCCCGGTGGTCCTGGTGGGACCGGTGGTCCTGGTGTTTTGGCTCGTGTGCCGGTCACTTTGGCCTCCGCGTCTCGGACTTTGTTTCACAACAGATTCTTCTAACATAACCGCGGTCCTCCGTGCTGTTTCTATATGTATAGGCTGTTTACAAGTACGACTGTGACTGGGAAGCAGAGTTGTTGAGTGGGGGAGCGCGGGGGCGGGGGTCCGCGGTGGCGTGTCGGGGCTTGGGTGGGCGGAGCTAGATGCGGTGTTTAGAGTTGCAGCTCGGGATTATTATAATAGATCCATGGCTCTTTCACTCATCCAAACTCTTCCCAGTCGCACTCGTGAGTTTAAAACGCGCCGCTCTCTTCCTGTCGCGCCTTCGTCAGAGAGAAAATAAGCTCCGTGTGAAACGAAAGCGCCACAAGTCGTTCCGTGCGCTCCGCGCGCCACAGATTCACCTGTTTTTGATCAAATGTGTAAATTAAACGAATCATCGAAGCAATATAATAATAATCGAAGCTTTTTTGTAATCGAATTATTCGATTTATTCGAGTAATCGTTGCAGCTCTACACACAATTTCCCACTCCTCGTCTGTCAAAACAAGATGACTTTCTCTTTCCCATTTGTTTTTTAAAATATTTAGTGTTATATATGTGCATGTAGGAGAATCCGACCGATAGTCGAACCTCAGATTCAGGAGGAGCAGAGTGGTTTTCGTCCTGGTCGGTGGAACACTGGACCAGCTCTATACTCCATCCATCGGCGTGTGCTCGAGGGTTCATGGGAGTTTGCCCAACCAGTCCACATGTGCTTTGTGGATATGGAGAAGGCTTTCGACCCTGTCCCATGGGGTGTCCTTTGGGGGGTGCTGCGGGAGTACGGGGTCCGGGGGCCCTTTGCTCAGGGCTGTCCGGTCCCTGTATGACCAGAGCTTGAGCTGTGTTCGCATTGCCGGCAGTAAGTCAGACCTGTTCCCAGTGCGTGTTGGACTCCGCCAGGGCTGCCCTTTGTCACCGGTTCTGTTCATTGTTTTTTATGGACAGAATTTTCTAGGCGCAGTCAGGGGGCGGAGGGGGTCCGGCTTGAGGACCACAAGATCTCATCTCTGCTGTTTGCAGATGATGTTGTCCTGATGGCTCCATCACACCCGGACCTGCAACATGCTCTGGGACGGTTTGCAGCCGAGTGTGAAGCAGCTGGGATGAGAATCAGCACCTCCAAATCTGAGGCCATGGTTCTCGACCGGAAAAAGGTGGCTTGCCCTCTCCGGTGGGTGGGGAGTCCTTGCTCCAAGTGGAGGAGTTCAAGTATCTCGGGGTCTTGTTCACGAGTGAAGGAAGGATGGAGCGTGAGATTGACAGGCGGATCGGTGCAGCGTCTGCAGTGATGCGGTCGCTGCATCGGACCGTTGTGGTAAAGAAGGAGCTGAGTCGAAAGACAAAGCTCTCGATTTTCCGGTCAATCTACGTTCCTCCCTCACCTTTGGTCATGAGCTTTGGGTAGTGACCGAAAGGACAAGATCGCAGATACAAGCGGTCGAAATGAGTTTCCTCCGCAGGGTGGCTGGGCGCTCCCTTAGAGATAGGGTGAGGAGCTCAGTCACACGGGAGGAGCTCGGAGTAGAGCCGCTGCTCCTCCACGTCGAGAGGAGCCAGCTGAGGTGGCTCAGGCATCTGTTCCGGATGCCTCCTGGACGCCTCCCTAGGGAGGTGTTTCAGGCATGTCCCACCGGGAGGCCCCGGGGAAGACCCAGGACACGCTGGAGGGACTATGTCTCTCGGCTGGCCTGGGAACGCCTCGGGATCCCCCCAGAGGAGCTGGAGGAAGCGTCTGGGGATAAGGAAGTTTGGGAGTCCCTGCTTATACTGCTGCCCCGGATAAAGCGGAAGAAGATGGATGGATGGATATGCGCATGTATTGCAGCACACTATACGGCAGTGCACTATGTTATACGATAGTTACACAGGTGTATTAACAACGGTGTATTATTAACAACCTGCCTTGTTCATGCCTGGTGTTCCAAATAAAGGCACATTTATAAAAGTAAACTACCGCTCGTCATTCTACATTGTGTCAGAAGGAGGAGCCAGTGGGTGGAGAGATACAGGATCGCCACTAAACTTAATAAAGAAGAGGGAGCTGTGCAGGTGAGCTGCCTGATCTATGCCATGAGTGCTGAAGCAGAGAATATTTTCAAGTCATTCATGTTCGCTGCAGACGAGGACAGTGAGGACATTAAGATTCTATTGACAAAGTTTGATGACTACTTCTTCCCGCAGAGGAACGTGATACACGAGAGAACATGTTTTCACCAGCGTGTCCAGCGAGAGGGCAGAGAGTTTTATATGAGCCTTATACGAGCTGTCGGAGCATTGTGAGTTCGGGGCCACCAGAGAGGAATATATCCGCGACAGGATCGTAGTGGGGATCTTGGACAAAGAAATCTCAGACCTCACATTATTACTCACGGTGATACAGCAGCGGTACAGGAGGTGCAGCACAAAGACAAAGGCACAATGTGGAAAACACCACGTAAACAAGGCAAGCCAAAGGTAGGCAGAAAATGGGGGGATACAGACAAAAAGTGTGGAAGATGTGGGAAAACAGCTCACAAAACTGACGAAAAGTGCCCAGCTTCAAAAGCTACATGTCATAATTGTCACAAAATGGGCCAGGGTGTGTCGTTGTGGCAGAGAATGAAAATAGTGAACAGACCTCCTACTTTCTAGGCTCAGTCAGCAACCCAAAAGAGAAAAATGAGTGGACTGTTCTGCTCCATTAGATTCTGTCCCGGTTGAATTAAAAATCGACACAGGAGCTGATGTAAATGTCATGAATGAAGACACACAATTGCCCCTGGAAAAGCATTACAGCCTTCTGACCTTCCCCTGCACAGCCCTTATGGTGAGCATGGCACTTTGAGGACTGAACCAGTTTAGATCCTGTTAAAGGAGGATGCAGTGTGTATGCTGTACACACTGCACGCCGTGTGCCTTTTCCAATGCTACAAAAAGTCAAAGACGAACTACTACGAATGGAACAAAATGGTGTCGCAGAACAACTGAATGGTGTGCTCCCATGGTCCCAGTCTTGGACCTTACTAAACTCAACAAGTCAGTGAAAAGAGAACACTACATTCTGCCAACGTCAGATGAAATAACCTCAAAATTGTGCGGTGCAACGGTGTTCTCATCTCTCGATGCTGCCAGTGGATTCTGACAGATCCCTCTGCATGGAGACAGTTGTAAACTAACACCATTTGACATGTACTGCTTCAAAAGGATAAGGCCCAAAGGCACTGGGATGGGCTCCAGTCACCCACGAGCCCTCGCGAGAACAAGCGGTAGAAAATGAATGAACGAATGCTTCAAAAGGCTACCTTTCGGCATAACGAGTGCACCGGAAATCTTCCAACGGAAAATGCTGGAGACTCTGGATGGTTTGCAGGGTGTGGAGGTTTTCATGGACAACATCTTGGTGTATGGGGCCACCATGGAAGAACACGACGCTCGTCTAAACAAAGTGTTACAACGCATCGAGACAGCTGGCCTAAAGCTCAACAAGGAAAAGTGTTTCTTGAAACAGAGTCAACTGCGATTCCTGGGTCATCTGATTGACCACTCTGGGGTGAGGCCGAACCCCGAAAAAGTTGAGGCAATTAGCCAGCTGCTGCCACCACAAAACATCCAAGAGCTGAAGAGAGTGCTCGACATGGTCAATTACTTGGGCAAGTACATTCCGGCACTTGCCACTGTTGGTCAACCACTGTATGATTTATTGAAGACTAAGAACGCCTGGACCTGGGGTCCCTCACAGCAGTTGTCTTTTGAGGACATTAAAAGCTCGCTAACAATAGCACCAGTTCTCACCTTTTATGACATTGCTAAGCCAACTACTGTGTCCGCTGATGCAAGCAGCGACAGGTTAGGGGCGGTGCTACTTCAACTCCAGGGTGAAATGTGGAAACCGGTCGCCTTTTGCTCCCGACGTCTCACTGAAGCTGAAACCCGTTATGCTCAGATAGAGAAAGAGTGTTTGGCCAGTATTTGGGCTTGTGAAAAGTTTGACAAGTACTTGTGTGGCTAAGACCATCTTAGGCTAGAGACAGATCAAAGACCGTTAGTGCCTCAACATGCCAGAGCTTGGACAATGTGCTGAGATGTTAGCGCCTTCTAATACGGCTCATGAGGTACAAACCAGAGGCGGTTTACGTGCCAGGTAAATCTCTCGTTGCTGTCGATACCCTGTCACATAGCCCACAATCCTAAACAAAAGAGCAAATCGACATGCACAGTGAGGTAGAGTGTTACGTAGCCACTGTGGTGCAGGGCAATCCAGCCTGTCTCAGCCGCAGCGTGTCCTAAAAGCTCCATAAAAACCTTTAAGTGGTTCAAAACGCAGCAGCAAGATTACTAACAGGAACTAAAAGAAGAGAGCACATTACACGCCGGTGCTCGAGTATCTCTTCATTCACTGGCTAACCTCCCTGTCGAGATTTAGAATCATCAAATTCTCTTCAAACTCCTCCCTCCTCTTGACTTACAAAGCCATAAATGACCTGGCCCCATCCTACCTCAAAGAGGCTATAGCGTTACCTTATCATCCAAACAGAGCACTTCACTCTCAAAATGCTGGACTTCTGGTGGTCCCAAGGGTCTCCGACACAGTCTCCGACACAGTCTCTTCATTTAAGACCAGGCTTCAAACGTTGCTCTTTGAAAAAATGGCTTATGGTCAGGCCAGTTATTCAGGGAACAGAAATAAGAACCTACAGTTCCCAGCTATGCTGCCCTAGGAGCAACTATACTGGGGGAAGTATGGCAGCTTGAGAATAAAAACCCACACACACCCTATCCTCTGCTTCTTACTACTTTTCTATCAAACACATAAAAACAACATTTCATATTTAATTCTCGTCCTCCTGTCCGTCCGAGGGAGTGGGATCTCTCCTTCACTGTGGGACTTCTCAAGGTTTCTACTTTTTTCCCAAAAAGAGGTTTTTGGTAGTTTTTCCGGGCCGAGAAGGAGGGTCTCGCAAAAGGACAGGGGGGCTTGGGACATCTGTCTAAGGACACAGGACGCTGCTTGGACATTTGGACGTCCATGTCCCTATGAAGACTGTTTATTTTGTTTTTTCCACTGTCGCCCCTCGAGACCACTTCACTGTTGTGATTTTGGGCGTTACAAAAAGATAAATGTAATTGAATTGAATCAGGTCAATCAAACTATTAATATTTCTGTACAGAAGGTGATATCGCTCCCTGGTGGAATAGCATGCACACAAGATTCAGCAAAGTAAAACCCTTTCCGATTACAATAATTTCTTTAACCCGTACTACATATCTGCTCTCTGTCTTTACATCCCACTTTGTTCAAAAGCTATTCGGTTCCTACAATCAGTACTGCAGTTCCGCTCCTTCCAACCTCCTAAAACTTCTTGTTTTGCCAAAAACATTTTGTTTTTGTCGCTTAAATGTGTTTCTTGTACATATATAATGTCTAAGTTTTCTTTTCTCATTTTTGATCATATTTGTTTTTGTTTGATTGGGTTCAATACGCCGTTAACATTAATGGACGCTACTTGCAACTTTTCCGATGCCATTGGATTGATTGTATCAATTTTGACTCCTTTTTAATTACTTTACCAATGCAATGAAACTCTCAGGTCGAACACGACATACAAACACAAGAACGGGTGCGTATCTATATTCCTCGGTACCTCTGTTCCCTGGTACCGATGTTCCCCATTTTCAATGGTGCCTCATATTTCCCCACACCAAACAATAGAGGAACAGCGGTACCGAGAAACAGCGGTACGTGCACATTTACTGAAGTCCCGCTTTTCCCCTGTCGCATAACAGTAAAACTGATGTGGCCTATGGGCTGCGTTTGTTCAGTTGTTTAATGTGAATGAGAGGCATTAATAGTTGAAATAACTCACTTTCCTGTGTGTTTGCCGTCGAGCACCCACCCCAGGCCAGGCTCTAGGATGGGGCTCCCGGTAACACCAATCTGGGCGATGTAACTGGTATTGTATTGATACACCCCCTTGGGAGCACCCCCATTGGGAAGAAAAAATGGCCCAACAGAGAGCCTCACTGCTCAACAAATATATGAGCCTCTCTGAGTGCTCTCCTCTCCCTCTGGCTCCTCTCAGCTGCGCAGATAGGGCAGGTCAGCCACTCAGCCAGGGCAGGGCCTGTCTGCAATGGGACAGTGCAGAATCACTGCTGTGAATGAGGCGTTTCAAGGACAATACGCACTCACATTACTTCTCACTGTGGATCACTTTTACCAGCACGGGTACACAACGTGGAGGAGGGACAGAGGAGAGACAGAGGAGGGACAGAGGGGAGGCAGAGGAGGGACAGGCGAAGGCAGAGGAGGACAGAGGAGAGGAGAGGAGAGGACAGAGGAGAGCAGAGGAGGGACAGGCGAAAGGCAGAGGAGGGACAGAGGAGAGGCAGAGGAGGACAGAGGAAACAGAGGAGAGGAGAGGAGGGACAGAGGAGAGGCAGAGGAGGGAGGGAGCAGAGCGAAAGGCGAGGAGGGACAGAGGAGGGCAGAGGAGGGGACAGAGGAGGGAGAGGAGGGACAAGAGGAGGGACAGAAGGAGGGACAGAGGAAGGACAGGAGAGGAGGAGAGGGAGAGAGGAGGAAACAGAGGAGAGGAAGAGGAGGGAACAGAGGAGGGAGTGTTTTTCTGTTTCCCCAAAACACATCTGTCATGTGGAATGTGGGCACATTTCTCCAAACGTCTCTGTTCAGTTTGTTAAAGTTCCGCTCAGAGGAGAAAAGCACGTCTGGATCACTGCTACACCAACAGTCAGTAACGCCTTCCGCGCCGTGGCTCGAGCTGCTCTCGGCTTCTCAGATCACGCCCATGGTTCACCTGATCCCCACGTACAGACAGAGGCTGAAGCTCTCAAAACCTGCAGTGAGGAAATCTAAGAAGTGGACAATGAGGCAGTGGAGGAGCTACGTGCGTGTTTGGGACATTCAGACTGGGAGGTCTTCAGAGCTGCCACAGAGAGTTTGGATGAGTTCACGGACACTGTGACGTCATACATTCAATTATGTGAGGACAGCATCATACCAACACAAACCAAAGTCACTTTCAACAATGACAAACCCTGGTTCACTCCAAAACTGAGGCAGTTAAAGGCAGCAGAAGGAGGCAGCGCACAGGCTGGAGACAGGGGGCGCTACAAAGATGCGAAGTATGGATTTATCAAAGAGGTTTCTCGAGCGAGATCACAGTACAATACGCGCCTGAAGCAGCAGTTCTCTGACAACAACCCCGCCTCCGTGTGGAGGGGGCTCCGGCTTCTCACCAACCACAAGCCCCGAGCCCCCCCTGCCTGCAGACAATCGAAAACTGGCTGAGCAACTCAACACCTTCTACTCCAGGTTTGATGTGACCACCCCTCCCCCACGGTGGCCACTTCTGCCAACCCCCCCACCTCCTCCACCACGCTCTCAGTTCAGGAACAGGATGTAAACAGACCGTTTCGGACGGTGTTTCTCCCGCCACCTTAAGACACTGCACAGGAGAGCTGTCCCCTGTCTGACAGACATTTTTAACAAATTCCTGGGGTCATGCCACGTCCCAGCCTGCTTCAAGTGGTCCATCATTGTCCCTGTCCCCAAGAAGCCCGCGGATCACTGGACTTAATGACTACAGGCCTTGTGGCGCTGAAGTCTGTAGTCATGAAGTCATTTGAACACGCCTGGTCTTGCCCCACTCAAGTCCTTCACCTCCTCCCTGCTGGACCCCCTGCAGTTCGCCTACAGAGCCAACAGGTCTGTGGACGACACAATCAACCTGGCACTCCACTTCATCCTGCAGCATCTGGACTCTCCGGGAACCTACGCCAGGATCCTGTTTGTGGACTTCAGGTCTGCTTTCAACACCATCCTCCCTGCTCTGCTCCAGGACAAGCTCTCCCAGCTCAACGTGCCTGACTCCACCTGCAGGGGGAGCACTGACTTCCTGACGGATCGGAGGCAGTGTGTGCGGCTGGGGAAGAATGTCTCAGACACTCGGACTATGCAGCACAGGAGCTCCACAGGGCTGTGTGACTTTCTCCTCTGCTCTTCTCCCTGTACACAAACTGCTGCACCTCCAGCCCACAACAACACCACCCTCATCGGGTCTCATCTCGGACGGAGATGAGTCTGTCTACAGGAGGGAGGTGGACCAGCTGGTGTCCTGGTGCAAGCGGTAACAACCTGGAGTTTGTAATGGGAAAATTGTCTTTCTATCAAGGTTGCAACTAATGTCATGTCTGTGTATCATATAATATTATCTTAGCTCCGCCCAGTCGTGGGTCAAACTTTGGGTTGTTTTTTCATTTTGACTAGAGCTGATTTGATTGTGACAATGTGCGTACGTGTCGATGTATGTGACTGTCTATAAAAGTATGTTTACTGTCATGTTCTGGGAGTCAGGACGGGAGAGATGATCTTGTCAGGGAAGAGTGTTTATATTTACTGTGGCACAAGTAAATAAAGATCTACCTGTTGAGAACGACAAACTGCTGTTTACCTCTCTAATTCTTTGTACTTTTCCACAGAAAAATGCCACAACAAGTTCAACGCCAGAAGACAGTGGAGATGATCGTGGACTTCAGGAAAGCCACAGCCCCCCAGCCCCCCTCATCATGACAGACTCCCCCATCACCACGCGTGGACTCCTTCCGCTTCCTCGGCACCACCATCACCCAGGACCTCAAGTGGGAGCCCTCCATCAGCTCCTTCATCAAGAAGGCCCAGCAGAGGATGTACTTCCTGCAGCAGCTGAGGAAAGCCAAGCTCCAGCGCAGATGATGGTGCAGTTCTACGCGGCCATCATTGAGTCCATCCTCACCTCCTCCATTACCGTGTGGTACGCTGGAGCCACAGCCAGGGACAAACAGTACAGCGCCCTCTGCTGGGCCACAGCAGGGACAACAGAGACTACAGCACATTGTGCGTTCTGCTGAGAAGGTGATCGGCTGCAGACTTCCATCTCTGCAGGACCTGTACGTCTCCAGGGCTCTGGGACGAGCAGGTCGGATCACAGCTGACCCTTCTCACCCTGGACATGGTCTATTTGAACCACTCCCCTCAGACAGGAGGCTACGGTCCATCCGGACCAGAACCTCCCGCTACAAGAACAGTTTTTTTCCCTCTGCTGTTGGACTCATGAACACTTCTAAACACCTGTCATTTTAACTGCAATTTAATCAATCACCCACTGCACTACAACTGTAAATTTAACTGTAAATTATTATTGCACCGTAATACCAAAACAAGTTCCTATGTTTATGAATTCTGTTAATTGATAATGGCAATGAACTTTTTTCTGATTCTGAATGAATGGGGAGTAAATATGCTCGGGTGGCAGCAATCCATTATACTTATCGCGGTCCTCCGTGCTGTTTCCATGGATGTATTGGCTGTTTCAAAGCACAACAGAGGAGAGAGCGGCGTGTTCTAAAGTCACGAGTGGGACTGGGAAGCAGAGTTTAGTTGTGTGAAAGAGCTCAGAGGACAGTGAGTATGAAACAGTGATGACGGGATGAAGACACAGAGTTCAAGTGAACGGCTCACAGCGCTAATGCATGACATGACTGCAGAGTCACAGCTCAAAACACTGTGCTCTTTTTTTTTCTTCTTTTTTTGATTTATTAGACATATTTGATTTTATATTTTATATTTTATATTTGATTTATTTGGCTTTATTAGACATGAAAGGTGAGTGTGAGATGGGGAATGAGAGAGAAGGGAGGACATGAGTCGGGATTCGAACTCACCGGGCAGCACTCACACCACACCGTGCTCTTTCACACAACTAAACTCGGCTCCCCAGTCGCACTCGTGACTTTAAAAGGCGCCGCTCTCTCCCCCGTCGTGCTTTAGCTGCTGCAGGTCCGGAACAAGGTCCTCGTGAAATGATAGCGCCACAACTCGTTCCGTGCACTCCATGCGCCACAGATTCACGTGGTTTTAATTAAATATGTAAATGAAAAGAGTCATCGAGGCAGTAAAGTAATAATGGGAGCATTTTTGTAATTAAATTACTCGATTTACCTAAAATCAGCACAGAATTTCCCAGGAGGCAACAAGATGGAAGTTGTTTGCCTATTGTTGCTATATTTTCATGCAAGTTTTTTTTTTTAAGTGGGAGGGACTTATTGCCTTGATTGGTGATGTCATACCTGCCCAACCAATCTTGGCTTGCGGCGGTCAGTGATGTCATACTGCCGGATATCTCCATGGAGCCAGTTGCTGAAATACAGGAATCGGTCATCCAGGGAGATGAGAATGTCCGTGATCAGGCCTGTCCCAGAAACGACGACACAATGGAGTAAGCGAGAGTAGAGTCCAAGTACTAGAGTGTTCGTACACACACAGAAGAGTCTCTGACCTGGCATCTCCGGCAGCATCCAGCCCTCCACCTTTTTACTGGGAATACTGATGACTTTCTCTGCTTCCCATTCGCCTTTCTGCACGGACACACAAGCACACACATTGAACCAAGTATGTTGGCTTAGGCTACTCATCTCTCTAAAACAAAGAGAATGTTCAAGACTATTTTTTCCCAGCTTGATCATTTTGGTGAAGTTAATAATTGTACTTCCTGGTTGGACATGGGCAGATGCGACACACGTAGAGATATTTCCATAACTGCACTCATTTCATGTGTCATCAGTTGAAATATTGAAAACACTTTGGACTATAGTCAAAGCTCTGGACCTGATTGAAATACATTCTTAATGTAACAGCTCTTGAAGTCGTGGCAAAGTAACTGCAGACTATAGCTTATGCCTTTTCCAAAGCTTTGTGTTGCTCCAGGAAAGAATAGACAAGCTCATGACATCTCCGTCTGTCACACGTTATTCACCATTATGGACGTCACGACTACTTCAAAACTTTTTCACGTTTCTATATCTGAATGACGTGCAAGTAAAATCGTGGCTTTTACCATCGTTTCAAGACTAGACTTCAGGTCCTTCACTAATGGTAAAGACAATACGCCGCAGTATGCGTGAATGTCCTCTGACCTCTGAGGGGCCGTTAGAGCCGAGTGGGGAAGGCCAGCACTATGGAACCCCCACCTGCTGGTCTCCATGGAGATGTTACTGCTTTGCCCGGAATATTCCACTATGGCATTAAAGTGATCTACCGCACACGCACACATATACACACACACACACACACACACACACACACAGAAACACACAGACGCACACACACACACACAGACGCACGTCACACACACGACACACGACACACACACACACACACACACGCACACACTCGACGGGTTTGACAAGCAGATCAACATCAGACACATGCACGCAGCACACAGAACACACACACACACACACACACACAGCACACGACACACCACACACAACACACACACACAAACCAGACACGCGCACGACAGACACATGCACACACAGACACAGACACACCGCGGACACACACACACACACACAGACACGCACACAGACACACACACACGCACACAGACCACACGCACACACACACACACACACACAGCACAACACGCACACAGACACACGCGCACAAACACACACAGACACACGCACACACACACACACACACACACACAGGCGCACACACACCAGGCGCACAGACACGCACACACACGCACTGCGCACACAGAACACGCACGCACCACACAGACACACACACGCACGCACAACAGACACACGCACACACACGCACGCACACACACAACACACACACAGACACACACAACGCACAGACACACACACACACAGACACATGCACACAGCACACGCACGCACAACACAGACACATCGCACAACACACGAACACACACACACACAGAACACACACGCACACAGACCAATGCACACACAGACACACACACGCACACACACAGAACACAGCGCACACACACAGACACGCGCACACACACACGACACACGCACACACACACACAGACACACGCAACAACCACACAACACAACACACGCACACACAGACCACACACACACAAGACACACCGCTGCACAACACACACACACACACAGCACACACACGCACACAGACAACACAGACACACGCACACGCCACAACACGCACAGACACATGCACACAACAACGCACACACCACGCACGCACAGACACGACACACACACAGACACATGCACCACAACACACAGACACAACGCACACACACACACACAGACACACGCAGACAGACACACGCCACAGAACACGCACACACACGCACACACACACAGACACACCACACAGACACACGCGCACACACACACACGCGCACAGAACAGCAGCACACAGACACACCACGCGCACACCAGCACACAGACGCACACACGCACACACAGACACACAGACGACATACCACACACAGACACAACGCACACACACACACACGCACGCACACAAAACACAACACACACACACAGACACACACGCACACAGACACACACGCACACAAGACACACACACAGACACACACAGACACACGCACGCACACACACACAGACACACACACACACACACACACCGCGCGCACAGAACACACGCACACACAGACACAGGACACACACACACACACACACACGCGCACAGACAGGGGGCGACAGTGAGGAGGCTGGGAGCAGGCACACCCACCTCCGTTCTGTAGAAGCGGAACACGTTGGACTTGAGCGCACAGCCCACAAAGCCCTGCAGCTCATCCGGATCGTGCAGGAAGCGGATCTCCAGGGGAATAGCGCCATCTTCGCCTAAATCCAAGGACTGCAGCTTTCGGCGAGTGGTCCAGTCCCACACATTGATCCTCTGCCCGTACTGCCCTGTGCAGCACAGTGACACTTGACCCACAGCAGCTCTGAAGACTGTTATCTAACCTGAACCCGGTCTGAAGCAGATCTGCTCCTGACCTTGAGTAATGATTAGCCACACTCGCCTGTACACAAGTGCCAAAGTCTGCAGCGATGGAATGATATGCTTTCATGTGTGCAGGGACAGTAAACCGCAATACATTAACCAAGACAAAAGTCGTAAGACGCTGTGCCAGGTGATAGCATGAGTGCTAATTCACGCTTGTAGTCCTTGAGCAGGTTGGCAGGAAATGCAGATTAAGGGCCCGATGTTACAGACAGCAGTAGTTGAAGTACAGGAAGAGGCTTAGGGCGTGTGAGCTGTGAGTGTGTGTCGCTGCTGTGTTCTAGGCACACACACAGGGCTCGGTGTGCGGGTGACAACATGCTTTCAATCTGACCGCAGTAAATATATTTAAACCTATTCTTATTCAAAACAATGACAAGAAATAACACTCATCCCTAATTGTTTCAAAGGTTTCAAAGGTAGTCATCTAGACATTAGGCCTCTATCAAAAAGGTTTTCTTAGAAAATGTTCGTAACTTCCACTTTAAGATGACACTGAGAGAACTCTGCGTCAGATTCAGAACGCGCTCTTAAGAAGACAAATTCCTTCTTAAATGAGAGTCACGCCAAATTCAAGAACCTTCAGCCACGAACAACACATCACTTATTTTCATGTTCATCCCCCTGAATATTGGCTCCACACGACATGTAACACTGAGATGGAGCGAGGAGGAAAAAGGGAACAAAGAAGTCTCACTTTTAGAGGGGTGACAGGAGGGCGGCAGGGGGGTGATACACAGATCCACTATTCTTTTTAGATCAAATTATTTGTAAATATATAAAAGCAGCCATCATGTGGGTATTAGCATTTTTGGTTGCAATATAGGAGTGATAATCTTCTAAAAGAGTAGAAGACCACAGGCTTATTTATTTGAATCCACACTGCTTCATGGAGCTTGCAGCAGGAGCTACCTCCCAGCGCTGGTCTGGAGGGGAAGTTCACACACACATATGTACGACTTTAGGAACCGGACAAGGAAACATTACCAGTTTCTTTTTTGAAGATACTACATGTTGTCAGAGATTTTCAAACGGACCGGGAGCAGAGTCCACAGCTGAGAACCCTTCCCAGAAAAGGCACTTGTTCTGGTTGAGCTGCCACAGTTCTGGAGTTGACAGATGCAGCTGCTCAAAGGCTTTGGAGCCAAACCATTTGCACATTAAAACAACGATTTTAAAATATTAAAGTTAATACAATTTGAGAATGATAAAATCTGCGCTTCAATAAAATGTTTCAGTGGTGGAATCCGGTTGGTTTTTAGTCAAACACCTTTATAGCCCAGTTGTAAAGGCTTTGGATTGGCTAGAGCGTAGTCTGACTAGTCTGTGACCAGATAGAGGCTCCAAAGGACAGATGG
This sequence comes from Chaenogobius annularis, assembly GCA_015082035.1. NCBI lineage: Eukaryota > Metazoa > Chordata > Actinopteri > Gobiiformes > Gobiidae > Chaenogobius > Chaenogobius annularis. The sequence continues at coordinate 362,664 of BJKM01000547.1, forward strand.
GAGAAGATCGTAGGAGTTCAAAACGTGGGCCACAAGTCACAAGTTTTCTGATGATCTTGAGACAATTACAATTTGAGCTGATCGTTTTACACACAAGAAGAGGGAGAAAACAAAGCAGGTGTGGACCGGCCTCCTGCTGGTGCCTGGAATCCAAAACATGACCGGCCTCCTGCTGGTGCCCGGATCAGTACTAAACATGACCGGCCTCCTGCTGGTGCCGAGTCAGGACTAAACATGGACCGGCCTCCTGCTGGTGCCAGAGTCAGGAGTAAACTGGACCGGCCTCCTGCTGGTGCCCAGAGTCAGGAGTAAACATGGACCGGCCTCCTGCTGGTGCCCAGAGTCAGGAGTAAACATGGGACCGGCCTCCTGCTGGTGCAGAGTCAGGACTAAACATGGACCGGCCTCCTGCTGGTGCCCAGAGTCAGGAGTAAACATGGACCGGCCTCCTGCTGGTGCCCAGAGTCAGGAGTAAACATGGACCGGCCTCCTGCTGGTGCCCAGAGTAAACATGGACCGGCCTCCTGCTGGTGCCAGAGTCAGGACTAAACATGGACCGGCCTCCTGCTGGTGCCCAGAATCAGTACTAAACATGGACCGGCCTCCTGCTGGTGCTTAGAGTCAGGAGTAAACATGGACCGGCCTCCTGCTGGTGCCCAGATCAGGAGTAAACATGGACCGGCCTCCTGCTGGTGCCCAGAGTCAGGAGTAAACCTGGACCGCCTCCTGCTGGTGCCCAGAGTCAGGAGTAAACATGGACCGGCCTCCTGCTGGTGCCCAGAGTCAGGAGTAAACCTGGACCGGCCTCCTGCTGGTGCCCAGAGTCAGGAGTAAACATGGACCGGCCTCCTGCTGGTGCCCAGAGTCAGGAGTAAACATGGACCGGCTCCTGCTGGTGCCCAGAGTCAGGAGTAAACATGGACCGGCCTCCTGCTGGTGCCCAGAGTCAGGAGTAAACATGGACCGGGCCTCCTGCTGGTGCCCAGAGTCAGGAGTAAACATGGACCGGCCTCCTGCTGGTGCCCAGAGTCAGGAGTAAACATGGACCGGCCTCCTGCTGGTGCCCAGAGTCAGGAGTAAACATGGACCGGCCTCCTGCTGGTGCCCAGAGTCAGGAGTAAACATGGACCGGCATCAGCAGGAGGTCAGTCCATGTTTAGTCCTGACTTGTAGTACAGACCTTAAGCCTACCGGTGGCTCCCTGGAGACTTACTGTTCTTTCATCTTTTGATTGCACCTTGTATTTCAAAAACATATTTCAGCTCCTGATTTTTGATTTTGCTCTTCTGACATAATTCACTCAAAATAAAGTCCTAACACAGTCTCAACTGAACCAGGACCATGTCTGAAGAGACCCAAGTCCTGCTCTGGTCCTACTCAGACCAAAGAGTTTGGGACTGTTCGAGTGCCCCCCGAGGAGCTGCCTGTTTAGACCGAAAAGCAAAATAGCATCATTTAATCCTCCTGTTTTTGGAACGGACCCTCAAGTCTGCCCCCCCCAAAACCTTAATGAAAATGACAGGAGAGATAAACGTCTTTAGTACAACGATGTATGGTTGTGGTGGATTTGCTGATGGATGGCGGTCCTACAGGTGTGGGGAGAATACGCTGGGCGATATTAGGCTTAAATGTGATGTAAAAGTCAGTGTGCTCGAAGTGTCGAGTTGTAGAGGGTCTGGGCCCGTACCTTGCTGGACGTGTTTGGGGTCAAAGCCGTGAATGAGGGCTCGAGGGGGCCCCCCACTCCGTGCTCATCATCACGTTGTGCCGTGGCTGGTACCAGAAATCATACCCAAATGGTGCTTCTTCACCCGGGTGCTCCCAGTTCCCAGTCACCTCGAACGTTTCGCCATCCAACAGCACAAAGCCCCCTGAATGTATCACAAACACAGCACTGAAATCATACTCTAGACTTACTTTTGCATGCAAGACAGGAAAACAATCTCTGGCAGGGACCTCTCCAGGATGTCTTGAAGCTCCTGAGCATCAAAAAAACTCATTATTGTCATGTTGTTTGATCATTATGACTAAGTCCCATTTAAAGCAGAACTGAGACACTGTGTGGCCCCCAAATCACACAAAAACAGTGCCTTTGATCACAGCACATATTCGCTGTGGCGTTGTCTCAGTAAGCTTCTGCAACATTCTGCAGATGTATTTCCCTCCAGCGTGTCATTGTTCCTCACACAGATCTTCAGTGTCATTGTTCCTCACACAGATCTTCAGTGTCATTGTTCCTCACACAGATCGTGTCATTGTTCCTCACACAGATCTTCAGTGTGTCATTGTTCTCACACAGATCTTCAGTGTCATTGTTCCTCACACAGATCTTCAGTGTGTCATTGTTCCTCACACAGATCTTCAGCCTGTCATTGTTCTCAACACAGATCTTCAGTGTCATTGTTCCTCACACAGATCTTCAGCGTGTCATTGTTCCTCACGCAATCTTCAGCGTGTCATTGTTCCTCACGCAGATCTTCAGCGTGTCGTTGTTCCTCACACAGATCTTCAGTGTCGTTGTTCCTCACACGGATCTTCAGTGTCGTTGTCCTCACACGGATCTTCAGCGTGTCATTGTTCTCACACAGATCTTCAGCGTGTCATTGTCCTCACACAGATCTTCACCTGTCATTGTTCCTCACAGATCTTCAGTGTCATTGTTCCTCACACAGATCTTCAGCGTGTCATTGTTCCTCACACAGATCTTCAGCGTGTCATTGTTCCTCACGCAGATCTTCAGTGTGTCGTTGTTCCTCACACAGATCTTCAGTGTCGTTGTTCCACACGGATCTTCAGTGTCGTTGTTCCTCACACGGATCTTCAGTGTCATGTTCCTCACGCAGATCTTCAGTGTCATTGTTCCTCACACAGATCTTCAGCCTGTCATTGTTCCTCACACAGATCTTCAGCCTGTCATTGTTCCTCACACAGATCTTCAGCCTGTCATTGTTCCTCACAGAGATCTTGTATTGATGATGGAGAAACAACTGCACAAAGCCTTCTCCAGCTCGTCCCAAAAACACTCAATGGGGTTCAGATCTGGAGTACATTAGTTACTGCTTCTCAGTGTGTTTGAGAAGGGTGAAATCCTCTCTATGGAAGATTTCGTGCGCCAAATTGAAAGGCTTGAATGAATCAATCAGATATATAGGTCATTTATAATAATAATAATAATAATAATAATAATAATGAATAATAATAATAATAAATAATAAATAAATAATAAATAATACATGAATATGCAATTAATTATTTAATGTACAGTGAATGAATTTAATGTGTCAGTAATTTGAAGAAACATTAAAGCTTAACATTAAAAAGATCTATTTAATGAATTCACTATTTCATGGTGTCGGCGCAAACATGAAAAGAATCTGTCAGACTCACTCGTCCCTTTCAAAGTCCATTTCTCTACAGAGAAGTCAAAGGTCAGGGGCCACTGCTGTAAATGTGATGTCGCTCAGATTAGCAGGAAAAACTCTGCAAACGACCAGAGCGGCACAAACACGACCAGAGCGGCACAAAACACGACCAGAGCGGCACAAACACGACCAGAGCGGCACAGACAGAGCGGCACAGACCACGACGCAGACACGACCAGAGCGGCACAGACACGACAGAGCGGCACAAAAACACGACCAGAGCGGCACAGAAACACGACAGAGCGGCACAAAAACCACGAGCGGCACAGAGCGGCACAGACACGACCAGAGCGGCACAAACAACACGACCAGAGCGGCAACAGACACACGACCAGAGCGGCACAGACACACGACCAGAGCGGCACAGGACACGACCAGAGCGGCACAAACACGACCAGAGCGGCACAAACACGACCAGAGCGGCGGCACAGAAACACGACCAGAGCGGCACAGACACACCAGACAGAGCGGACAGAACACGACGACCAGAGAGCGGCACAGACACGACAGACAGACCAGGCGGCACAGACACACAAACAACGACCAGAGCGGCACAGACACACGACCAGAGCGGCACAGACACGACCAGAGCGCAACACAGACACGACCAGAGCGGCACAAACACGACCAGAGCGGCACAAGACACGACCAGAGCGGCACAAACACACGACCAGAGCGCACAGAACACACGACCAGAGCGGCACAGAAACACGACCAGAGCGGCACAGAAACACGACCAGAGCGGCACAGACGACGACAGAGCGGCACAGACACGACCAGAGCGGCACAAACACGACCAGAGCGGCAGAGACGCACGACCAGAGCGGCACAGACGCACGACCAGAGCGGCACAGACGACCAGAGCGGCACAGACGACGACCAGAGCGGCACAGACGCACAGAGCGGCACAGACGCACGACCAGAGCGGCACAGACGCACGAACCAGAGCGGCACAGACGCACGACCAGAGCGGCACAGCACGACGACAGAGCGGCACATACACACGACCAGAGCGGCACATACACACGACCAGAAGCGGCACGGACACACGACCAGAGCGGCACGACGCCGACCAGAGCGGCACGGACGCGCGGCCAGAGCGGCACGGACGCGCGACCAGAGCGGCACAAACGCGACCAGAGCGGCACAAACTATAAAAGTGAATGTTTTGCCTGTTTGTTTGATGAGTGGAATAAAACAATCTCAAGATTTGTGTGGCAAGGCAGGAAACCCTGAAACTGATTCCAAACGATCATTAAAAGTAAAAGGAGGCGGGGTTTGCCTTGTCTGAAAAATGACTTTATTTCAGCTCAGATCAGAGCGTTGCTGGTGTGACCCAGAATATGAAGCTCAATGGAAAAATATTGAGAGTAATGTTGTGCCAGGGGTTCCTGTACAGACCCTTACTGGCAGATGACAGACGCTTGAGTAATTTGGGGGAAGTCGAGGACCCTTGGGTGAAATCTGTTCTTACAACGTGGAAGGAGCTGATCAAAACAATACAAACTAAACAAAGATGTTCAAATCTCAAACTGTTTGGCTTATGAACAAGGTTTTGGACCAAATAGAACTGACCTGAGATCAAATTACAAAAGGTCTAAAGGTTTTTCACCAGATTGTAAAAGATAATCAAATGTAAAGCTTTGATGAGTTGAAATAATCCTTTTATTTGGAGAAACAGGATTTACAAATAAGGTGTTACTATAACCAAGAAATCAAAAAGAATGATGACCTCATCCTTTGATGAAATATTAAGCATATAAATCAGAACTTTCAAGGGGATTATCTAAATTGTCTGTATTACATTACTCACTCTGGGGGAAATGGGAAAGAGAAGGTCACTTTGTTCTGGCTGACGAAGAGTGGGAAAGTATATGTACATCTCAGGTGAAAACCACAAAGTCACATGATTGGAGGGAATTCTGTTGGAAAAGTGTGTCTCGCTTCTTTCTAACCCCATGTCAAAGTGCCCCATTACTCACAGGGAAATGCAGACTGTTGGAGAGGCTGTGGCAGCAGGAGGCAAACCACTATCATGTGTTTTGGGATTGTCCTGTTGTTCACAAGTTTTGGACTGAGATCAACAAATCCTTACAGACAATGTATGACATCACCATCCCAATGGACCTCAGGACTATGTATTTGGGCCTCAGGACTCCTGCCATGGACACAACCAGCAGTTCTCTCTGGCGCCTCCTCCTGGCTGCAGCGAAAAAGGCCCTCACAAAAAAATGGATGACACAAAATGCACCGACGATCAAAGACTGGACTGACATTATAATGGACATTCGTAAAATGGAAAGGAACACTTTTGTGCTGCCCGGTGGTGGAGTGGTTAAGCCACAGCACACATATGCCTGACTCAAGGTGCAGCCGGCCACAGTGTTGTGTGTTCGAATCCCAACTCTTGACGATTCATGGCATGTCCTCCCTTTCTGCCTCATCCCCCATTTCACTCTGTCCGTTCCTGTCTAATAAAGCCCACGGGCCACAAAATCCCCCCCAAAAAAGGAAAGGATTACTTTTTTAATAATTTGAAAAAGGACAAACTCGACAGACTGTGGACTAAATGGGACGTTTTCTTTGGGTTCTGTGAGTCATGAGTTCTCTTTTTTTGTTCTGATTTTGTTCAATGTCTACATATTTTGGTTCTTGGCTTTGATCTTGTTCTCGTTCTCGTTTGTTTATATATGTTCATATATTTAAAAAAGAAAAGAAAAGGAGATTAGGGGAATACTTCAGAAAGAAGCTGATATTGTGCAGTGTACAGCAGGTCTGGACTACACTGACCTTTGCCAGATCCAGAAGGGTCTCCCATGCAGCTGATCATGATCTGCCCACTGGCCAAACAGTGGGACGTGTGAGGGTTGGCCAGGCCACACTTATAGTACAGGTCCACAGGCTCCACCATCTGCAATGAAGAGAGGAATGATTCAGTCTGAAACAGAACTACAAAGACCTGGACAAAGACCAGCCTAGTGCACACCAATCCGCCCGTCACCTGGAGAAGCCTGTGGAAGGCGCTGTGGTGTCTGTTCATCAGCCCTTGAAGGACGCAGGTCTGTATCGCAGGACAAGTTACAGAATGTATAATGGAGCGCTCTGATTGGGCATGAATTTTCATTTTCTAAACATAAAACTGGAGACACAACTTGTTCCCTCTTTAAAAAGTTTGCTAGTAGATTATGTGTATTTCAAGCACATAATTAAAGACATCTTAAGATGTTCATGGTAGATTTCAGTAGCGTGCGGTGACTTTTATGGAATTGGGGTGGTCATCAATATTTAGTGGATAACATTTACTCGCAAAAGTGGAAAAACAAAAAGGGTGAAGAGCTCTCCTACAGAGCTAAACTCCCATACCCGTAAATGATGCTGACTTCACCCGTCAGTTCATTACACGTTCTCTGTAATGATTAGTGCTCCATGTTGTGAAATGACTGCCTTTATTTCGAACTAACGTCTGGTCATTGGAAACGTGAACAGAGCCTGAGCTACGAACACAGACTTGTCTCTAGAACATACGTTTCTAAGTTAGTTTAAGTCAGTTTGTTGAGACTTGGCGCTGCTGTTGCTTCACCTCTCCTCGCACATGCTCAGTTAGACCATCTTTGATTCCCACACAGGTTTATTCCACGTGGTTTGAGCATAAATCCAGGGTTTGAGCTGTGTGGTCCTCAGCACATGAACGGGGCCTTTGAACACCGGCCACGACTGAGCCTCTGAACGGGCCTCTGAACACGGCCACAGACTGAGCCGCTGAACGGGCCTCTGAACACGCCACAGACTGAGACGCTGAACGGGCCTTTGAACACGGCCACAGACTGAGACGCTGAACGGCGCGCTGAACACGGCCACAGACTGAGCGCTGAACGGGCCTCTGACACGGCCACAGAACTGAGCCGCTGAACACGGCCACAGACTGAGCCGCTGCAACGGGCCTCTGAACACGGCCACAGACTGAGCGCTGACGGGCCTCTGAACACGGCCTCTGAACACGGCCACAGACTGAGCCGCTAAACATGAGCCACAGACTGAGCCTCTGAATGGCCTCTGAACACGGCCACAGACTGAGCCGCTGAACGGCCTCTGAACACGGCCACAGACTGAGCGGCTGAACGGCCTCTGAACAACGGCCACAAAAACACACGACCAGAGCGCACAGACACGACCAGAGCGGCACAAACCACGACAGAGCGGCACAGACACACGACCAGCAGCGGCACAGACACGACCAAGCGCACAAACACACGACCAGAGCGGTACAAACACACGACCAGAGCGGCACAGACGACGACCAGAGCGGCAATCAAACACACGACCAGAGCGCGACAAACACAACGACCAGAGCGGCACAAACACACGACCAGAGCGCACAAACAGACGACCAGAGCGGCACAAACAGACGACCAGAGCGCCAAACAGACACAACGACCAGAGCGGCACAAACACACGGACCAAGCGGCAGACCAAACACGCACGACCAGAGCGGCACAAACACACGACCAGAGCGGCACAGAACACACGACCAAGAGCCGGCACACAGACACACGACCAGAGCGGCACAGCCCACACGACCAGAGCGGCACAAAACACACGGACCAGAGCGGCACAAACACACGACCAGAGCGGCACACACACGACCAAGAGCGGCACAGACACACGACCAGAGCGGCACCGACACGACCAGAGCGGCACAAACACGACCAGAGCGGCACAGACACACGACCAGACGGCACAAACACACGACCAGAGCGGCACAAACACACGACCAGAGCGGCACAAACACGGACAGAGCGGCACAGACACGACAAGGCGCACAGACACGCACCAGAGCGCACAAACACAAGACCGAATTTTCAAGGGAATAATTATCGAAATAAAATCAATGCATTTCTAATCTGGACAAATACTCTACTAAACAATATTAAAAACAATTATGAAAGAGAAGGTCCCAGTGGAGGACCACAAAATCATATTTCTGGAGGGAATTTTATTGGAAAACTGGCCATGTTTTTGATAACTCCAGGTCAAGGGGCTCATTACTCACAGGGAAATGCAAAACTGTAGGAGAAACAGCACCACCAGGAGGCAAACCACTATCACATGTCCTGTTGCTCAAGAAATATTGGACTGAAGTTCACAGCGCACTGCAGACTGTTTTTGACATTTCCCTCTGAACTTTAGAACTCTGTACTTGGGCCTCAGAACTCCAGCCATCGACACAAGACATGGATACCTTTGGAATGTACTTTTGGCGGCAGGAAATGGAAAATAACCCTAAGGCCTTAACACAGAAAATGACACAAACATCACCTGGACTGAGATCATAACAGACATTAAACAAATGGAGAAAATGACATTCAGACTTGATTTGGACAAAATACGGACACATTTTATTTTGATTTTAATATAAATGTGCCTTGATTTTCTTTCTTTTGATGTTTAGTTGAGTTGTAGAAAAAGATCCAGTTGTTTCATCTGGACTCTGTTTTTCGAAAAAACAAAACGTTTCAAACTCTCATCCAAGAGTCATTCTCAATCAGTGAAACAAGTCTGAGAACTCTGTTTATATCCTACTCTGTGAGAGCCCTGCCACAGGGCGGACCTCCTGCCGTAATGGCCCATTGAAACTGGGATGGGCCTGTGTGTTCTATTGTTCCCTGCCTCACCTTGAGTGCCTATTTAGCATCCAAATGCCCCAGGCGCGTCTCCATGGTTTCAGCAGACCATTATAAACAAATGGGAAGGTTGAATCTTAAACCTCCATTCCGATTGTAATGAAGGATTCTCTTTTTTAACAAAGATGGCCTCCTTAACTCCTCTTTCAAACCATCTCTTCTCCTGCTCAGAATCTCCCACCTCACTGTCTTCAATAGAGTGTGTTTGTGGCTTTAAGATGAAGATGCACAGCGCTCTGGGGTCCTGAACTCGAGTGTCTTCTGTGTTGATAAAGCCTCTTGTGCAGTGGCTGTTTAGTCTCCCCTATGTGGCGCTCTTTAAACTTTCTTCACTGCATTGGATAGAATACACTACATTGCTCTGTTTTGTGTTGCATCTTGTGCGTAGGGTGAACCAGTTGAGTCTTAATGTGTTCCTGTTTTGAAATAAACAGGGACTTCGTTTGTCTAAAATTCGTTTGCAGTTTTTCTGACAGTCCCGAGAACATAAGGGACAGAGACACCCCTTCATTCTTGGTTCTGTTTCCCTTTTGTCCCTTTTGTCCTGCTTCTTGGTTCTCTTCACTTTGTTCAGAGCCCAAAGTCGGGTATCCACAGGCTGAGAGAGCATTCCGGACGTGTTTTTCCTCTTTCCTCTTGCCCTCTGAGCTGGTGGGCACCTCTTGTGCTCTGTGTTATTTCAACACAGGAACACATTAAGATCTCAAACCTGGTTCACCCTAAGAACAAGATGCCGACACAAAAAAAGAGCAATGTAGGTGTATTCTGTCCAATGCAGTGAATGAAAGTTGTAAAAGAGCGCCACATTAGGGGAGACTAAACAGCCACTTCACAAGAGGCTTTAATCAGCACAGAAGACACGCAAGTTCAGGACCCCAGAGCGCTGTGCATCTTCATCTTAAAGCCACAAAACCACTCTATTGAAGACAGTGAGGTGGAGATTCTGAGCAGGAGAAGGAGATGGTTTGAAAGAGGAGTTAAGGAGGCCATCTTTGTTAAAAAGAGAATCCTTCATTAAATCGGAATGGAGGTTTAAGATTCAACCTTCCCGTTGTTTATAATGGTCTGCTGAAAACCATGGAGACGCCCGGGGCATTCGGATGCTAAATAGGCACTCAAGGTGAGGCAGGGAACAATAGAACAATAGGCCCATCCCAGTTTCAATGGGCCATTAGCAGGAGGTCCCGCCCTGTGGGCGGGCTCTCACAGAGTAGGATATAAACAAGAGTTCTCAGACTTGTTTCACTGATTGAGAATGACTCTTGGATGAGAGTTGAAACGTTTTGTTTTTTCTAAAAACAGAGTCCAGATGAAACAACTGGATCTTTTTCTACAATGGGACACTCCTGGACGAATGAGGGATTACACCGACAGTGTTTAGTTGAGTTCTTATTTTGATTTTCTCCGTCCCAAATATATATATACACACATATATATATATATGTTATTAATCTTATATGTATTAGTGTTGACTACAAACAAGCACAACTAGTCATTATTTGCTTTATCATTAGTGTTTGTAGTGTTTTATTAAATCCTTAATAAAGTTGCACAGTCCACACCAAGCAATGTCACCCGCACTCGGCCCCCAGCGAAATGTTCTTCTTGTCTCTCAAGACAATAAGTTGTAATGAGGTTCAAAGACATGTGCAGTCCTCTACACGGGACAGAGCCTTGGTGAATACATTTGGGGGAATTTGGTTTAACACAAGCACAGAGATGCAGTTCTTTTATAAACTATGTAATTAGTGTAATGTACACGGTGATATATATATTATATATATATATATATATATATATATATTATATATATATATATAATATAATATAATATATAACATATATAAATTACACAAAACGTCAAAAATGCTTCTAAAGTAGCTCTACATTGGACTTCGGCACTGATCTGGGTTCTGGCCGGACAGTGTACCTTGTGGATGCGTGGCATACGTGGCTGGCTGGTGTCGATGACGTAGATCCTGGAGGAGATGAGGGAGGGCAGAATGAGGCGGTTGCGTGTTTTGGAGGCGTCGCCGAAGCAGCTGCTGCAGGCGTTCCAGCCGCTGTGGTGCAGCTCGTCCCTCAGGTTAGGCATGGGTAGACGGTGGATCACCTGCTCCACGCAGCACACACAAATACATGCACTAGTACTCGGTTACATTTACATAATACAATTGAACCTCTCTGAGTCGTAGAAGTGTGGTACACTAGTACAATGTAGAAGTCTGCTTGCACCATTCATTCAGATATTTCTGCACCATTTCCAACCATCTGTAAATGTTTGTGGACATACTGGGACCAAGTTTAATTTGATTTGATTTGATTAGTATATTCTTAATTTATCCATGCCTTTTTTGATTTGATAGACTTTGCTATTTTTATCATTTTCATTATTCATTTTTCAATGTTGCACCTCAACACCTCAAAACAAGTTCCTATGTTTCCAAACCGTGTTCACAACAATCACAATCACAACAGTAGTTGCCTCGAGGGGCGACAGTGGAAAAAACAGAATAAACAATGTTCATAAGGACTTGGTAATGTCCCATCCTGTGTCCTTAGACAGATGTCCCAAGCCCCCCTGTCCTTAGACCCTCCTTCTCGGCCAGGAAAAACTACCAAACCTCTTTGTGAAAAAGTAGAAACCTGGAAGAGTTCCACAGAGAAGGAGAGATCAGACTCCCTCGGACGGACAGGCGGACGTGAGACGGTGGAGCTGGACCCACTCAGGAGGAGAACCAGGTCTTCGAGGCTGATGAAGACCATATCTCCAGCCTCATGTAGCTTGTGCTTTAAACCTTATTTGAACAGATCTATCTGGTCATTTGGTGTGTCATTGTAGTCACCTCCAATTATGAAGAGGCATTAAACCCTCCTTAAATGCTTTAATTGGATCACCCTTTGACTTTGATAAAATGGCGCCTCCAGCTGACTGGTTTGTGCCATGACAGATGTAACACCCCCAAAAATTGCCGTTCTTTGAGGGTTTTTTGTATTGTTCCTGTCTGGTTTCTGACATTGAGCTAAATGAATTTGATGGAACAAATGTTACACTCCTTTGTTGTTATCTTTATTTGTTCAAATTGTTTTGGGATTTAGAACTTGAATCGAGTGATGGACTAAAGCACTCACAATGTGTGTTTCGAATCAAAAGGATCAATCAAAAGAAAAAAACCCACAATTTCACCTTTTACTTCCTCATTCACACAACTCAACGGTTAAGTTTAGATGTTGTTCACCTCCAGATGCACCCGCTGGTGGATCTGGAGGTGAATCGGATGAGGATTGGGCGGGCCTCTCCATCTCCTGCCCGACACTGAGGCAGATGTCCACGAACAGCTGCAGAACATCTCCGGTCTCTGGGGCCACAGCTTGACAGTCGTCGGTGACGATCCTCTTCAAGTCGTCCGCTTCACACTCGGGTACAGCATAAACACAGGTTTCAGCACTGATGAAAAAAAAGCTCCTGCTCAGCCAGGCTCTGCTCCAGCTCCAGGATCCCTTTCTCCTGAGCAGATGAGTCACGTTGAAATGCTGCAACAATCCAGCATTGATTCTCTCAAGCTCGAACCCTCAAACTTTGGTGGCAGCCAGCCATCTTCTGAAGGCAGCAGAGTGCAGTCCAAACATGTCCAGGTAAAATACTCAAACCCAGGTCCAGCAGTAAGAATGTTAAAATGTACGCATACATCTGCTGTTACATCCAGACAGTTACTCTTCCTTCTTCTGTGGACTTCGGACCTGCCCTTCTCATGATTAAACTATGGACAGTTCAGAGTGTTGTGATGTCACATGAACCAAACTTATCCAACCAAAATACTGCTGGATTTAAAATGGACACTGAAGCCACGAATGGTCTCAAAAGGACAGAGGCATGGTACACGGAGTCCAGCACTTTCAAGTGAATGCCACAACTATTAAACTCGCTGGACTTGGTTCACCGTCTCAGATGTGTTGGCTGGGCAGCACTGGACTCTCCCTGAGCCACTGCAACATGTTTATCTACAAAGGTCTCATGCGTCTGCTCCATATCTTTGTGCGTAGAGTTCACAAAAAACAGATGGACAATTTCCCTGAGATCTCAAGACTCGCTGCTGCTTTCTGTACCAAGTGTTCACACTGAAATGGCATTTCAATATTCTGCTCCTCAACATAGTAGAACCTACAAAAGGCCTGGAAACTAAAGGAACTGATTTCAATAGGTCCGTTTAAATCTATGTTGAAAGGTCTGGAAATGTTTTCATGGTGTATATTTTGGTGACCGTCTAAATGTGTGTTGATGTTATGAAAGATCTTGTGCTGCCTCTTGACCAGGACTGCCTGGAACAAGGGATTTGTAATCGCAATGAGGCTTTCCTGGTTAAATAACGGTTAAAACATGTTCCCGAGCAGCTCTGGAGGTGTTGGACCTGTGTTACCTGGCAGTAGGTGCTGGAGTCAGGATCCACATCCACAGTGCACAGGTAGTCTGGTTTGAGGATCTCAGTGTTCCTGTAGATACATGGAAGGTACACAATCTTCTCCCGAGGTCCTGCAGGAAACACAGTCTGAGGACATGGGCTATTTTGGGGCTGGAACCATTTTTGTGTTAACTGGCATTGACCATGTCCATGAAATCAATACTGAACGCCATTTCTATTTTGTCTTTGAACAGAAAATGTCAAATCAAATAAAAACAATTGCAATCATATCCTTAATATGAGGAGAAACCTGGTTCCCCTTTTGCCATATCGCTGCGGCCTGGGCTGCACGAACATCTGCGTGTGTGTGGTCTGGTGACGGTTAAGCAGATGTTTAATTACTTAACCCTTATGTTGCCCTGGGGTCATTTTTGAACCCAAAAGCAACTTTGTCAGATACTATTTCTTCATGGAACAGTGTGAAAATCGGACCACTCGTTCATTTGTATTACTTTTATCAGCGATTCAAATTGTTGTCGTTTCACATTTTGACTCCATTTTGTATCTCACGTATAGAATATACATTTTCCAAATGATTTTCTAATTTTGACTTTATTTGGTGTATGGATACCTGTTGTAAATTTAAATGATAGTTTTAAACCAATCAAGTAACTATTTGTGTATTTGTGAAGAAAAATGACACAAAAGAAACTGCTTTTTTGACCCTCTAAACATTAACTCAACAAAATAAAGTGGCTTTCATATGTTTCTATTTGTTGACTAAGTAAACTGTGACGTTTGGCTCAGCGGCTGCAGGTTGTTTCCTAATGTCATGTCATCCATTACAAACAGGAAAGAAAAGGATGTCAATTCTGGGCTAAAATGTGTCTAGTTTTTAGTCTAGTCTTGTATGCACCGATAGCAAATGTATTTTATTTTCTGTAAGAAATATGTGAATCTCAAAATGTCCTTAACTGCCAAACCAAATCCTCTCATTTATGTATATTTTTTTACACTATAAGGCCCTATAACTATGGGCTTGGTGGGCTTTGAAGGTGGGAGTGATCTAAATTGAGTGTAGGTTTGTTAATTGGATTCGCTCCATCCTGTTTAGATTCCCGCGTTTCAACTTTCTTACCAACGATATGAGAAGTCCCTGCTTGTGTTAAATATCCATTTCTTAGGACCTCACTTGCATGTACTTAATAGGCGTCCAATGAAACGGCCAGCCTATCAACACACGTCCATCAACAGCGTTGGGCTCTGCGCAGGGCTTGCTTTTCCCAAACGCCTTCAAAATGAGACGCCGCATCTCCAACAGTGCATTTCAAGTCAAAATGATTGCTAGAAGGTATTACCCTGTTTAACTACACACATGGTTTATGGAATAAAAGCATGTGTATTTGTTTCAAATAAAACATTATGGAGAAGCCAAAAGTACAAATAATGTACTGGGCCTCCGGTAACCGTGACATTCTCCAATCCGTCAGAACAGATTCCGATATTGAATTGATGGAAATGTCTGATGACAGTAATGAGGCATTCTCT
This sequence comes from Chaenogobius annularis, assembly GCA_015082035.1. Lineage (NCBI taxonomy): Eukaryota > Metazoa > Chordata > Actinopteri > Gobiiformes > Gobiidae > Chaenogobius > Chaenogobius annularis. Next base: position 377,715 of record BJKM01000547.1, read on the forward strand.
TGAGAATAAAAGTGTCTCAAATGTGGAGGACCTACCCTTCATGGCCTCCAGGGGGCTGCTGTATCCCGGGCCACATCCAGAGCAGCTGGCGCTGGCGTTAAGAAACACAACAGTCAGAATACAATCAGAAGGCTTTGATAATCCCGGAAAAGAACTCGACTCCAAGTTTTCAGTTTCACAGAAAATGAGTCGGCACCTTTGTAACTCACTGTGTGAAACTAATCTGGTGCCACGCCTCTGACGAGTTAATCTGACGAGTTAATGCTTCAGGAGCAGTCACAGCTGACGGACTGACTGTCTCTCCCAAGCTAATGCTAATGTGGCTAACATGAGCATGATGTTGTTCAGGAGTAAATGCATCTTGTACATGGTGCATATCCTCCTGAAGTGTGCTAATAAAGATCGCGCAGAGGAGATTCTGTGCCGCTTGTCTGCTCTTTACATTGTAATGGAAGACGAGGTGAGGCACTGGTCAAGCATCAGCACCAAACATCTGTCCATGTGGTACGAGAGACAGAGCCACGCCATAGTCAGTCAACACTAACAACACCCGAACTAAACCCAGATGCTTGTCCACCTCCTCCTCGCCCCACTGAAGACCGGAGCAGCCGCAATTTCCTCATGAACACGTGAATGTAGTAAACTAACTATCCACACAAATCCCATGGAGGAGGAGGAGGAGGAGGAGGAGGAGGAGGAAGATCTTCATCTATTGCTCATAAGCCACAGCAGGTTCAGTTTGAGATATTAGTCTGGTGAGAGCACCCGCTCCATGGCCCTTCACACCTGGAGCCTGCACCGCTCTGTACCCTCTGCTCTGGTCGCGTTTGTGCACTCGGACTATCAGCACAGGAGCTCCACAGGGCTGTGTACTTTCTCCTCTGCTCTTCTCTCTGTACACAAACTGCTGCACCTCCAGCCACGACTCCATAAAACTGATCAAGTTTGCGGACGACACCACCCTCATCGGGCTCATCTCAGACGGGGATGAGTCTGACTACAGGAGGGAGGTGGTCGCGGCTGGGGTCCTGGTGCAGCAGCAAAAACCTGGAGTTCAACGCCCAGAAGACAGTGGAGATGCTCGTGGACTTCAGGAAAGTCACAGCCCCCGCCCCCCCTCATCATGACAGACTCCCCCATCACCACCGTGGACTCCTTCCGCTTCCTTGGCACCACCATCACCCAGGACCTCAAGTGGGAGCCCTCCATCAGCTCCTTCATCAAGAAAGGCCCAGCAGAGGATGTACTTCCTGCGGCAGCTGAGGAAAGCCAAGCTGCCAGTGCAGATGATGGTGCAGTTCTACACGGCCATCATTGAGTCCATCCTCACCTCCTCCATTACCGTGTGGTACGCTGGAGCCACAGCCAGGGACAAACAGAGACTACAGCACCCTCTGCTGGAGCCACAGCCAGGGACAAACAGAGACTACAGCGCCCTCTGCTGGAGCCACAGCCAGGGACAAACAGAGACTACAGCGCCCTCTGCTGGAGCCACAGCCAGGGACAAACAGAGACTACAGCGCCCTCTGCTGGAGCCACAGCCAGGGACAAACAGAGACTACAGCGCCCTCTGCTGGAGCCACAGCCAGGGACAAACAGAGACTAACAGCGCCCTCTGCTGGAGCCACAGCCAGGGACAAACAGAGACTACAGCGCCCTCTGCTGGAGCCACAGCCAGGGACAAACAGAGACTACAGCGCATTGTGCGTTCTGCTGAGAAGGTGATCTGCTGCAGACTTCCCATCTCTGCAGGACCTGTACGTCTCCAGGGCTCTGGGACGAGCAGGTCGGATCACAGCCGACTCTTCTCACCACTGGTCATGGTCTATTTGAACCACTCCCCTCAGGCAGGAGGCCACTCCCCTCAGGCAGGAGGCTACGGTCCATCCGGACCAGAACCTCCCCCCACAAGAACAGTTTCTTTCCCTCTGCCGTTGGACTCATGAACACTTCTTAAACTCCTCCCACTTTAACTGTAACTCTCTCATCACTCACTGCACTGTCACTTTCTGCACTACAACTGTAAATTTAACTGTAACTCTTGTGTACATAGTAATGCCTATTCTATTTTTATTTTATAATACAGTAATTTGAAACTGTCTCTTAATGCATGCCCTTTGGATGAATATATGTTGTTTTATTCTTGCTCAGTGTTCTATGTTGCACCTTAAGGCCGAGACAAGTTCCTATGTTTGTGAATTTTATTCATCGACACCTTTTTCTGACTCTGAGAACTGTTTGCACACGAGCCTAAAGTCATAGTTCATTGTGTCAGAAAATATATAAATGCAAAATAAAACTGTTGAACCCAGGACGCACCTGGAGCCTGAATGGTTCAGTGTGCGTGATCCCGGGAGCACGGAACTGCTGCGCGGCTGAGGGAGGAGCTTAGAAGACGAGGGGCGGTGCGATCCAGGCAGTGTGGAACAGTCAACTTTATGCAAATTCAGAGCGACGTCGCCAAGAAGTCAGCCACTCAGAGAACACCTTTGACAGACACCTGTATGGGATTGGTCGAGGCAAAAACACGCCCCTGATCTCCCGAGACGACACGAGCGCGAGCAGGGCTTAGGGAGGCGGGTCTGTCACTGCGGGTGTGTGAGCGTGCTGCCAGAGCCGCTCCGGGGCCCCTGTTCACGTCTGACCGCGGGCACACGCCGCTTCCCCGCGCTTCACTCGGTTGTTCAGTTGAGTTGGTTTGAACTTTCAGATTTAAGTCGGACGTAGCTTCAGACCCGTCTTAGCCCCGCCTTAGCCTCGACTTGGACCCGACTTGGACCAGCTGGTGCAGGCTGCAGCTTGCACAACTGCCCCTCTGCCTACACGTCTACACGCCAACACTACCCACGAATACACTAGAACGTGTCAGTAGCTGTGCATTGACTTGAAGTACCTTTTCGTGGTAACTTTTACTGTCCTTTCACTTTGTCTGCAATGATTTAACCTCAATCAAGACATTTCGAGGCATGTTTGATCACAGTTGTGGAAAATGCAAGCATATCATCTGTTTATCTCTGTCTGGAGGAATGTTGCAGACTCACTGACATGTCTGAGTCCATGTTCCTGAAGGGTAGAAACCGTTAACTCACCCATGGTTGTTGCTCTCCAAGTGAACTCTGGTACAAGGAAGTGTTTGTTTGGACCCAAACTCGGGGCCAATCACACACAATGGGACGGGCTCACCCACACTCCCGTTAACTCTTTGCAGTGAACTTCTGGTGAACACTGATGTTTTGACGTTGTTGTTTTATTTACTTATGTCTTGGTCTATGAAATCCCAGATGACAACAAAGACGTACTGCATCTGGGATTCATATTTAACTTTTTTTCCAGGCCAGAAATTCTCTCGATGTGATCTGCACAGTGTGTTTGACGATGACACAATGACAACAGTACTTAATACTGCTAGACAAAACATGCCCATAAACAAACACTGAGAAATTGTCGACTGGATACGGTTTTCATACCAGAGGCATCGGGGGTTCTCGCAGGCGTCTTGCACTGGAACGTTCTAGCACAATGTCCACATATTGTCCACCTGCAAGTAAATATGAGGTTCCTAGCAGATATTTTGGGTTTAATTTTGTAGCATGTAGTTTTAGCATGGGACAATGCATCTTTAATAGAACTTTTCTGTCATTATGCTGTCTCCAGGTACAGATGTTTAAATAGTCTCCCACTGTTAAAAACTATACAATATGAGAAACTGCCAGATTATATCAAATAAAGCACAAAATGTGATAAACAATTACTAATCATCCCTATGTTTCAAAGTTATAAACCGATACAATTGTAGTTTTGGCATTTTCTATGTGGGCAGGTTTGATTCTTTAAAATGCCGCTTTTCTCAGGTGTATTTTAAACCCTGTTGCATGTGCTGTTCCCTGATGATCACAGGTGCTGAGTTCCATTCAGATGGTGCAATATTTCATAGTGAAAATATCATGGCATGCCTAAAAAGTGTAGCGTTGCTTGAATAGATAGTTGTGGCCTTATGATAGCAAATTCCGTTGTGGCTCTGACTACACCATCTTTATCTGTGACTTTTAAATTATAAATGTGTTGTCTAGCAAACTCCTAGAATTTATATCATCAGGCACAACTTTTATCCCTTAGTCCTGCCACAAGGTTATTAGGTTCACCAACGTAAAATGTTTTGATTCACAAGAAAAACTTTATTTAAGGGATTAGATATTAGATACAAAGACAGCTGACGAACGGGGATGAGTAGAGAATGGAGGACATGCAGTAAAACTGACAGAGCTGGGATTCGAAGTTCATATGTGGTGCTGCGCCTAAACATTATATATAAATGTATATTATATATATATATATATATATAGTTATATATATATATAATATTATATATAATATATAGTATAAATCTTATACATACATATAAATTTATTTCCATTTTTTAAATGTATAACAGATAACCTAAAAACAGAAACAGAATCGAGACCAGAGAGCAGGATGCTAGAGAAGAAAGGGAAGAAAAGTATGGAAATGATAATAACACTCGACACAATAGCTGGAGTCCCTGCTTAGACTGCTGTATATAACTCTGTGACTAACCAAATCTCTCAATCGTAGTAGATAGTCGCTCTGGTTTGCTGCTGCTCGCTCTGCGTTATGGCTTATGCGCTCTGGTTCTGCGCTCTCTGGTTCTTGCTCTCCTCTGGTTCTGTGCTCCTCTGGTGTCTGCTGTCTCCTCTGGTTCTGCTTGCTCCTCTGGTTCTGGTCCTTCGTCTGCTGCTCCTCTGGTTCCTGCTCCTCTAGTGTCTCTCTGGTCTGCTCTTCCTCTGGTTCTGGCTCGCTGTCTGGCTCTCGCTCGACTTGCTGCTCTGTTGCTGCCTGGTTCTTGCTGCTCCTCTGTTCTGCTGTCTCTGGTTCTCATGCTGCTCCTCTGGTTTGTCTGCCTGCCTCTGGTTCTGTGCTCTCCTCGGTTTCTGCGGCTCTCTTGGTTCATGCTGTCTCTGGTTCTGCTTGCTCTCTGTTCTGTGCCGCTCTGTTGTCTGCTGCTCCCTCTAGGTTCTGCTCTCTCCTGGTTCGGCTGCTCCTCTGGTTCTCTGCTGCTCTGGATCTGCCTGCTCCTCTGTGTCTCTGCTGTTCTGCTGGTCTTGCCTGTTGCTTCCTCTGGTTTCTGCTGTCTCCTCTGGTTCGCTGCTCCTCTGGTTCTGCTAGCTGCATCTGGTTCCATCACGCTGCTTCGCCCTCCTCTTGTTCTGCTGCTCTGCTGCTTGCTCCTTGTCTGCCCCTCTGGTTCTGCTGCTCCCTGGTTCGCTGCTGGACTGCCTCTCCTCTGGTTCTCTGCTTATTGGTCGTGCTCCTCTGGTTCCGCTGCTTCCTCTGGTTCTGTCTCCTCTGGTTCTGCTCTGCCTGATTGTGTGTGCTCTGGTCCTCTTCTCGGTTCTGCTGTCTCGCTTCTTGCTGCCTCTGGTTCTGCTCGGTTCCGCATAGACCTCTGGTTCTGCTCTTTGTCCTGCCTCTGGTTCTGTCCTGCTTGCTCTGTCTGTGTCTTTTCTCTGCTTGGTCTGCTCCTCTTGTTGGTTCTGCTGCTGCTCTGGGTTCTGCTGACTGCTCCTGGTTCTTGGCATGCTCCTCTTTTTGCTGCTGTCTGGTTTCTGCTTCTTCGGTCCGCTTCCTCTGGTCTGCATGTGGTTCCGGCTTCTCTGGCGCTGCCCGTGCGCTGCTCTCGCTGCTGCTCTGTCTGCTGCCTCGTTCTGCTGCTCCCGCTCTTGTCTGTGTTGCTGCTCTCGGTTCTGGCTGGCCACTGTCTGCTTGCTGCTCTTCTGTGTGCTGGTCCTCACTGCTGGTTCTGCTCACTGGTTCTGCACTCCTTGGTTCTGCTGCTTGGTTCCCTGCTCCTCTGGTTGCTGGCTCCTTGGTCTGCGATCTTGGCTGCTCTCTTGTGTTCTGCTCCCCTCTGGTTCTGCTGCTCCTCTGGTTCTGCTGGCTGCCTCTGGTTCTGCTCCTCTGGTTCTGCTGCCCTCTGGTTCTGCTGCTC